>JAFBJQ010001860.1:184868-355744 GCA_016785345.1 Trinectes maculatus | reverse complement strand
GTGTCAGGATCCTAGTGTTTTTTTCTTGTTTTCCCTCCCCTTTTGTGGGCGTGTCTAGAGCTGGGCGGAGCTGGAGTTACCACTTACTTGCACACCTGCTCTCCATCAACCATCTGCAATCAAGCCACCTGCCAACTATCTGCCACTTCTACTCTCCCCTGGATATAGGCCTGGTTCAGTTCACCACTCATCGCCAGATTGTCGACTTACCTCAGTGTTCCTGGCTTTGCTTGCTTTCTACGAGGACTCCAAACCAAAACCTCTGCACTGGCTCCAGCTCCAGCTAATTATTTTGTCTTCATTAAAGAGACTTTTTTTTGCAACAATTCCTTGACTCTGTTGTCTGCATCATAGGTCCAGCACTTGTCAGCTATGACAGGACTATAAGTCGCAGTTTTTTTCATAGTTTGGCCGGGGGTGCGACTTATACTCCAGTGCGACTTATGTGTGAAATTATTAGCACATTATTATATCCTGTCACATGTTATTTTCACACTAAACCGCAAAAAGGCGCTCTAGGCCCGTGTTGATAATTGAATTGATAAAACATTGGCGACGTAGAAGAGGAAGCGCCGCATCTTCTACCTCCTGAGTTAGCGGAGTTGTTTAAAAGTGACACCGAGGATGAGGATTTCATTGGATTTAGTGATTTGGAGTGACACGGATGGTTTGGTAAACTTGTTAGCATGTTATTTATTCTATAGTTATCTGAATAACTCTTAATATGTTATGTTAACATACCGTTCTCAGTTCGTTGTTTATATGTCATGTAACGTTAGCATACCGTACAATTATTCAGCCTGTTGTTGCCTCTATTCTATTTTTATTTTAAATTGCCTTTCAAGATGACATGTCTGTTCTTGGTGTTGGATTTTATCAAATAAACTTCCCCCAAAAATGCGACTTATACTCCAGTGCGACTTATATATGTCTTTTCCTTCTTTATAATGCATTTTATGGCTGGTGCGACTTGTACTCCGGAGCGACTTATAATCCGGAAAATACGGTACTTATCACTAAACAACAGTTCTGGTCTTCTTCAGTCTGGACTTTTCAACTACCACCTTCAGAGGATATTGAGTATTAAAGTACTTTTGACTCAGCACACTGTGGAAAAACTGAATGCGTGAGAATTACAAATCTCTAATGTAAACAGTTTCCTGGTAAAACAAGTTCAGTGCATTTGTACATTCAAAATGTCAAAATGACCACACAACAGCTGTTACAAAAGCAGTTTTGTAGTAATGGTTATTCTTTGAATATCTGACGAGCTGGTCTTTTTTTTTTTTTTTACTCTGTAAACGTCAGTGAGGAGGTGGTGTGGTTCCTCGGGGGGTAACGGGAGGTTCAGGGGTCAGTCAGGTGACCTACAGTCAGGTAAACCCACCTCACTCCGAGACTTGAGCGTGCTTCTCTTAGGACGGAGGAGCACGTCCTTGAAGTCCAGCTTGATGTCATTCTCAATGCGAGGCATTTTGGGGAACAGGAAGTTGTGTGACACAGAAATGGGAAACAGAGCTCGTGTTTTCCTGGAATGTGAATCTGTGGGGGAAAAAATAGTAAGGTCAGAGGTCAATGTGGCACCTCTGTGCTTTGTCCACTCTCACTTGTGCACCTCCATTAACCCTCCGTCATACAGTCATTCACACACGACACATAATGGCAGTACACATGAGTATGTGTGTGTGTTTGATTGATGTGGAAGGAGACATTCAAGACAAATATCATTCGCATCCTCAAAACCGAGTCACCAGCGCTGTAATTACTACTATATAGTATTTTAATAATGTAATGTCACGCTGCTTAAAAAGCTGACTGAAAGTGCTATTGCTAATGCTATTGACCAGAAACCACACAGACCAGCCCCATGTCAGAACTCAAGGTTACACCTATTCCAAGAGTCAATTTAAACCGCTTGGAAGCATTAAACATTTCACTGAGCATTAGCTGTTAATTAACCAAGAATACTTCTCCCGTATAGGTTTGTAAAAATTGACTTTTTACCTTTAGGAGAGTCTACCGTAGTTGATTTCTGTCTGTGCCGCTGCTTCCTGGCCGACTGTTTCCGCGGGAAGCTTTAAGAGGGCGGACACCGACTGACAGGCGCCCTGTAGTTTTTTACCAGCGTCAGCACGCACGCGATGCCGAGACAAGAACTACAAACGTGAGACTCGCTTTACGCCACGTCGTGCTGATGACGTTAGGATGGTTTTATGTATATAGGCGTTACATTTCGTTTAGCATTTATTCATCGTGTTTGTGCTAATGCCAGATACATTTCAGGGTTTATTTTTTTCGCTTTTGTGTCGGTACGTGACACAAATCCGACACTACCTGAAAGCGGAACCGTTGTCACAGTAGAAGGGAGGCGGTGCGATTTACTACGGAACACAGGAAACAGCCATTGATTTTTGGGGGAAAGGGAAAATCGGGTTTATTCACAAACTATTGCATTTACAATTAATTCAAGTTAATATTTACAAAAAAAAACTAGTCAACAAAGATGCTGATTAAAGTGAAGGTAAGCCACGTAACGCACGTATAGCAATTAGCCCAGTTAGCCAGTTTGTTTACATAGATTTTTTTCAATAATCATGTGAATGTATATTTTTACAGACGCTCACTGGAAAGGAGATAGAGATTGACATAGAGCCCACAGATAAGGTAGGTTTGACACACACACACACACACACATCGTTTATTAGCTCACTTGTGTTTTCTGCTGATAATAATAGCCTGTGTTCAGTTCTTCATTGTGTTTATGGGCATTGAGATATGTCTCCATCTCTATCTAGGTGGAGCGGATTAAAGAAAGGGTGGAGGAGAAGGAGGGAATTCCACCTCAGCAGCAGAGGTTGATCTACAGCGGAAAACAGATGTATGTTCATGATATAATACATTTTCCATAGTGTCACTGCAAAAATTTTAGTTTTTAAAAAGCAGTGGTTCTGCCGTCAGGTGTCTTCAGCTGTGCGTCCTCTTCCTCTCTTTTCTCAGGAACGATGAGAAAACGGCGGCAGATTATAAAATCCAGGGAGGCTCAGTTCTCCATCTGGTCCTGGCTCTGCGAGGAGGACAGACGCTGCGCTCGTCCAGAGGCCTCTACTCACAGCATGCATTGTAACTATCAGTACAAAACATGCTTTAGCTTCTGCAATGAATACACTAAGAGGATACACTGAAGACACAAACCGCAATGTTTGCAGAATTGACTGGTGGCTCTGTAGAAAACACAGCAACCATTGGTGACTTAGATCAGGCTCAGCTTGTGGAAGTCTCTTTCACTCAAACAAAAATGTGTTGGCACCAAACATTTCACCCACCGTTATAGCAAAGCACTCCATTTTAAAGACAGACTGGTGTAAAAAAGGAAAAATTAAAAAAAAATGGCATATTTAGCTGTTGGAGAAATGCAACTTTTTGTATTTATTTCCATAGCTCAGAGTTTCCCAAATCATTACAAGATACACATTTTGTTTTTGTATTTCAGTTTTTGTCGTCACAAACGGTTAATAGGAGAAATATCTTTTATTCTTATTTTCTCTTGGGAAGGACACATGCAGCTCAGTTCGGTTTGAAGCTTACATGCATTGTGTTTGGTTTATGTACATAGTCAGAGAGGCTGTGTTTACCTTAAGTGCTGTTGTGATTGCTCGTGCCCTCACAGAACTGTGTCAAACTTGGCCTTTGCTGTGGATTTGTTTGTCATTTGTAAAGTGTTAATGCTATAAATGCGTTACCTTTGCCATTCTGTTTGCGTTCATCTTAAACTTTCAACACAACGAAACAAACAAGACTGAAAAGGCTTGTTGACAATATGTATATTTTTTATTCTTGTCACGCACACATACACACCCATGACCAGTATTCACATTTACAACAGGAAAAAAGATAAGTAGGAGACACGTGTCAGTCAAACCACCTCTTGCGATGGTTGGTAGAGTGCCAAACGACCAGAGGCAACTTGAAATTAGAGACCAGTGCGGACAATAAATGATTAGAATCAAACATTCTCATCAGGCGTAGAAAAAGACAATGCTTGAATCATCTGTTACAACAGGAAGCTTCAGATTTCCTCCATGTTGGAGGACTCTTTTTGGTCTGAATTAAAGTAAGAAGTTAAAGTTGCAGCTTATAAGGGAACCATGAGCAGCAAGGAAGTCAGTCATCAGTCAAACATCTTAACACTGTTAAACACCCTTCAGATTTTAAGTGACAACGTCACATAGGTTTGACTGTTGCAGCGTTTGGATTTCTGAAATTTATGCACAGTTAGGGTCTTGCTAGAATTGCACAAATCTATGTTGTATATTAAATTGAAATTGGAGAGGCGCCGCCATCTGCCGTCCACCACCTTGGGCCCTTGAGCAAGGCCCTTAACCCCCAAATTCGCTCCCTGGGCGCTTCCTTCAGGGGGGCAGCCCACTGCTCCGCATGCTACTGACGTACAAAATGTTGTGACCTAACTAAATGCATGTAAGATGTATGTGGAATGCAGTGACTTAATTTCCCAATTTGGGATTAATAAAGTATGTTCTTCTTCTTCTTCTTCTTCTTCAAATATCTTCTCATTATTGAAAGCACAAACAATATGAAGAATTGAAATTGAATAACGTTTTTTAAAATGAAGACAACTGGATGAAGACAAGAAAGCATTCTTTTCAAATAGATATAGACAAGGGCCTGAATTACAAATTCAAACATTAGTCAGTGGTTTTTATTTACTAAGACAAAATACAGACTGTTGTCCTGAAATCTGTGCATATTTTTGTACACAACAACCAATACAGGCACAAAATACTATTTGCAATGACATCCAAGACACCCTGTTCCCCTTAGAGTTTAATAAGAGCAACGTTTAAAGTACTGGCCTGATTTTGATAGTACTGTGATGGTTGTAATTGTTGATATATTGAGCACCAGTACAAACATATAGCCCTGACAGACTGGATATGAAAGAAGCAGTGTGTCGCATCTGTTGTGTTTCGGCAGTGTGTGTAAGAAGGCAGCGGGGACGCCCTGAGACACAAACAGGTTATAGACAGGCTGACAACATAGAAGAATATAATGTTTCTATGTATGGAGGAGTATTGTTCCAATATTATACAGCATACACACAGATACATAACTTTAACCTGACAACACAGAATGGGTTCATTCAGTTCTTTGCTGGTGCCTTTGCCAATTCTTGCACGAGAAAATAATTCCTTGTGAATTTGTAAGAATCAAAAAAAAATAAAAAATTCTACACCCTACACAAAGCACAAAAATATCAAAACACAGCTACATGTTAAGCTACACAAATACTTGCAGTAAAACATGAAAGACAATCAATGCCTTTAAAAAAAAAGTTTGACATGGGCATTCACATATGTCGGTGTCGGTAAATGCACATTAACATTGCAAATGTAATGGTGAAAAACGGAATTTTTTTGTCCATGCTGGACCTATAGTTTTAACGGGTTAATTATTGCTGTAGTGTCCTTGCAAGAATTAAAAGCTTTTATTTTATAAATAATGAATAATATTTGTTTTCTGTTGCTATGCATGAGAATTTACCACCATATTTTAAAACACAGCTACAGTATATTGGCACCAAAATACAGGACATATTCTAATTAAGGCAGTTAACGAGAACTGTGCATTATTTAACAACACAATGTACAGATCACACATCAGCTTTCTGGTGTAGAACACTGCAGGTACAACAGTAAAAAATAGGCCCATATGAATATGATGATGAATAGAAAAAAATTATATCAACAAAACTACAATTAACATATTAAAACTAGAATGACAAATGACATAAACGATCATCACTATTAGGGAAAAAAAAGAAGAAATGTTTTGGAATCACATTCGCCTTTTAAAAACAAAGCAGACCAGGAGGAAACAGCAGTTTGATTGACGTGAACTGATCTGGATCTGATCAAAACGCAGCTTTGGTGTGTTGAGTGTGTGACAAAGCCAGTGTGGCAAAAAGAAAAAGGCGTTTGCATAGCCAAACAGACCCAGTCTTCTGATAACAACATAAAAAAAATACTAAAAAGCGTCGCTCTTCGAGTAGGAGTGTGCTGACAGTGTGTGGAGGAGTGGGTGGGTGGGGTCAGAAGCAGTGTGTTGACGATGAGGATGAGGATGATGATGATGATGATGAGTAGTTTAATGTGACTGTTTGAATATGCACTCATAGGTAGGAAGGTACTAAACTCTCTCCATTTCACCTTTAAAAGACCCAAGATAGAAAACGTTGAGGTCATGTCTCTCTGTCTCTATAAATCTCACACTGTATTTGTCAAAGAAACAATCGGTTAACACAACACTGAAATGATTGAAGGCAAAGTGTGCGGGCACAAGTGTTGATCAGTAAATCCATGACAACCTGTGATGTGCTGCCTGTTCGCATGTGTCTTTGTGAATGCACGCGGCCACATGTGCGCATGTTTTTGCCTGTTTGTTTTGGGGGTAGTGATAAAGATGTGTGCTTCAGCAGTCCGCCGCCTTGTGGTTGTCTCCTTCGTCGTTGGACAGAGGAGACCTGGCCTCCCTCAATTCCTCGCCTTCCTCTCCGCTATCGCCGCCGCCGCCTTCGGCCGGATAAACAACCACACAAAACTTCTGGCCTAAGTATGTCATCTTATCTGGAAGGGAACAACAGTGGGGTGTAAGACGGGAGCACTAACGGGGTTGCATGTGTGAATACGTGAAAAAATATCCAAAACAACTGTCTTAATGTAACACAGCCTGGGGTGAGCCAACTTACTAACGAAGGCGTTGAAGCACTGTGGCTTGTTGTCCCAGTAGACTCCCAGGAAATAAACGGGGACACCTGTCAGCATGATGGCCAGGCCAATGCCGCACACCACGGGCTCCGAGTAGAGGGAGAAGATGAGCAAGAAGGCCCAGAAGATGAGGTAAATGACAGGCCATATCAGGCTGATCTGGAGGAGGCATCAAATAGTAACACAGAGTCAAACACAGACATCATTTCCTACCTGACATTTACATTCTCCTCTGATATCACAAATTCCCAACCACTACGCAGGCTGTTTTCATGAGTGGCCTTCAAATGCTGTTTTATTAGCACAGCGGAAAGACAAAGCTGGGAAGACGCCACATAAACAGACCTTGATTGGCCGGTGCATGTTGGGCTGCTTGAAGCGCAGCACGATCTGCCCAGCGACAGTGACTCCGTAGAAGAGGTAGTTGATGAAGCCCACGTAGTTGATGAGCGTGTACATGTCGCTGGTGCACAACATGAGCAGAGTAGACAGGCACTGGGGAATCATAATAATAATCATAATCATTATAATTATATAACAATAATAATACTTTGTTGTGATGCTGTATTCTGACTGGTTTAATTATGAGAAGCAGGCTGATATTATAGATAGTATAGATATTATATACAGTATAATGGAAATATACATATATAACAGTAAGTGACTCACAGTGAAGAGCAGAGCAGGGATGGGAGTGGAGCGCTTCACATGGATCATGGCCAGCAGACTGGGGAGGTGGCCCTCTCTGGCTCCCGCAAAGAACAATCTATAGAAAGACAGTGATGGATACGCTTATAAAATGTTACAAATAAGACGCAACATATAGCAGATTCAATTATAAGACAGTGTAGAAATGATCATTTATTTTTATTCAAACCTAAAACTTGCTTTGTGTGCGTGATGATATTTTCGTACCTCGGCATTAATAACACAACTTCATTATTCTGTCCTCAGTTTAAAAAAAAACCCCAGAGAGACAAAATATGACAAAAGAGTTGGTCTGAGCCGTATATCAGTATTCAGTAAACAAACCTTGAGGAGGTAAAGAGAGAACCGTTGACTCCTCCGAAGGTGGAGAGAGCCACAGAGATGGGCATGATCCACGCCATCACTCCCAGCAGCTTCTCGCCAAACGTCTGGGATGGAGGATGAAGGGAGGAGATGAGATGAGACGGAGGGACAGAGGGGTGAAAGCATAATTAGCTCTTATCTTAATGGACAAACATATTCCACTTGCATCGATCCACAGGGACCTCTAGGGGGCGACAGAGTCATTCTACTATCGATGTATTCGAATGAAGTCACAAGACCGCCGCGCGTCACAATCAGTGCCACTCACCACGGCAACAGCGTTGGAGGCCAGCAGCTCCTGAGGACTCATGGCCGTGACATAGGCAATGTTGGCAAAGACGTAAACGAAGGTCACGAGGGGGATGGAGATGAAGATGGCGCGAGGCAGGTTCCTGCAGGGAGGCGAAAAAAAAAATCAAAGAACAGAAACGTGAAATGCACTTCAGAGAGCTGACACACAATGGATCAGGGATTAAACGGGGAGGCCGCGTTGGTATGCGACCGCTAATCGCCGACATCAGCCACTTTCTTATAACAGTGACCCATTCAGTCCGGAGGGACGCTTGTCACCTCTGACCACAACACAATCCGTGCAGACAAACAGGAGACACAGTTAAGAGTCTTACACGTAGGGGTCCACCAGCTCCTCCGTGACATAGTTGAGGAAGTTCCACCCTCCGTAGGCGAAGGAGCCTTGCAGAAAGGCTAAGGCTATCAAACCCACGTCGTAGTCCTGGAAGGGCTCAAAGGCATTGGTTGGCTCCAACCAGTAGTAGTCTCCTACAGAGACGGAGCAGATGGGAGATATGAAGAGTCACAATGTTTCAACTGCCTCCTTTGTCTGACTCATTTGCTGAGGGCGTAAACAGACCGATTTCCACTTCACGGAAACCAGCATTAAAAACACCATCAAGTCAATGTGGAGACCCCATAAACTGATTTCAACTGAGATCCCCCGAAGTCCACTGAGACCAGATACCAACAGGGACTATGAAAACACGTCCACTCAGCTCCTCCATATATGTGACTCTGATTATTATCTTCCAATGTTCAAACAGAAATCCCTGTTTGGATATGACAGGGGCCTACTCTCAGTGGCCCCTACAGCAACTGGCCCCCGGCCATGTTTGAACTGCAAACCCACACAGCCATGCTGGTATTAGCGATGTGAGTTTTAACCACGAGGGGCCCCGGAAACTTACTGACCCCTGTGGCATCTACCGAGGCTGATACCGCCCCCAGTGGCCGCAGACGTGATGTGCGAGACATATAAAGACATAAATAGCATTAGCCAGCTAACCTTTGCAGATCTGCACGATGCCCATGATGATGATGAGGCCGAGGGCCAGCAGTTTGCCGGCGGTGAAGACGTCCTGCACCCTGGTGGCCCATCTCACGCTGGAGCAGTTCACCCATGTCAGCAGCACTGAAACACACACACACACAGGTCAACGGTGTGCGATTCACAAATAGGCCTTAACATGAAACAACTCAGGCGCGAACACGTGAACAGGCACGCACGTCGCCGCCACACAAGTGTGTGGGAGAAAAACCACATGTGATTCTTACACAACAAAAATAAAAACGTAGAATATAATACATTTGACCTGGTAACCACCAGCAAACAGGGTTTATTTTAGGAATCAGATGCAAGTAAACACCTGAGGAGCCATTCTCCAGACCGTGGAGCCATGTGGCCGCCCACTGCTCAGCTGTCTGTAAGCTGAGTATACAAAATGTGTTATGTGTGTGTGTGTGTGTGTGTGCAAATTTGCTGAGTCGGTATGTGGCTTCTGGTAGAAAACGACAGAGTTATGACCCTGCACTCCGATTGTTACTGTAGGTAAACAAGTCGTCTGATATGTTGGGACACTTGTATCATATTTCAGCAGGGGCTTAGTGTAAAAATTAAAAACAGTTTTGACACAAAAGCAGATAAACACACGTCGTGATTGACTTTATAAACAAGGATGACATCACTGTTGAGGGGAAATACCTAACCTCTCACCCACTTTTTACCCTGAACAACCACTGGTAACATGGACAAAACACACAGACACACAAACACACACACACACACACACAAACATCTGTTGATGATAAATGTCATGACAGTTGCAGAAGTAGCTTCCACAAAAAAAACAACAACCATTGGTTATGAAACAGAGAAAACACACAAAGACATACTTCTACATCTGTACCTGTCTCTCTCTCTCTCTCTCCCTCTCTCTCTGTCTGTCTGTCTGAAGGCTACATGCAGTATTTGACTGGTGGGTGTGAACTTTGCTGCAGGATTCAAACCCACCGCTGTCACGTCGCCGCAAACACATTTATCTTCCCTTCATCTCGCCGCATTACCTCTACGGCGATCGTTAAAATGGTTAAAAAACACAGGAGGTTGTCGGAAAACCGGGGGAAATAACGGGATAAAGCAAACCCGGATTACTTTGTCTTTGTTTTTAAGCGACTGCCTGGCTGAAAACATCTGAGCCTGTTTCAACAAGCGCAGGCAACTGTCCCTGTTTTGAATTCATCCGGCTTTTCCTGCTTCTGCTCCTCAGCTCCGTCGCGTCTGGGAATCATTGGTTTGAATTTGTGTCCACATGCATAATTATCTTATTTGATTAAACATTTAGAAATGAGATCCCAACCTTATGTAACCATTCCACCCTGTGCGTGTTTCATCACTGTGCATATCTAATACATGTGAAATTTGCACACACACATATATGACATGTCACTCACAGAGGCAGACGGCAGCCAGCAGACGCAGGCCGTTTTCCGGGGGGAAGCAGGTGGGGAAGAGCGGCTGCAGGACGTAGTTGGAGAACGTCAGCGCGATCACAGCCTGGTTGGTGGGGTAGATGACCAGCACGGCGATCCACAGACGCAGGAACCTGAAACAAAGCGGAGTGAGGGCGTGAGCGCTATGGGAGCAACAGCAGGGTGTCGCGGATCAAATGTATGCATATAGGAGAACTAATAAACAGAGGAACATACACAACATACACATCCTTCCTTTAAATATTCCCATTCAAACTGCTTATTATTACTTGACCGTAACACAAACATGTACATTTTTTTTAACTGCCCTTAGTGTGGATTATCCCTATTAACCAAATCAAATCCGCTGCAATGTAACTGTAAAAGCAATGCAGTGATCATAATAAAATAAAACAATTAACAGTATATGAACTGATAATTGATCATCAGTTCTGGGAACTCAAGATCTCACTGCATGAATTAAAAAAAAAAGACACGCACTCCTATGAACTTCTCCAAAGGCGTAGGAAGGGATCCGAAACACCTGACTGCGTTAACAGGATTGCGCCTCGCTGGAATGTGTGTGTGTGTGTATGGTGTAAAAATTAATAAATTAACATTCAAGTGTCCAAATGCGGACCACAGCTTTTACTAAATGACATAAATATGTTTTGACGAATAGGAATAATAGGAGATAGGGAATATCAGCATCCTCCTTGTAATGAATTGTGTAATTCCGTTTGCTCTCACAACTTTGATGCCTGACAACACTTTACCAACACTTCCGCTTTTCCAAGAGCCTGCCTCCGTCCAGCTGAGACAAGGTGATCTCAGTATTTCCGCAGCTGCGGTTTTTGACTTTTGTGCACATGTAAAAACACAAATGCAGCCCCTCTACACACACACACAGACACACACAGAGGGATAAAGGAAGCAGGACAACAAAAACAAACATCCCTTGATCACAGTCCATTCATCCGAGTCGGAGGGCACAGGGAAACGACCCCCAACACTTCCAACTGAGCATCTGAAGCCAGGGACTACAAAGTGTGTGGAGGTACAAGTTCATTGATGTGTACTGATAGCTACTGTACAAAGGGACAAAAACAATCATTGGCTGTTATGTCTGGTGGAATTCCTCTCCCAAAACACCCGGATAATATCCGTGTGATAGTTGAAAAAACAATCGGTGTTTACAGTCTGGGCAAAGGCACAGTGTGCGAGAACTCCATTAACAAACAATGCTGTTTTACTAGGAAACAAACCCAGTGCGGTTCCCAGGCACTGACTGCACGAGGCCTTCAACCTGACCATGTATGGCTGAATGCAAGATGGTCGTTGGTTCAAAGTCATTTTAAGAGAAAGGTGAAAAAAAAAACCCAACAGTAATATCACAACTCTGTGAGTCACGTCTTGACATTAGGTCGCATGCATATGAGTCTTTTCACTTCAGAGAAATGTGGTCGAGACCGTTTCAAACATTCCAGATGACTGAACGTCTTGGTGAACGTGTGGTTTCTCTCACCCTGCCAGGCCTCCGAAGATGTCCTTCACGTAGTAGTAGTCCCCTCCAGACTTGGGGATGGTGACGCCCAGCTCGGCGTAGCACAGCGCCCCGATGGCGGTGATGACGCCGGTGATGATCCAGACGACGAGGGCGACGCCCACGGAGCTGGCGTTCTCCAGCACACCCTTGGGACTGACGAAGATACCTGAGCCGATAATGTTACCTGGCGGATAAAGTGAAAGGCAGAGGTGTGTCAGGATAATCTGGGCAGTCATCTCTAGAGGTAAATGAGCCGAGTCTGAGACTGTTATAAAAAAACAATAATTAATTAAAGAGAGAGTCAATAAAATTCTTTTCAGCTGCATTATCGACAACCTAGATGGACTAATATCCAAGTAAATATAAGATTATTAGTTAGTTAGTTAATCCTGATCAAACTCTCCTGGAAGACCCCTAACTTTACAGTTACAAGAATCTTAAGGACCTTTAAAGGACCATTCCAGAGAATGTGCATGTTTTGGGCAGGGGAAACAGCTGGGAAAAGACCAAACTGCACAACAGTGATGAAGTGGGAACATGCAAACTGCTGACCAAGCACGGACTTATGAGGAGAAAAAAAATCAGGGTGAATGAGTGCAGGGCGGGGGGTGGGGGAGGGGGGGCGTTAATTCCCTGGCATTTTCAATCAGCATCAGAGCGCCAGTTTACATATGGACTGAAAGATGGCGGGATGGACAATCGGGTTCTGGTCCAACATGAAAGGAATGGCTCCACCGTGACAGCTGAGGTCAAAGGTCAGGAGCCTCCCGTCAGATTCAGCTGACTGCGCTCTGACTGCGCTTGAACCTGGGCGTCTCATAAAAAGGCATTAGTGTCAAAGGTTGACTGTTGACTGGATGACAGCTATTTTACGATACCGCCGTTTTATGACGCCAAAGTCAAAGGTATGAATGACAGTGTCACATTGTGCAGCATGTGAGTGTGTGCGGATCATTAAGAAGCTGTAACCAACACAGTAAAAGCATACTTAACGACATACCATTTGTAAAACATGCTAATACCACGCTGCATCGACATATGCGGCGTGTGCAATATTGTGTGTCCTTGCGTCATCGCACGCTAGCATGTGAGACAAACGCTGACTAATACGGAATCTGTAGGTTTCCTGTTCTTGCCTTTTACATCCTTTGGTCTCAAACTGGGGCAAAGGGGGAGAGCTCGGGTTTTTGTCTTTTTTTTTGAGACTAACTCAGTGTTTGTATGAACTTTAAGAAGCAGAGGGTTAAAAGTCTGAACTCTTATTGGATCATCATCACACAAAAGAAGCGGTAAAAATCAGCTTCTTCGAATTTTGATTGAAATCAGGGTTAATCAATACAATCGATTTGCAGCTGGGGGGGAAATTGAACTTGAGAGTTAAGCAATGTTAATATGCAGCAATGCTATTACAACACACTGTGACTGGAGTCCACCTGAGCCAATAAAGCAGCATTATCAGGGCAGGGACTTGGTGCATGTGGCCAAATGGTCACCACTAATTCCAATTTCTGGCTTTGAACATTTCTTGGATGTGTGTAATGTGTGTGTGTGTGGGCGTTAATGCACGCCGTTGACAATGGCCCATAAACCTGTTTGATGTTCTTGTGCGCTCGGCCCTTTTCAGGGAAAACCCGGTGGGGGGGCCACGTTCACGGGAAAGGATCAGACGAGTCACCTGAGCTCACGCTGCTCTTTGCACATGACCAGAGTGAGCTGACGGAGCACGGATGAATGACCTGCTCAAGGATGAAATCCCTGGCCAAGAACAGTGACTGTGCCACAGTGCATGGACTCTGATCGGCCATAACAGAGGGCCTCAACACCAGTGCCAACCCGTCTCTTCACAGACCCCCACTCATCTCTCACTGTCTCTTTCTTGCCCCCACCCCCACTTCCTCTCTCCAGCAAACCTCTCGGGGGAAATCCCATCTTCACACGCGGGTCGCTCTTCCTCTGTTACCGTGGAAACGCAAGCGCGTGTGAGTCATCTCCACCCTTCTCTTCACCCTGTCAAGGTCAACAGGAAGACCACACACGCTCCTCCACCTGCATCACACCTCATCTCGGTATCGATCGAGCTGTTGTCTGAGTGTTTTCTCTCTCTGAGTGTGTGTGTGTGTGTGTGTGTGTGTGTGTATGTGTGTCTGGCCTCTGCCGCCCTGCCACTGTCTGCATACTGAAGTATATTTGTAATGTGTGACTTGACGTAAAGAGAAGATGCACTTTGTGTGTCTCCAGCCTTCAGGGCCATGCAAATAAAGGGCCACTCCACACATTATCTCTCCCCCTGCAGTTTCAAACTGTTCAATCCCCACAATGCAAACCAACGTGACCTCTAATGACGTCACAGTTATTCGAACCTCCATCAAAGTTGAGTGGAGGGTGACGACATCATCAGTAATGACCAGGCTACATGGGGCACGATGAAAAGACACACACACACACACACCGGACACGCACCTGTCTCTCTGCACACTTTGCACACACAACCCACGCGACTCTCGCACCCCCCACCCCAACCAGCTGTGTTTTTTATTTTTTGTCTGCTTTTTCTTATCCTTCTTTTTATTTTCGATATCAATGACACTCACCAACAATGATGCCGCACGCGCTCACGAGGCCGATCTCCTTCTTGAGCGCCACCCCGCCGCCGGCCTCCTTCTCCCCGGCACCATCCTTGTTGGAGCCGGCGCTGCTCCTTTGTCTCGCTCCGTCCGTCATGTCGATGCTCGGCGCTTTGCCTTCGCCTCACTTCTCCTGCGTCTTTCTTCGTCGGTGCCCGCGTGCGCTCCGCTCGCCTTTGCGCACGGCCGTGCGTAAAACCACGTTAGCGCAAACGTGCCGCGCTTATCTTGGGGAAAGTTGGCGAGTGGACAATAAAGGACAATAAAGGACAATAAAGGACAATAAAGGTGGTGATAAGGTGCAGGAGCGGCGCGCGGGCTGGAGGATAGGATGGCGTCACATGAGACACAGCAGGTCTCTCAGCATGACAGGAAGCGCACGTTCCAGTGACAGTCCCCAAAGCCGGAGTCCGGAAATCACTCAGTCCAGCAACTACAGCAACAGCAACAACAACAACCCGATGATGATGATGGAGAAAAATAATCTCGCTCACTGTTTCCTTGTTCCACGTGTGAGCTGTAGGAAGCAGCGCATCCTCTCAAACAACAAAAACCCAAAAAAACAAAATAAAAACAATGAAATCTTATCAAGTCTTTCTGGTCTGGATGATTAAAAGCCGACCCGCGACCAGCTTGAAGCGCGGAGCTTAGACTTGGGTAAATATACATGTTCTCCTTCATATGTACACTGTGGCCCCGCCCCCTTTCCTGGCTAAGACACGCCCGTTTGTTTTTCCTCCTTCAGCCTCCAGGACCCCTCCCACCTGTGTTTCAGCTATCAGCTGTTCCTCCCCCCTCCTTCTCCTCCTCCTCCTCCTCCTCCTCCTCCTGCTGCTGGTGCTGCTGGTGCTTCACCCTGCACCATCCTCCACACTCACACAGGTGACTCTGACCAAGCCTCCTTCCTGTTCCTCTTCTCTTCCAAACACTCTCTCTCATCCAGTCTCCATGTTCAGCATGCAGCAGGAGCCACAGTCTAAGTTTAGCCCCCTGCTGAGTCATCAGTCTGCAGGCATGGTGTCTCTCCATGAGAACACATCTCCTGACCCGGTCCTATGGCTCAGCTAATATTTGCTCACTGCTGAAGATAATCACAACGTCATTTACAACACATTGGCATCTTTTTTGGCATCATCACACAATGTGATGAGATGTTTGTTTTATTTAAAATGTGAGACGCTTCTTTGACCCCAAGGAGGTTGGAAATTAGAATTTTTAAAAAGAATAAATTTGACGACAAATATTTTTCTTGGGTCCCACCAGGACATGTGCTATCTTCTGTTTGACTTTGTTGTTTGACTTTATTCACATATCACCTGCAGTAATGTATCCAACAAATAAATGGATTTAGAATGTAAAACATGCCTTGCATACTTTGTTTTATGTATAAACATTCGTTTTGGCTCCGCTCGGGGCATTGTTTTTTTTCGTGACTCTTTCCACTTTGCTAAATATTGTCATGCATAACCAGACGGCGTCTCTGTAAAGGTCAAAGAAGAGAGTCCATCCAACCTGGGGGTTCAGTGTTACGCCTGGGGACAGTCCAGCAGCACTAATGTTTTCATAAAATCTCCTGTGGTTTAATGGAAGATCTTGAGCTCACCAGAGCGACCACAGCCACTTCCTGACCCACTGTTGACACACAGTAGCCGGCGCAGCTGCTAATATTTAGCAACCACTGTTTCTGAGTGGACAAAACGACAAGGTCACACGAATGACCTCGGCGCACCTTGCCTGACCCAGATGTGTGTCTTTGCAGAGTTGTTCATCTGCACGTTTTGGGTTTCGGCGGTGTGTAAATACTATAAATGCATCAATGCAGTGACCCGGGAAGGGACCGCACATACTGGCCACTCAGGGCGCACATGTCTGGCCATTAGGAAGCTGGTCACTTGTTGACTGAGCACCTAGCCGGCAAATGCTCTAAGGAAGTTAGCAATTATGGCTGTGTTGTGGTGGACATGGAAATCCAACCCCCCCGCCCCCCCACCCCTGCTGCCACAAACCATATTAACAGCAGAGGATGCAGCTTATCTGCTCGACATCCTAATTGTCCAGAGATGTTATTAATTAAATCATAGGGTTTCAGTAGCTCAGATGGATTATAATTCTAAAATAAAATAAATATATATGGTAACTTGAAACTCGCGCTGTATTAATCATGTCGCTTTCAGTGTTAATTGGGTGCTACTCACTATCACTGACGTGGGCTTGGTGATCAAACACACGTTATTGTTTGGGTTCAGGAACAGGAAGTGCTGACCGTTTGATTGGAGACATCACTGATTGGAGAACCCCCCCCCACCCCCACCCCGCTCGTTCATCCTGAGTCCATGCAGCCTTCGTTTGTCTTTGTTTGATTGGATTTGACTCTCTGTGATTACGTCCTTTCCTGTTACAGCAGGACAAAGAGATACAATGGAACTGGTGCCATCATACGGACGCGTCGGAAAACGAGACTTTAGTTTAAAGCAGGAGATTAACGCAAAGAACAGCAAAAATGTCAGAAATTCTGAGGTCATGAATGTCGTCCTACACCGATAATCCCATCATGTATTATTATATATCCAGTTCATGTTAGTGTGTGTTTCCAGCAAAATGAGTTAAAATAATGATATTATATTCAAGCTGTCACACCTGAATCGCCAGCTGTGAGGTGTGTGTTTGCGTGTTTGTGTTTGATGAGCTTAGTGGACCAGCTGAGCAAAAAGAAAAGGCTTCGGAAAAGAAACCCTGAAGACAAATATCGAAAAACAAAGAGAGATAATCCCGAGTCAGCTGTTACAGGGAGTTTATCACTGTGGTAAAGCGTATGACACACACTGTGGTCAAGATGTGCACACGTGACGCACACAATACCCGCACTCCCATAAACGAACACACATACCACAGTATACACAACAAAAATATATGTAAACACACAGCTCTTACATTAAGTTTTTAATAAAAATGATAAAGTTAAGGTCCTTTAAATATATCAGCACGATACATAAACATGTATAATCTATAAACTAAAGGTCAAGGGGTCAATCAATTCAACTGGAGATTTAATAAACAGATACACTGATGCATCTTTTTCTGACGGTCCCCCGGCCACCTTTCCGTCACACACGCGTCACATATGTCCACGCACACACACACATACACACACACACACATACAGGGGACATGTCAGGGAGCCGGAGGCATGGAGATTCTCTGGATAATGCCGTTAATGAGTAACCCCTCTGTTTCAGGTTGTTTGCTGCTCAGGGGCTGGAAAATTGGAGCAATAACATGCAAACACAGAGGTAATGGCTGTGGTCCTGTGGATGTCCCAAAGCAAGAAAGTCATTGCCCTTAGTCAGTGATGGGTTCATCACGCTGATCTGATTCTATAATAAAGACGTCTTTTTACACCTTTTACAAATATTCCACATTCAATAGTTTTCTGGTTTCTGATTAAATTACAAAACTGGTGCGGGTTTGTTTTTTTTAACGCTCCTTTCAGAGGGAGGGTTTGTTAATTAAAGAATGAATCAGCCGTTAATCACTTGCACATTGCATCAGGGAGGTGTTGATTTGCAATCACTGACGCCTGATGAGGGTTTAGTTCGACTGTGATGGTTTGTGACGGCGCACTGAGGCGTTATCAGGTCGTTTGCAGTGCTCGCTAGTGATCCGATTTTAGAATAATCTTCCCTTAAGAAAGGCCGTTTCCCTTTCTTTGCTTTCATCTGCCCGGGTTTGCGCACGTGCATGTGACTGATCACAGTCTCCTCTGGCGACAGTATGTTTGATTCTTTGCCTTTATTTGCCTATTGAGCTTGTGGAAAAACAGGTTGCTGATTTGCACACAGCTCCCACAGTGGGAAACGCAGTCTTGTCTGTAATTTGATCAGGCTTCGGTGATTGCAGGGGAACAGAGGTGTACATTGGCACTGGCTGATCACTCAGGTAGAGGCAGGACCAGTGTCTTCCTGAGCTCTGTGCAGACGCCTTCAGACTGGGGTCCATTGCTTTGCACATAACACCAACTATGCATGTAACATTTTGTGTTCCTAGAAATCTCCATCTGTTTGACGAGGCCCGAGCACATGTCGCCTCATGTGGGTTTATTTATTCATACCGTGTTGACAGAAACATAAGACGGGTGTTACAGAACCTGGGTGTGTGTGTGTGTGTGTGGGGGACTAGAGACCAGGACTAGGTGGAAAAAGTTTGGAGCGGTGTGACTTTACGGCAAGAGGTGGAAGAGAGGTGAAGAGGAAAGGTTGAGAGAGGGGGAGGCGGAGGATGGAAGGGGGCGTCTGAGCTCCAGAGCGGAGAGGGTAATCCGAGCCATATGTTTACCGTGTCTCCAGAAACATACGAGACAATGTGTTCATAAAACACGTGCCGAGATCTCGACCCAAACCAGCTCCTACACCGCCGTGCCTGATTTTATGCTGAGCGTGCGACGACGGGGGCAAAAACAGAAAACTGAGAATGATTTCATCATCTCAGTTTGTGTGAGAGGAGGTGGAGGAGAATAGGTTTGTACACATCTGTGTTGTTAGTTCTGAACAGTATGCAGTCCAAACGCTTATGTCATTCCGAGAAAACCCGACATTCCTGACAAGTACGTTACAGAAGAAAAACAAACAACTGGAAAATACATGTTTGCAAGTGGTCAAACAGAACAGAACCTGTTTTCTTGTGTCCAATGCACACAAAAAAACAAAATGTCATAGGATCTAATATCAGCTCTGACGTCACTGTTGTTGTCATCACAGCTGTGTAGCTTTGTTTTGTGTTACACTGTTATTGGCATCATACAGTATATAACAGTCCATAATGATCACTGTTTATGTTTATTTTGCCTTCTACTACTTATGCAGTCAGCCGCCGGCTGCTATAAATGAAAAAGTAGGTCAACCTCATCAGTTGTAAATAAATGTGCATGACATCACCACACACGCGCATGATTGTGTGCGTCTGTCTGAAAACTCGTACCAGTCTGAACTCGTCTGCGTCTGTGTGGTTTAATCCCAATCAGCTGAGCCAGCAGCTTAGTGTCTCTGAGGCCTGTTTCTGTTCTGTGCTGCAGCAGCACTCCAACCACAGCTTCCTCTTTCAGGGTGTGGGGGACGTGCACGCAAAGATTCTGGTGTTTACACGTGAAGTATTTTCAATAATGTGTGTGTGTGTGTGTGTGCGTATTTGTGTGATATTCGTTTCCCTCTTCCCCCTCGGTCCAGACCCCCCCCACCCCCACTGTCAGACCAGGTTGTTTTTGTCGGGGTCTGGCTGAATCCAGTTCACTCTGCTTCAAGACACGACCTCCTCATCTTACTCCCACTCCTCTCCTGCACCCCCCCCTCTCCCTGTTCTCCTGTCATGTTTCTTTCTCTCGTTAACTCCCCGCCCCCTTTGTTTTTGTCACAGTCTCATAAGGAAGTGACTGAAGAGACAAAATCTCCAGCCGGTTTGTGTGTGCATGCACAATATGTTCAGTTTGTGTGTACAGATATAAGACAAAGCAGGACACTGCCTCAGTACTGACCCCAGGGACCCCAGACCATTGTTATTGTCACCATTGTGTCACAATCATTCTCTGCGCCTTTGTTTATTTGTTTGGTTGCACCATGACAGTAATGGTGGCCGGTGCATCTCTCTGCTCGCTGTGACAAGAGAGGGGCTGTAAAGCTTTTAATATTTTATTTGATTGTGCAATTTGTGTGTGTGTGTGTGTGTGTGCGTGTGTGTGCGCTGCATGACCTGACTCTGTAGTGAAGGTGCAGAATCTAACAACTCTCGTCTTTGTGGATCTTTCCCACGACGACACGTCCCGTCGATCTCTAACGCACTCTGCCTTTCTTGGTTGTGTGTGTCTGTGCGTATTTGTGCATCTGTGACAGTCGCACATCAAGAATATATATATCTGCTGAAGTTCTGTAAGACAAAGCAAATAACTTCTAATTCACATCCGGGCCCAGCTGTTGCACTGCTCAGCTCCCAGACATGAGTCAGAACACGACTATGAATATAAAAGGTTAAATAATATGTTTGCTGGCCTGATTGCTGTTGCAAATACAAATCTCGTTACATTTGCATATTTTAATTGGATTTTGTTTGATGGCCGAGTGATTGATGGCTTCCTGGGGGCGATGTTCAGGGATGAGGGTCACAGATTGGCTCTTTCTGGATGTCGACAATTTTAAAAGACAATGTGACATTACGCAAAAACTATTTTTTGATGCACGTGTCACTTGTCAGACTGCATTTTGTTATAATTTATTAAAATCAGGAATAGAATTGAATTGTGTATTGATGGATTATGACCTTGGCGGCTTTCAAAACCATTCGCCACCCTGTATACTGTTTGTTATTCAGGAAGATCGTCTGATCGGGTGATGGTACATGATAAACTGTGACGCATGAGGTTATTCAGCAAACGTCAATAAATGTGTGTGTGTGTGTGTGTGTGTGTGTGTGTGTGTGTGTGTGTGTGTGCGTGTGTGTGTGTGTGTGTGTGTGTGTGTGTGTGGTCCATTCTGGTTGGACTTATAAAATATTTATGCACTGAGCACAGCCTCGGCTATAAATAGTCTCGGCTACACATAAAACCATTTGTTTTACCACTGGCATCTCACATAGGTTTCCTTACACACACATACACACACACACACAAACGCACACAATTTCAGACACATTTCAACGATGGCAAACTGGATCTTTGCTGCATTTTGATCATGCAGACCAATTGGTATTCTGGATGGTTGTGCAGGAGCATTCACACCCTGATCCAGCTGCAGTCTTCGTCTCTGCCAAGCCCAACAGTCGCCATGTTAGTTTACATGTGTGAACCAGAGAAATGATGAAGAAATTGTGAATTAAAAATAATTTAGAGGAATTACACATGGGATTTTCAAAAATCAGTTTAAAGTCGTACAACAAACGTTTATTCTGTCTCCATGTGGACAAGTGGATGGGATAAAACACAAAGCATGAAAAATACACTGAAATGAACAACGAGAAATGTAAAGCTGAATCATGTGCCGTCAGATTAAAGGGCGAAAAGAAAACAACAACAAAAAAATAACTGGAACAGACTTACTGACTTGCAGCCTGTAATGATGTTTGCATTATTAAAGATTACCAATTAATCAATCATATGTGCTAATGAAGAGGCATAATTGAAATCTAATTTAGGTACAAAAGTGAATAATGAATGGCATGCAGGTATTTTTGTCTATTATGTACTTCCATACCCCTGCTCTCTGCAGGGAGGCTGCAGGAAATTGGGGCCACAGCAGCAGACACGCAGAGCCGTAACTCTTACAGAATACTGCTTAGACAGCTGCTGAGCTGATTTATAAAACTACCAACCAGAGAGAAACATGGCGTCCGCTGGCTGCAGAATGATGTGCACAAAGTCTCACTTCCCAATCAACACTCCCTTTATAGTACACACTGCACTGACATGATGCATACAGACTGAAAATAGATATAGAAATGTCAAATTTATTATACTATAAATAAATCTTAAATAGAATTTATGTTTAATGTATAATGTAAATAAATGTATAATGTAAATAAATTTTAACTGTTTATTAAACGTTTGCATTTTTCTTTTCAATTTTCTTTACTAGTGTTAGCGCTCCCCCTGGCGGTCAGATGGTGTCGCCACCCTCTCGTCTCCTTCACGGTGTAGTAATGTAGACTGACATGCAGAGAACGCTGTAACACAACCCTCCGTCATATTAAACACCCACTCAGGCCGTGGGACCGGCTGCCAGTCACGCGGTGAGTGGGCTTATTAAATTCATGTTTATACACGTAGAGCTGACGGAGAATAAATAGTTTGTCGTTTTGGCTCTGGCTTGGTGAGGTAAACATTAGCATGGAGCTAACGTGTGTTGTTTTTCATTCCCAAATGACAATGACAATAGAGCCGTTTGTTGAGCCAAGACTACGAACAACGATAACTAGCTTTTATTACTATTATTATTATTATTATTATTAAAACGCAGCGACTTTTTAATATTCACCGCAAACGTTTGCTAACAGGGGCTTGAACGTGATTAAACGCACCTGTTGCGTTTCACGCAGGGACAGATGGGAAATCTAGTTTACATCGGTAGCACCTAGCAAGACATAGGAAACGGCACAAAAGCAATTCACCTGTTTGTTTGTTTGTTTTTTCAAACCGTTTTTTCAAATATGATTTAACTTAATATTATATATAGATATAAATATAGTTTTGACACATTTTGCATATGTTTATGAACAGAGGCAGATCCTCACATTGGAGAAAATAAATGTGTCAGTAAAGTGACAAAAAAAAAGCATAACAACTATACAGTAGTCATTTGTAGTATAGAGCTCATGTCAAAGGTCACACATAATAAACCCACAGGATGTAGACATCCTGACATACTGAATACGTTTAGCTTGGTTTGTCTTTGCTCCTTCGGGAGAAAAATATTTAACCTGGTGTTGGATGAGACTGTGAAGCGGTGCAGGAATGTTTTGGAAAGGTTAACCTCCTGCTGAAATCTGTGCCAAATCCTCCAGGCTGAAAAATACCCAGAAATATGAGGGATCTGCTCTCACCGGTAGCGGCTGTATCTGCTGCATCAGCCCGCGGTCAGGAGATTACAGGTGAGAGAACAGGTGTGTGCATGCGTGTTGGAGAGAGAGCAGAGAGCAGATGGATCACAGTCGTCTTTTTGTTGCAGGAGGAGAAATGAGGAGGAGGAGGAGGAGGGCGTGGACGAAAGCCCATGTAAGTATCAGACCTACTCCTCAAAGCTATAATCAATCACTGATGAATTGTTGTAGCTCTGAAAACACAAATGAATATAAATACATGAACTGTACAGTGACTATATAATAATACTTTCCGCTCTTTGCCCTTTGTGTTTTATTTGTTTGTTTGTTGCATTTGTCAGTCTAGCGTGCGATGCGTTGACCGTCTTGTGTTTGCATGTTTGCACAAAAGCAGAAAGTCTTCATTTTTGTTTGCGAAAGTGTGGGTCTAAAAAAAGGGGCCTTAAATTGTCTGGGATTTCAGGCAGGCAGGCATTAAATTGAATCTGTGGTTGGCAGAATGAGCATGTCTGCCTATTTGTTCTGTCTTTTTGGATTCTGTTTAATTTTACATCTCGCCAAAAAAACAACAATTTCCAAATGCTTTATTTGGATTTTAAATGGTTTGAAATAGGTGGATGCTTATGTAGCAGAGTCTCATTTGTTGCCTGTTAACTCAAGAAGGAGGAAAAAACTGAACTTGATTTTTTAAAAATCTGTACTATGTGTTAAGAACGTTGTCAAAGTTTTAAAATCTGAGCTCAAAACAGGCAGATACTATTGCAGAGGCCCTGTACTGTACAAATAGGCCACCCCGCCCTCACAGATCCTGGCTCCGTATTCACTGTGACCCACACACACAGACACACACTCCGAAGCCTCCTTTCCGTCCACCAACCCCCTGTCTCCCTAGGGACCCCCATGAAAATCTGGTGAGTGGTCTCCTGTGCCAAAAAGCAGGAAGTCACAGCTGTGCTCATCCCCCTTCCACCATGTGCGAGTGTGTTTTCTTGTCTCTATCTCTATCTGTGTGTAGATCTGGGTCAGGGTGTGTGTGTGTCTTAGTCTCAGTGTGTTTGTGTTTTTGTATCAGCTTCTCTCTCATCCACTTTATCTGGCTGCTATGACACTGCTCTCTATTCCTAAGTTAGTGCAGATGTTTTCAGCGCTGTTCATCCTGATGTGGACCAATAAACACACTGTGTGTGTGTGTGTCATTGTGGCCAACAGTACAAGACTGGACTGCTTTGATGGAAACACACACAACTCTGTCAACTCTTCTTTATGTCTCCACTTTCTCTCTCTTATTTGACTTTCCTCTTTTCTTTTCTTTCTGCTCACATACCATTGTAAAGATATTGGCGTTTTATGGTTTAGGCTATACCACTTAGTTCTGCTTTGTGCTGAAACAATTCGTCCGTTAACTTATAGATGTTTTGATTATTAGTCACAACACCAAATATTCTGTGGTTATCCAGCCACTCACTTGTCAGGGATTACCCCAGTCTTTTTTCTCTATGTGATTTATATTGAATTTCTTTTCTGTTTGGACGAGATAAGACATTTGTAAACATCACCTTGGTCTTTGGGACATTTTGATCGACATTTTCGCCGTTTCCTGACATTTCCCAGGCCAAACTAGAAAATGATCTGCAGACTAATCGATAGGTGGATAAAACAACAACAAGTTGCACTCTTAGTTCTGATGAAGCAGTATTTTTAATTATTTCATATAATTGAGCCAATGTATCGGCATCATAATTTTCCCTTGGCGTTCATGAAGTCTTTCCCTCGTTAGTCCTTGAGGAATCGCAGAGGTCTGACCTCAACCCCTCTCAACTCTGGTGGGTGAAGAGAGCAACCTCCTTCAGCCAGGTCTCAATATTTGTGGAAAGCCCTCCCAAAGCAAATAGGCTTTTAGAACTGCAGATTAAAGCCCATGTTTTTAAAAAGTGTTTTGACCATATAATGCATCTCTCTCTCTCTCTCTCTCTCTCTCTCTCCCCTTCACTCTTCCATCCTGGTCCTGTCTCCTCTCTGACTCGTTCGTCTCTCTCAGCCTCTGCAGCCCCTCGTGAACCCTCATGCTCGTTGCTGTAAATCTCTGGCCTTTGGTTTAATGGGTGCAGTGTGCCTCTGTAACACCGGCTGCCTTTGTTTTGGTTACAGATAAAATCACTGAAAGAAAACATGGCAGCACAGCGAGAGAGAGAGAGAGAGAGAGAGAGAGAGAGAGGACGAGGAGGCTGAAGAGATGTAGAAAGTGTGTGTGTGTGTGTGTGTGTGTAAATCTCTATGGCGCAGGAGGAAACAGATAGGAAACTAGGAGTAAAATAATAATAATATCCTCTGATATCCAAACTTCTATCTGAATTTATCTCCCCTGTCCAAGTTTTTTCCCCATCTGATGAATCTGTTTGTCCTCTCCCACCCTTCGTTCTCACTTTGTTTGATCTCATCCTGACGTTATCCGACTTGTGCACGTGTGCACATGTGGAGTTGATCACGGAGCCCGTGGATGATGTTTTCTCTGGGAAACGTTGACAAGTTGACAGGCGAGGCACCGCACCGACATCGAACCTCACTCCGCTGTCAGGATGAGAGGGTAGACAGATACAGGGGGGTGCAGGGGGAGGGTGAGAGACACACAGAGAGAGACGGGGGTGAGAGAAAAAGGAGGAGAGATGAAGAGAGGGGAAAAAAATGACTTCACGGCCATGACTGGACTGCCCCCTTTTTCCCTTCAGCCTCTCTCTGTCTGTCTCTCAACTTTTCCTCCCTCCTCCTCCCTCCCTCCTCCTCCTCCTCCTTTTGAAATGATTTGGGGAGAAGAGGGGAACGAGCATTCGGAGCTGGGCTGACGGTGCAGGCAGGAGCGTCACATAGGCAAACAGGAGCCTGAGGGGCAGCACGCGGGGACTGAGGAGGACTGAGGAGGCTCGGGGGGGTTTGAATCTGATGCACAAACTAAAAGCTTGACTTACACAAGAGGCAGACCCAAGGGCAAAGAGAGGACATATTGATTTCTGCAGGCTCCTATCAGGCTTTAACAAACACATTTACTCATACAGACTGTAAGGGAAATAAGGAACAAGCCAGATAAACTGTATAGTTTATTTTGTTTTGGGGTTTTTTTTGGTTTTTTTTGGAGAAAGGTACGAAGAATCTCTGTGAGTTTTCCAGACAGGGCTGTAGTTTTCTTCTTCCACTGAGGAGGAAAAGAAACAGAAGACTGGAGGCACCTTTTGAATGAAAGGAGAAGACGTTCCTCCTCTTGAACAAGCGATGCTTTTGAGGAACTTTGCACTGGACTAACTATGTTCCTGCACACCGATGCAGCCATAAGACACTGATACTGTATTTTCATTGAATTACGGAGCCGCGTTTCTTTTTAATTATTATTTTTAAGTCCCTCGGTGCAGGTGTTGTGCTGACTGTCACAATGTTTTCTCAAAGGTACTCTTTAACACTGGCATGGACTTCTTGTCTTCTAGTCCTGTGCCTCCTGGATGTATGGACCACAGCCTGGCCTGCTGCCCAGCAATCACAACCCAAAACACAGTCACGCCGCTCCAGGCAAATGTCGACCCTAACCACCTCCTCATCAGCCGGCAACCTGTCTGAAAGTGCAGAGAGCAAAGTCGAGCGCCTCGGCCAGGCCTTCAAACGCAACGTCCGTGAGTTGCGTGAGAAAAGCTACTGCATGGACCTGGTCTTCCTGGTGGATGAGTCGTCCAGCGTGGGGGCGAATAACTTCCTGAGCGAGCTCAGGTTCATACGCAAGATGCTGTCCGACTTTCCCGTGGCGCCGGAGAACACGCGTGTGGCGGTGGTCACCTTCTCGTCCAAGACCCACGTGGTGACGAGGGTGGACCACATCACTTCGCCCAAGCCCCATTACCACAAGTGTTCCCTGTTTAACCGAGAGATCCCATCCATCAACTACAGAGGAGGAGGCACCTACACCAAAGGAGCCTTCCAGAAGGCAGCGGTGAGTCAGATCTGATGGTCAACTGAATGTGGGTCTGATGATGATTTCAGTGAAGCAAGTGTGTTTGTTTTCGCTTGCTTTTTCAGAAACCTTTGCTATATGTGACTGCAGAGTATTTGTATTAGTGTTCAGCTTCAGTCAGTTCATGTTAGTGGACCCTGAATGGCTTCGCAACTGCCGTTTCTCTTGCTGCCTCTAAACACACCAGCAGATAGTGAGGGGAGGCCACTTGCCAGCTAATTGTTCAGGAGTTTCCAATGAAAATACCATTAAGAGTGAGCACATGCATGCACAGACAGTCACGCACACACAGATGCCAGCGATGGAAACTGGAACACATGAGGAGACTCACATAAATCAGGGTTTCATAAATCATTTTTTTGTTGATTCATGCAAAGCGTGGGGAGTGTGTCTTAAAAGCTTTCTCAGTAAATATGCATTACATTGTGTTACTGATAATGTCCAGTTCAATAGCATTTTTTGGCTACACACAGGCAATACAGGTTGTGAGGCTGTTGGAGGGGCAGGGATTTGGGGGTTATGTTTGGTAACATGGGGTCAAAATGTCAGCTTTTTTATGGTTTGTTGATTCGGGCTGCCTGACACCTAGCCGCATGAACACACACACACACACACACAGACACACTCCAACACACACGTACTCTGGACATATGGCACAAGTAATCCGTCAAGTCCAAACAGCCCAGCTGTAAAAGCTGTCTTGGTGGTATTGGGGCTGCTTGTGTGTAAACACACACACACACACACACACACACCTCCACTTTGGAGCCTGTGATGCGCCGAGCTCCTAAATGAAGTTATGTTTATTTCTATGAAGGCAGAGAGAAATTCAGGTGGGGTCTGTGAACTCGTTAAATTCCGCAGATGTTCGAATGTCATTCCTGTTAGTTTGAATGGGAATGAAAGGAGACATGGTTAACATCATGGCACAGTGACAGACCCGCGTAGTCTGTGTTATGACTGGGTGCGCTGAAGTCCGAGAACAGATTCGGGCTTCATCGACACAAATGCCGGAGCTGATCGCTGCCCAAAGAGCTCAGCTCGCCGCCGCTGCTGCAGCATCATCTGCTTAATGTCAGGGCTGTGGTGTTTAACAAGCAGCTGGTTAAAGTGCAGCAGAGACCAGACTGAGTCCAGTCTGTGATCATCATGATGCCAATAACCGTCAGCCTTTAACGAGGATAGTAATAACAAATTTAATAGCTTAATCTTAACCTGACGCTCAATAGATGCTTTTCTGCTTTTGCACATAACTGTGGCTGCTGTGGGTGAAAATCCTGTCTTGTATCTTGTGAGGATTTAAAGCATCACTCTCTTTCTGTCACATGTTTGTCTGATTGGGTAAATTAGCAGGCGTACGGGTGACGCTGCTCTTTGAGTCTAAATGACTTTAATGAGTCCGTACGTTCCATGAATGCATCACACCATCATAGTTTTTCAGACAGTAAGGTAAGTAAGCTGACTCTTGGCAGATCTAGCCTACACTTCATCCCTGTTTAAAGCTAACAGCCTTGGATGGAGTCCTCTGGCTTGGAGCTGAAAGCCTGGCCTTTCAGCTCGCTCTCTTTGGTTAAGTGCTGATAAAGGACACTGCTGGCCAGGCCCCAGCTGCCCAAGACCACAACAACACAAAGAAAGCGCTTTCTGGGGGCCAATTCACAAAGGCTCAAAACGTCTTAGGTCATTTATCAAGTGATGTAGTAGTCTAAATCATTCACATCATGATGAGTCACACTGCTGCTCAGACTCTTATGTTGGCAGTTTTTGATTAAAAGTCAGATGAAATCAAAGATGGATTTTTCTTTTCAATCTCTTATTCACAAATAAGACTCTCCAGTATGGCGTCTGCACGGTGAGAGTCCATAGGCCGACTTTGGAGGTGTATGAGTAATGGGACAGCTACGTGCAGCCTACGCACAACTATCTTTTTTTCTTTTTTCTTTTTTTTTTAAAGATAAATGGCCGCTGCAGGCCGAGACACAGCGCATCAGGTGGTACTCCAGCAACCATACCTGATAGATTGAGTCTGACGTTTACCATGCCTTTGCATGATCGAGGAAGTGATGTTAGAAAAAAGAAACAAAAAAAAGAACAGACGGTCTGTGATGTATCACCAGATCTCTGTTTTTTTTTTTAATCACTCGTCTGAATCTGACTGGAAAGAAGGGGGAAAAAAATAAGTGTTTGTCGTCTCTTTCCATTAGCCATGTACAGATGGGTCTGCAAACGCTAACCTACAAGGCGCATATCTGCCTGTCATCATGTCCGGACTCAACTACAGTGCAACTCTCTCCGTGTGTGTCTGTGCTTCACTAGGAAACTGGGGAGTGCTCGTAAATCCTGATTTTGTGTTTTTGCCCACACATGTGCCCTCAAGTACTGTATTTGTCCTCTAAATGATCGCTCAGAGGAAAATGAGTTGTGTGCGTGTGCGTGTGTGTGTGTGTGTGTGTGTGTGTGTGTGTGTGCGTGTGCGTGTGCAACAGAGAGAGAGAGAAAGGATAATTGTGAATTGCAGTATAATAATAATAATAATAATAATAATAATGGTGATGCCATATTTTATTCCCTTGGCTGGTCTTGGCTGTTTCTGAGTGCAGTAGAAAGCTGGAATCCATTAAGGGAGACATTTTTCCACCAGCCATGCATGTAGAGACAGGGCTCTCCTCTCCATCTCTGTCTCGCTTTTCACCTCGTACATCACACGATAGGCTTAAAGCATCGGCGTAGGCAGGTTCCTGAATGATTTCTGTTTCAGGCCTTTTTCACTCAGGCCTGTGCAAATATTATTATATTTAGTGTATAAACCACATTTATCTTGTGCAGTGTGTCACTTGACCACATCTAAAGTGTTGGTTGTATAGTTTCAGAGCATCAGCTCAGTTTTTTTTAAAAAAAACAACCCTCCCACAGGCAGATTTTGACTCTGCTTTCCAGTCACTGTCACTTTGGATACAGTCTTTCCTCGAGTGCAGGCCGTTATAGGCACTAAAAGTGACAGAAGTAGTCATGTAAAAGATAAAAAAAGAAGAAGGGCCTGAGAGAGATGTTCAAATCCAGATTTTTTCGCTGTGTGACAGAACTGACTGTCTGTTACGCACATGGACGCAGCATCGATTTACGTCTGCCATAGATCAGCGACAATCTGTTCGGCTGTATAACAGGCGCAGTGAGGTCGTCAGGGCTGCATGTTATTCCAGGTTTTATCAACTTTTAATTACTTGGCAAAATATAGTGTAATTGCAACGTTAATTCTACAGATACACCTCAGTTTATCAGAAAGCATGGAGGGCCTGCACACAGTCCTTTGGTTTCTACCTTACTTACAGTGACCAGCGCACTGATCCGTGTCCGTGTATGAAATAAAGTGGATGATGGTCATAATGGTCACGCGTTATGAGTTTGTTCAGAGTCCTGGTCGTTTGTCTTGATCTGGGATCTGTCTCTCCTCAGCCCCGCGGCAGACACGATAACCGGGTACCCGGGGGTCATCCCTCCCCCTGCTGTTTTTTCTGTGATCGGTTTTACATTTTATACAACTGAACTGACTGCTGACAGTGAATGTTTTACTGTACTTAAATAGTTCACAGTAACTGGTCTAAACTGAATCGTGGTCTCCCCCTTTTCTCAAGTCAAATTGCTTTCCTGTTCTTTTTTAGCACCAGTTGTCCGTCTGTCCGCCTTTTACATGGCCACATATCTACAGGGCAAAACAACTTTCATTTTAATCTGCTGGTTGCTAGTAATGATGCTGATGCCAGGAATATTTTTTTCCCATTGTTCCTTTTGTTATAGCTTGCTTTGGATACGAGTGTAGGCAGCAAAAATACAGGGAGAGAAATGACTGACTCTGAAATAGTCAGTTGAAAATCCCTGCCATCACTTGCTTTTGTCTGATCATTTGTCTCCATCTTGAAGGTTGCCATGTGCTGCCAAATAAAACCCCCTCTAGCTCTCTGTAAGCAGGCCCAGGTCTGGCAAAGAAATACCCAGCAAAAAAACCAAAAAAAACCAACAACTCTGTGTCAATCTGCCCTCGTGGTTGCATAAGACAGGCTGAGAGGAAGAGATTGATGGAAGTGAAGGAGCAGAAGAAGGATCTATCTATCTATCTATCTATCTATCTATCTATCTATCTATCTATCTATCTATCTATCTATCTATCTATCTATCTATCTATCTATCTATCTATCTATCTATCTATCTATCTATCTATCTATCTATCTATCTATCTATCTATCTGTACTGTATATATACACAGTCTGTCAGTGTTTATCTAGGACTGGAATCTGTATGAATTGGAACAGCAGGTGAGTTATTTCTCTCCACCTCCTCAGCAGAAAGTTCCATGTGCGTTCATGTGTGACCTGCTCACCAGGAAAACGCACACATTCATGCTCATTATGCACGCACAAGTTCTCTCTCACACACACAGCTGCATGTCTTTACATGGTTGTCATGATATGTAAGTCAGGGAGTTCATGTTATAGTCATGAATCTGTGCACGGGAGTTGTGTGTGCATTTATATACTTCATGTATATGTGCATTGTAGACTCCTGGATTTTATCCCACCAAACATCCATCAAAAGTTTTATTGTAGTATTAAAGCTGAACCGATCAGGAACGTTTGCTAAGCTGTTTAGTTTTCACTACAAACATGTAAACAAGTACTAAAGTTCTTAGAGATGTAAAATGAAAAATCATTTTCTAGTTTTTTGATGCTATTTTTTGAGTCAACCTACAACGTTTTTATCTTTATGCCTGTTTAAATCCGATTGTAAAGTGAGTGTCATAGTCCAAGTCGATGTTTCATAGGTGGCCACTCGTCAGTCACACTTCATACGTCTCGATGTGAGGCGATGCCTTTTCTTTACTGGGCTTTGCCAGACCACAATAAGCGAAACAAATATTGTGGGCTGGGTTTGTGAGGCCCCCGTCTCATTCCACTGGGTCACCGCTATTTTTCCCCATTTCTCTCATTTCTTTGCCTTTCCATTCCGCTCTCCTCCAGAGCCACAGACCTCCTCCAGCCATCCTCTCAGTCGGGGGAATGTCATCTCCGTCAGCTTTGACGCACTGCAGCCACAATACGCAGTATTGTTTTTCAAAACACTGTCAATTAGATTAAATGTGGCTGGTATGAGTTGGCCCATGGAGATGAACTATAGAGATCCTGTACATTTTTGGCCTGTCTGAAGCCCACACACACACATTTATGTGTGAGAGTCTGAAACTGAATTTCTGAATAACCTGTGTGCAGCAAATGAAGCTGCAAACGATTGTGTGTAGAGGTGATTTTTAAGAGTGTTACTGTGTTTTTGTTCCTCTGATTTTTTAACAAACCAGTGAGTACTGGCACTTACGGTGGTCAGACCGCTCAGTTACCGCTAAACTCTCAGTGTGACAGGAAATGGGAGTAAGGATAAAGTGAATCGCTGCAGTTTCAGTGAGAGAGCGCCAATGCAAATGAGGGCCCAGTGCAACAAATGAAAGCAAGGTGCATCTCTTTGATCTGGTCCCCGAGGCTGGACCCGGTGATGATAAGAAGATAAGAAAGACTGTTTCCTGTCTGCGCAACTGCCACTTCCCGCCATCCCAGCCTTAATCATTTCCTCCCACTCAGTTTGGTCTGCTCCTTCCTTCTCTTCTGCCCCGTCACCTCCTCCTCCTCCTCCTGCTCCTCACTATCAGAGGGTCTGCAGCAGGGATGGGTTAGAGAGAACGCAGCAGACGAGCCACTTCACCGACCAGCCAGAAAAGCCCTGATAAGACTGAGGCCAGACAGGAACGTCCACAGACGGCAGATCTGAAACTCATGAGTCTGCAGTGGGATGTGGGTCACGACCACTACTGTACATAGCACCACAGGAATCTGTGAGGAGCTTAATCAGCACAGAAAACGATCGCTTCAACGCAGTGTCCAGTTCTTCTAGTCTAATAATAAGTGAAGGATAGAAGCCTTTTTACTGAACTTTGACCCCTGATCATCACATTGAAGCTGTAATCTATAATTTAGCCGTATCCATGTGTGACGTGTTGTCAGTAGATGGGTTAATAGAGTTATTAAGTGGTTTAAATTCTCAGATTGTTTAGTTTGAATACATTTTAGAGGCCTGAACTTTCATTTACCTCACCAAGGAAAATTTTGGAAACCTCAGATACATGTGATCTGCTTAATAACACATCGTTTTCATGCTCATTAAATATATAACAGGCTTAACATGATTAAATTGTGTGCAGGTTTTGGAAAAACCGCTGCACCTGAGATTCCCCTTCTTTCAATCAAATTTCACCACTCAGCCACGGATATATTGCAAATGTAATTTTGTTGTAAGATGATATTTTAATGGGATTTTTAATTTCTAAATTGGCCCATAAGCTCCTTTTTAATGTCACGCCATGACTGCACCTTTAACACACACAGTTTACTGGGTTCTTACCTGGCTCTGAGGCTCAGGGCGTATTTGGAAAATTGTTCAGACGCTGTCACGGTGATCAGCACAATAGATTCAACATGCCTGTGTGTGTGTGTGTGTCTGAGTGTGTGCTTTGGGTTGAGGAGGAAGAAATACATTAGTCTCTGGCTCTGCTCCTCTGGGCCTCGTCCTATTGAATCATTTTGACAGAAATATTTTCCGTGCTCTTCTTTTCTAATTTCGTTCATAAACCTCAAATATGCTTTGGAGCATTTTTGTCACAGATTGTTTTGACTGAGCCGTTCCCTGTCAGCGTTGACATTAACATTACTTATGTTCCTAGGAAAAGAAACTGTGGGCTTTGAAGTGATATTTCAACTTTTTTTAAAATGAGAAAATAGCTTTGATCTCGTGATCTTATTCCAAAAAAAGCTTATTTTGACAGGACTCTTTTGTCTTTACGTTGCCTGCTATTTGTTATAATAGTTTTGACACTGGTTGTGTGTAGCGCTGCACAGTTTCCTTGGTTTCAGGGCATGAGCTAACAAACAACAACAAATGACTTGGCTAATGACCAACCTGTTTGATTTGATATAAAACAGAGGACACCAGCACAGACGAAATGAATATCCCCGTTTGCAAATCGGTTGATGATTCAGGCAACTTTATGGAATAATCGTTTCATCTGCGCTTATGCAGACAAAATGAAGGTATCCCCTCACATTTAATGCTGAAAATTAGACAAAGACGTCCCCTGATGTTGTGGATTTGCTGGTTGAGACTTGATTAAGCTGCACTCTGCCGTCCGATTTGTCTGAATGCATAGATAATATTTGCTTTCTGTTCCTTCTCTCTCGTCACACGCTGCTCACCCCTGCCCTCCGCTCTGAAACAGATACCGAACATTTTCCAGAAACAGGGGCCCATTTCCCGACCCCTGAATGTCTAGAAGACCCTGAGGCCTCCTCTCTCACCATCATCTCGCAGATGGGAAGACACTCGGCGTAACATGCAGACTGATGTAACTGACCCGAGGTGAAAGGCAGTGGAGGACAAGAATTAAAGTGTAGAGATAGTATAGGAGGAAATAAGACGTGGCTAGAACAAAAGTGAAGTAGTGGAAGATGAGATTAAGGGTGATTATGACAGTGTCACTTATCACATTGTCCCCCTGTGTCTTTTGTCAAAGCCAATCAGTTCGTGAAGTAATTAGTTTTCTGTTTATCCACTTTTTCGTTGAACAAGAATTCCAAGATTTACAAAACGAGCAGCACAATTGGTTTCAGTCCCTTTGGGCCAATCCATTTGCTAATAGATTTTCCAAAAGCTGGACGTCTCCTTTGGAGCGAAACCCTTCAATTCATTTTTTTTTCCTTCAAAACCCAATTCAAGGTCACTGGTTTCCTCCAACAACTCTCCGAGTAGCCTGCTCCCCATCTGTATTCACTACAGCCACCACAGACCTGCTGATGAAAGACCTCAGCAGATCTGCGTTATCCTTCTCTTTAGGTCAGCCGTCTGTGAGACAATTAGAACAACAAAGTCAGGAAGGCCCAGACGTACGTTTCATCTCTCAACTCCCTACTGGTGTTGAACTGTTTATTTCTCACATTGCCACCTTATGTTTATTAATGTGGTTTTGACAAGCTGATGCATGTCGGATAGATTGGGATGGAGCTGGCGAGCGCTAGTGGCTGTTGTGAATGAGTATGAAATGGCTGGAGAAGATCTGAATCTCAATTTTTTTTTCTGTCTGTCTGGAAAAGTGAAAACCGTCCTTTGTCATTGGTTTTGCTGAAGTAGTTGCTGTCGATAAATATCTGGCTTTGGCAAAAAGCTGCAGTTTGTGGTCACCGGCTGTTTGTTTTTCACTGTCTCTTTCGCTTTCCAGAGGACCAGGTGATCCGTCCATCTGTCTCTCACTTTTATTTCTGTCTGTTTCCAGTTTTCCCTCTGTTTGTGTCACATATAACTCTGCTGCCTTAAAGGTTTGTTCTGGATTTTTTTTTCACCAGTGTAAGCTGGTTTGGGTGATGTGGAGTGTGTGTGTGTCCCACACACTTGGACTGGAGGCATCAGTGTATGTTCAAAATTAGAAATTGATGAATTTGACTTTAAAAACAAGACAAGAAATAACCTGCATCATAACATATATATTTTAAATGTCAGTTTGGGCTCTGATACCAATCCGGCTTGTTCGACGGATGCATCATTGGTTTGCAGGTGTTTGTGCAGTTGCAGTTGTTGATTACTATTAGTGGCAGCAAAGCCAGGGAAACACTAAATACTCGTTGAACTTGAATGATGTGTCAGACGTTTCATTGCTCTTTCTCGAGGTGTTTCTTATATTCACTCTCCCCTGTTCTCCTGTTATAGTGGTGCGTGGAAATTGCCACTTTGCACCACTGTCTTTTAATCGAGGCCCAAAAGGAATTATTCACTTGCTACCTGCACATTTCAAGACAAAATTACCCTCCTATTTTCATCCCCCCCCCCTTTTTTTGGAAAAAGAAATGGGGCACTGGAACGAGCCCAGGGAGAACACCGGAGAGGGCAATTGTTAAACTTCCTGGCTGTGTGAAACACAGATATCAGTAAAACTCCCTTAACAGAAACGAAGGTATCGGCCATACATGTCCGTCATTGTGTAACTTCTTTTGCATTTAGAATATACAATTAATTGTTCCCTCGTGAAGAGGTTTTAAATTTAATGACTGCAGTAAGGAGGAGTGTAAGCTTGTCATAAAAATCATGCCATTAACTTATAAGGGCAGATTTCACGATGTAACCTTCCATTGTGCAGACACTAAACAAACCTGAGTATAGCACACACAACACACACATAGGCATAGAGTTAATGTTAAGAATTAATTATTGTCAAAAAAAACATTTTAATGCTTGATGTTTTGTTGACATTTTCTTGTAGTGATTTACGGCCATTGATAAACGCAAAATTTGACTGATTTTGTACAGTTGCTGTCCGTTTCAGCTGACTTTGCCTTAAGTGGTCAGCACAGAAAGCTGCAGGAGCGGTTGCTTGGAGCAGTGAACATTTGTCATGGCGATCAAAGACATGTCACTTTAAAGAGCCAGGGAATGCTTTATCAGAAGGAGGTCCTCTGACGTGCTGTCAGGCAACATTTCTTCTCCTCCCTTCATTTTATTTAAAGACGACTGGAAAACAATTTATGGCTCCATTATCGCCATATGCACCACATTACAACACATCACTTTACACCAGATTGCAACACATCACATCACTCTACCTAATTTTACACTACAATACATCACACTTTTCCCCTTTTGTTGCCTCTGACAATCAATTCCAAAGTTCTGATAAAATAATTAAGTTAACAAAAAAAGTTCCAATCCTGTTTATTTTCATCACCTCACCATCGCCGTCATACCATGACATTAAGTCAGTGCAAATGTCACATTGTCCTCAGAAAGTTACAGAGACACTTAGGCACAGCCAACTGTAGTCAAACCGTCCACCTCCCACAGTTCAGAGTCAGAAAAATGAGTGGGAGGTGGTTTCCGAAACTCTTTGACCATCCGACAAAATACTTCTAAAAGAGTATCCTGGCGCCATAAGAGTTGAAGGAGGGCTGCATCAATTTAACCTGTGTCTGACACCCTTTTATTTTGCAATGGATTTTGGCCCTAGAGCAGGACTATTATGTTTCCTTTCTTTAATCTCACCCACAAAGCTCAGATCGTCTTGGCTGATGTTCTACCTGTGGAAAAAAACCATCACGGATCACAGCCCCTGACCCGTTTCTATCGCTGAAAAAGATTCAGACATCTGGAACTGACGCTCTCCACTCACGTTTCCCCTCCAACAGAGTTTTGATGTTTTTCACAGCAAAACAATGAACCTGCCATAGCAGGAAAATCAAAGGTGCAAATAATAAGAACAAGATCTACAATATCAAGGACTGGAACCCATCACTATTTAGCACTCAGATGTCAAACCCTATATCTCCTGCTCAGACAGATTTCCATCTGTTTTGAGACAAGTGGTGTGAGTTCCAGGCACCGACCATTTATCCTAAATGATGTGTGTCTGAAACCATGAGTGACAGGTGCCCACAACCAAGATGGCTGCCACTGATGCAAAATGTCCAGTTGAATCCATATAAGCATGTACAGCTCTCTATACCCTCCCCACTTATGATCATGACCACGTCATGGTCACTCACTTAAATGCCCACTGTTCTTTCCACTACGCTGAGTGTGCGTTCACACATTACATGCACAAACCTTCACACAGATTCCCTCTCACTTAACATACTGCTCAGCAATTGATAGGTGCTGCTGACAGCGGCGTTGTGGAGGTGTGTGTGTGTGTGTGTGAGTGAAAGTAATATGTAGAAGTCGAGGGGGCGAGTCAGCGAGAGTTCAGAAAGTGGTATGGAGGCTTTGAAGAATAATACTCTGTCGGCAAGGTGAAAGGTCATTTAGTCTTCAGCAAAGACAGGAACTGTCTGTCAGCAGCACCAGTGGCCCGTGCTGTTGACACCCTGCTTCTTTTAATACTTAAGAGCATGGGCTGAACTTTATGCCACTGACACTCATGGTTCAGCTGTGGAGCCGTCACAGCTGTGGATGTGTGAGGATGATGCCTGGATGTGTCAGGTGGCAGGATTCAGGAAAGCTCACCAGTGTAATCTCCACTCCGTTACCTACGCTGGACCATCATAAGTCGCACAAATCCAAGGTCGCTTCAAAGCACATTTACATATTGGCGAACCATATATACACACACACACACACACACACACACACATATATATAATGGAACAAGTTTTTTTTGTTATATTGTTTTAGTGTGTTTACAGGTAGTGCTCCCTAGTGGACAGACTAGACAATGGAACCAAACCAAACAACTGCTAACATCTGCCTTACCATTGTTATCGCTTGGCATAAGAATGCATTTTTCTCAGAAAGAGAATAACTTGGGTTTGATGTGTCTACATGAACTGTGAAAACAAATCTCACACCTCTTAAATCTCAGCGCTCACAAAACCGTATAAATTCAACAGCATCGTAATTAAAGAGACAAAACCCGAGTTCTTGAGGAACATGGATTTATTTTGGCATCTCGAGATTAGGATTTTACCAAACCGTCATTCATTGGCACCTGAAGAAACCAAAAGTATTTCAAAGAGCCAGTAGTGGCAAACTAAATAACATGCTCTTATAGGCTAAGGCGTGTAGGTCTATTAGTAAACCACTTGTTATGCTGAGGTTAGAGTTTGAGAGTGCCAGATTCCGTTGGCTTGTTTTCTTTGGTAAGAGTGTGTGTGTGTGTTTATCTCTGTCTGTCTGTCTGTCTGTCTGTCTGCGTGTTTGTGTGAATGACAACGAGTATGTAATTAGTACATAAATGTAAACCCGCAAATAAGCCTACATCCTGTTTTCTTTGTTTGTTCACGTTTTTATGTATAATATTTTGTAGTATGCTCCAGCTGGATTGTGCAAGATTTCAGTTTCTGGAATCATTAGTTGCGTTTTCTGCCTCGGTAAGAAATACATGCTCGCCTCAATTTTAATCAGTGCATGTTTGAAATGCTGTGTGCTGGCAGGGAACACTTCCCACAAGACACACAACTGATTACCCAAAACCTCCAACACAATTTCCAGTGGAGAACACAAAAACATACAAATTTAATCAGTTTTAGTTCAGGGTATCACCACTGTAAACACAGGTGTTTCCCAGCAACACCATATTTGTATTGATAGTAAATTTGCTTTGGAAGACAATCCCAGTATGTGGAACATCATCGTATGTTCCAAATTTCTCTAGATTTATAGTGAGGTTAAGCGCTTTTGTCGAAATTAAAGGTAACTCAGGCCAAGGTTGTGCGATCGCCAAGCAATACCACCCAAAAAGTGTCTCCTCTGCGATTCCTCGTATGACCCACCAGCATGTTTCTTCTTCCTGGTGATGTCATGAGGCCCAATATAATTTACCTTACCAACGAGGGCAGGGGCCAGAGCAAACAGGAGAATCAATAAGTTGACCCCCCTCCATTAATCTGTACTGCAAGCACCGAAGTCTCCTCTGTGAGAGGAAATCTCCACCTCCAGCCTGTGCCAAGACAAACAAACGCCTCAGGAGAGGAGAAAGCGGGGAGACTGAGGAAGAAATGCAACTACAGCAACGACAGTCATCATAACAAAGGGAAATGCCTCAGCTGTCTGCGCGGCGCGGTCTGAGCTAAGTCTGGACAAGATGGGCCATATTTTCATTGATTCTTTATGAGTGCCTAAATCATTCCCTACGCACAAACGCTTTCAACATGCCAGTGTGGAGTCAGGAAAAGCACGGCACTTCACCGCACTGTTGCCTTTGTTTATGTCAGCTGCAGAAATGATGCAGTGGCTGCCCTGTGCTCGGTCAGTGATGTAATGTCGATCGTTTTGAACTCAACCACAATGCGGGACGGATTTTGTAAAATATTGAAATTAAGCATCGGCAGCCTGAATAGACCATCATTCACCGAAGAAAACTTTTACATCACGATCGCTCTCAGCGCTCCCATTTAACTCTATTTAAAGTATTTTTCATCCCTGGCTTTAAAGACGTGATACATGCAAAAATGCTTAACCGAAAATGAATCACCAAGGTAGGGATACCACAAAATAAACCAGATGAGGTCCAGTAAGAACTCCATAAAAACACGCTTTGCTAAATACTGTACCACACGGAGTCAAATTGAAAGATATAAAACATGCCATTTAATTCAAAAAATGTCAAACATGCCACGGACATGGAAAACAGCTCATAATAAGTATGGATAACAAAGCCAGACTCAGGCCGGTGCTGTCCAACTGGCTCTCAGGCTGTAACTGCTCTTGTTATTCTTCCCCCTCCTCAATCAAACCCGCTCTCCCGGTCCAATTACCCAGAACGCCACGTCCGATTGGAGCACGGTCAGTGCCTCAAACGTTTCACCAACCGGGAGGGGTGGGCAATTGAAAGGGTTTCTCGTTTGCCCGCCAAGATAGCCTTTCCCCCTGGCATCACATAGTAGAATTAGCTCCTCTCTTTCTGTTGCTCTGAGTTGTTGAGTGTGATGAATGGTGTTGTGACAGAAACCATCAGGCTAACACACACGCAGCTGTCCAGCATTCTGTGTCAGGCAATTAGCTGACCGTGTGGACTGTCGTCTCCAGAACCCGGCTGGATCAGCTTTGGGCTCAGATACAAGTCCTCATTACGCAGGGAGGCTTTAGTAACGACTTAAAAAGCATCATGGAGTAGTAGGTAAGACAGTGATGCCAAATTGGGAGCGCTTTCCTGTAATGGCTCTCCTGTTCTTGGAATAGACTCTCCTCCCTAACATTTGCCACCAACGTCCCAGACAGGTTAACAATTATCTGTGTAGTCGCTGTATAACTGTGGTTTTCTGAAACCTCTACTTTAACCAGGATGATTGATGCGCCATCTTTTTAAGATATTGCTCTTTTTGTGTCTGCATTGTTTTGGGAACGGGAGGCCATGTGGGAGGTTGCATCATATGGAGTTAGTGTTGTACCAGATATCCAAAACATACATTAATATTTGTAATGTTAATCTCCCCTCTCATAGAGTCACGCTCTACTCAAATGGAGTTACTGTAAAGGGCATCCCCGTTCGACACACCGGCTCCTGTGGTTGCCTGTCGATACATGCTGCTTTGGTTAGCTGATTGTGTTTTTTTACAGACAGACAGTGTACGCTGTCTGGTTTTACAGTGTGTTTCTCTGTAGACTTGTCCTGGTTGTATGCTTGTCAGACCATTTCACATCATCGCATTTGATTCTCAAGAAACAGCTGGGAACAGTATGGGCTCAGCTCTGTGGACTGCAATAGAAATCACTATATATAGTAAAATATGAAACATTAAAATTCAGCATATTTTTGTGCTGTAACAGCAAACTATGCATGAAACTGCGCTCGAGTGCAGCAGCGGGGGAGAGTTTTACAGACTGTATTCAGCAGAGGATGATAAAGTAACACTGCCAAAATGATGAGACAACATTTATGATGTTTCAAGTCTCTGCAAGTTGATTTAGCATACCACACGATCGGATGGTGGAAGATCAATAGATATAAATATTTATTTACAGACTTTACAGACATGTTTATTAGAAATAGTAAATGATTTGGAGCACAGGTGCTGAAACATGGCTCTTCACTTCCTGGGTGGCCCTTGTGGAAAAAAACAAGATTCTGACTTTTTCTGTGTGGCTACCCACTTAGCAAAACAAGAATATGGAAGTTTTTGGTTTTTTTTCAAAAATAAAGTTCGTGAAGTAGATATTATATGGCAAGAAACTAATATTTAAGGATCGCGCTGCGAGTGGAATCAAAGCTTAAACACATATTTTCCACAATAAAAGCAGAAAAGGAAAAAAATATGCTCCAATCAAAATGAAACCTAACCCTGGGTAAATGTTAAGAAACAATTTGAACAAAAATATCTTATTAAACTGTGCTATTTCTGTGCAGCACGCAACACATAAGGAACAAAAACATGTTTGTATAGCAAACGACTGTGGATTTTTACTGAAACCAGGAAGTATCCTTTCAAGTGACCTGGTTTATCTCAGATATCCAAAGTATGTGTCCCTGATACATTGCACAACAAAACCAAACTCGAGTCAAGTGTCTGTAATGCACAAGAGCGCAAGTTGTTCTGTTGGGCCCCTGCAGAGTTGTTGTTGTTATTCTTGCCACACAAGCCAAGAGCAGATAACCCAGTAAAAACAAGCGCTCTCGCTTCCGACCGACAGGGAGACAGCTCTCTGAACGGATACTGTCAGGTTATGGTTTTTTATGCGCTGTGGAATGTCTGTTTTTATTTATGGAGGCGAAGGCAAGAGAAAAATCATCTAATAGTGTAGATGATAGACTGGTCTCTAACATGGAGGTGCTGTTTTCATTCGGAAATTAAAGAATAACATAAAACATTCGACTCGTGCACTAATTCTGACCTTTTCTCTGTTTTCATCGTTTTCTTTTTTTCTGACGGTGTGTGGGGGGGCAAATCAGCTCTAACCCAGTTGGGCTTAGGACTCTGACTTGAGATCAAAGTCAGGATCAGGAGAGGCTGATTGGAGGCCAGCAGCTGATTTAACATTCAGAATAGCCCCCCTGCATATCTAAGGCTGTGATTAACAGCTGGTGTAGCCTGGCACCATCCTTGGCCCCTCAAGGTGTGGAAAGGTTTCCTAGTTCCTCTTGCCAAATGCAGGAAGATGCAAGCTTTTGATGTTTGGTCATAATGCGTTTGTTTGGAGATGTGCTGGAGTGCTGATGTTAAACCAAATGTGTAATTGAAAAAATCCACAGGATGCACAAGACCATTAAGGCCTTGAGATAACATACATCCCTGCTAGGTGTTTGAGTGCGATCAGAGTGTGGCGGAACACGTATTTCATCACTAGTGCTATTTAATCACTTTGCTTCATTTACGGATGATGAACGTTTGCAGTTGCCATAACTTTTCCTTTCCTTTTCCTGGTCTTTCGTGGTAATGATCCGACAAAGCATGTGTCTATGAACAAAATCAGCTGAAATTCATTATGATGATACTATCAGTCACGTGCACACATATGAGACGAGATGATTCGTATGGCTGCGTCATTACGCAGTGAGCGATAAGGTGCATGCATGGAGTTACTGTAAATGGTTCCCACACACTGGCTCCTGTGGTTGCCTTTATGTTAATACGCTGACCTAAAGCATGCGGAGACTGTTCAGAAGGCTGTTATTAGTGGGTGTGTGTGCATATGCTCCGTTTGGAGCAACCACTGACTCATCCCTTACACGTAGTGTCCCGGCAGCACGCTGAGCCCGACGCCTAATAAAAAACACGGACAAACATTTACACAACAACATGCGTGCACGCGTGGATCAGGTCATTGCGCTCTGGCATGACAAAGACCTGGAGTGTTGAGAGTCACACGCGAACATCACCGCGCTGACGGCTGGTAGGACGACCAGGGAGGGTGACGGCCGGGATTTTGCACAGCAGGAAGCCTGTAGCTTTGAGGATCAGAGGAAACCAGTCTCTCCCTCCCTTCCATTCTCTCTCTCTCCCTCTCTCTCCATCCTCCTCTTCCTCCTCCACTCGCCTCGCCTTCACGGGCTCTGTAATTATTCCACTGCTTGATGCTTCGCCAATTAGACAATAAAGACCAGAGCTTTCTCTCGTGCTCTGTTTCCCTCCCTTGCCGGTCACACCCTTGCATGTCTCCTCTCTCTTCACTTCCACTTTACATTTTGTCATGTGTTGTTATTATATCCTGAAAATCCTCCTCTCTTTCCTCACACACCTCCTTTGTTCCCCTTGTTGTTGTTTTTTTTCCCAGTCTGTACAATATCCCCTTGACCTTTCTGGCTTTCCGTTGGTACGTCCGTAAGTGGATATCTGTCCGACTGACTTCATCTCGGCTCATGTCCTTCCCACTTTATTTTCTCCGACTTCATTTTCTTTTCATTTATTGTTTGCTGTTTTTTTTTTAATCCACATACCCTCTTCACCTCATTTAAAACACAAAACCAGACACCCTCAGCTTGGCCTCCTGAGCAAAGCCAGCAGATGTCCTATATTTTTTTTCCTTTACTCCAGAGAAAATAAAGATACGTTTCTCTGACTTTAATGTCCTGTCTAATTGTATGTGGTGGATTGTAAATGGTGGCTAAAGTTAGTTTGGGAACTATAGCCCGTGTCTGGGGCGGACACAGCAGTTCGGTCTGTGTTGCCCAGTGGTTTTCAACCACCGGTGAGTAGTCTGTACTCTGTGAGAGAAATAACTACTATTGTAGAGCTTTCGCCTTTTTTGTCCCTCCTCCCCGTCCTGCCCTCGCCGCCCGTCTTGCTGATGTAGGGTTTTGACGAAACCTAGAATTGAGGGCTGTTTTAGTGGTCGTGTGTGACGTTCTTCATTATTCAATTTAGTCGTGTCACTAAAGCAAGAGCTATGTTGGTAACGCGCTGGCAGGCACAGCAATGCGTGGGAAGTGTGTGTTTGAACGGCACCGACCTTTTACAAGAAACGGAACAGCATGACTACGTGAACTCAAAAAGATGTACTTGTTGGCATTATTTTCTCTGGTCTTCGGAAGGGCTGTGTCTATTTTACATCATCTTTTCTTCTTTAATGTCAAACCTGTACATAGTTTTTATGCTTCTCTCGGACGGACATTGGGATATGAGCAAAGTTTAATATCCCAATGGGGTGATTTTATTTTTAGATAACAACATATCATATCATATTACTCATACATTTGGACCATGTCTTTGCAGATGTTCAGTTTCAGCGTCAGCCTATACCTCTTTGTGTCTTCACAGCTACGGCCATGTGGTTTGCTCTGGACAAAAAAGCCCCTTGGAACGTCTGGAGTTTGTTTTGATCTGAGATTTCACCCCGTTAATTCTCTGTTTAATGTTTTTTTTTCTCTCTATCTCCGACAGCAAATCCTGCGGCACTCTCGAGCTAATGCCTCCAAGGTCATTTTCCTGATCACCGATGGCTACTCCAATGGCGGAGACCCCCGGCCGGTGGCGGCAGCTCTGAGAGAACGAGGCGTTGAGATCTTCACTCTGGGCATTTGGCAGGGTAACATCAGGGAGCTCCACGACATGGCCTCGCATCCCAAAGACCAGCACTGCTACCTGGTGCACAACTTTGCTGAGTTTGAAGCCCTGGCTCGTCGAGCTCTGCATGAAGGTAACAACAACACGAGCATGACACAAACACAAACTGCATTTTTCCGATATCTTTTAAATACAGAATTACGGCTCTCAGGTAAACTCAAGTTTTCCCATTTAAAAAAGTTTAAGGTCGCGTTACATGAAGCCACATTAAAGCTCCACTACTGCTATGCTTCGTCTCTTTGAAGCTTCACATCTTCACTGTTATGACCTCTACCAATATTTCTTACATGAAGGTTCTGACCCAGTGAAAATGAAGTGTTTAGTTAAAGGAAGCAGACAATATTTTAAATGGAATCTGGCAGACGTGTGTTTCACATGGGCTTTTCTGTTATGTAGTGCCAACAGCTATTAGACCTCACTCTGCACAGATTGGACAGAGCAGGACACTTTTTCCCACACTTTAGGGGGACTCCCCACAATCGGGTGAAAAGACGGCTCGGTCATGGTTTTAAAACCTCAAATATCGCTACAAAGCATCACAGTGAATTACAGCGCTGAGTGCAGAAGGCTGTAAATCACGCACATGTGCTCGCCGACTGCACATGCATGTTGACACACATGCTGCCCAGCAACTCTGCTAACGTCAGTCCCAGCGCTGAAACGTTTTATTGTCAAACGTGGAGCCAGATTCTGTGTCCGTCTCCAGGCCCTCGACCAAAACCACCGAAACTGTACCTGAACAGTCTGTGTTGCTCATTATAGAGGGAAAAAAATGCTTCCAAGTTTTTGTTTTGGCTTTGCTCCTCAGTCCCAAACATTTACTTCTGAGCCAAAATATCATGCCTCAGATTTATTGGCCTTTATTAGTTGCTACTGTGTTTTGCAGCAGTTGTTGCACTTGACATTAGTCAATAATATATGTGACTTACACTCTTGTGTTGGTTTGATTCAGCCTGCAGCCTCGATCACAGTGTCGATTACATAACCAGTCAACTGCTGCTTTGGCAAACAAGTGTTTTCATTGCACCATTATGATGTGAAGTAAATAAACTCCAGCAACACAGATGTGTTTTTGGCTCGCTGTAAAGAAAACTGTTGGTCTGACAAATAGGTTGTTTTAACTCCCTCCACAACTTTTCCTCCTTCGTCCCCAATAAGTGACCTTACAATAAATAGTAGGTTTGCCAGGTGGTGTCAATCGATTTGACTGCAGCCTACCCTCTCCTGTGTTTGTGCCCCCGCCCCCCCACAGACCTCCCTACAGGCAGCTACGTCCAGGAGGACCTGTCACGCTGCTCCTCGCTGTGCGATGCGAGCAGGGACTGCTGTGATGTGATGGCGAGCTGCAAGTGTGGCACGCACACCGGGCAGTACGACTGCATCTGTGAGAAGGGATACTACGGGAAGGGTCTGCAGCACGAGTGCACAGGTAGGTGGAAAATAACCACGCCATCCTGCCATCTTGCACCTCATACATCTCGTACTCGTTTACAGCTTGTTTTTCAATCTTTCATGTCAGTGGCAGGCAACATCTGACTCAGCAAGTCTGCGGCACATTTGGCTTTTCTGTTTTGTTTTTGTTTCTTTACCATTTTCCACAAACAGGCCGATTTCTTTTGGCCTCGGACTTTGTTGCTCGAAGAAAGTACATGCTTTGCAGATTGACATTTGGAGTTTCTCTTTGCCTTGTCTTTACCTCTTTCACCTGTCAGCGTCTCCTCCACATCAGTGAGACCACTCGACCTGAGTGAAAGTTAAATAAGCAGCCTTTCCACTTAGAGGCGTGGAAGCTTGTCCACGGGGCAGATCACTATCAACAAACGCAATTATGAGTAGATGGAGGGAGGAGGACTGAGACAGTGATATGTTTGTGTGTGTTCGAGACCTCAGCGACATTTGCTCACCTCTGACTCTCCGTCTCCCAGCTGGACACGCCACATCCTGCTCTCCACATTCAGCTTCCGCCTTAAAATCACATCTCACGTGTCCATTTCGTTCTGTCCTGCGTTGATAACCGTCATCTGCTTCTTTTTCTCTCTGTGGTTCTTTTTGCTTTGCCTCCCACTTGTGTTTCATACATATCCATCTGAGGAACTAAAACATCGCTTTCATCTGTGGCCAGACCGCTTTGCCCTTTACTCTCATGTCCCTCACTACTTATAATGTTATTTATAATGTCGCTGTGTAGGACTTATTATTTTATGGTTGCACACAAATGTGACATGAGATAAGAGCCTCGCTGATCATTGCCCTTATGTATATCTATGTGACTATAGACGGCAACTCTTAGATGTAAACACAGGCGTTTCCATAATTATATTATGATAATATCCAAATGTGGCCTTTATTCCTTTTGAAAGGCCCCACTGCAGAGGTGACAGGCGATCACACTGGCAGTGCATTACTTGGCTTGAGTGTGTTGCTTAAAATAAATCTAAAGCTGCAGACTATCAAGTTAACACACTTGGCAGCAGAATGTGTCATGACAGATCTATTTGTCTTCTAAGTGTCCTTCATCAGGTCTCTGTTATATACGGTGTCATGTTGCCATGTGTTGCAGGTTAAAGGGTAAAGTTTCAGGGCTGAGTCGTTATTTTAATTGAATATGCAAACTCACGGTGTAACATTCAGCAGTCTGTGTGAATGCATTAGAGCGGAACCCTTTGTGCAGGGGGACTGAGAAGAAACTCATCGCTGAGCGTGCAGCTTCGGAGAAACAATCACAGCAGAAAGCTGCAAAACAGTCATCAACACTAAACACCCGGGATATGAGCTCGGTTGCGTTTGCCCTCCACATGTTTTCACTCCACCATCAGATAACAGGAGGCAGGAGAGAGACAGATCTACGTTGAAAAGTCGAAGAGGAGCACAGGAGGTGAAGAATTTGCAGCGAGACAGCCAGAGTAAAGGGCATCGGGGTCATCGTAGCCAAAAAGCACGCCTCCTTAATTCCCATCAGATGTTGTCGAGACTGGAGCCCCGCTTTGCTTATTAATCTGTTTTAATGGTTTAATTGATAGCAGAGAGCAGACTGCAGAGCTGTCACAGCCAGTGAAAGGAAGGAAGGACACAGCGAGGCGCTGCAACCGCAAACCAAAGATCGTTTCCTCTCTCTGTCTCTGTCTCTTATTCCTTTATTCAACAAGAGTTGGCTATTTTGCTGCGGCCACTTGTTTATCTCTGAGTCGCCGTCCCCGTTCGGTGAAGTTGGCCCATGCTGGAGCCCTGTGCCTCTGTTATTGCTGTTGATCATAAGTTGGCAAGCTACGGCTCCATTAGCTCAGGTCCTCTTGGTGATCGTGTGAAGTGCAGGTATATGTTCCTGAGCACCACGTTTATAGAAGGTTTTATTCTCTAATAACGTAAAAGGCTTTTTTGAAGTGATGGAGGCTCCAGAACCAATTAGACGTGTGGTGAGAGGAGTACGTAACTAAGTAAACCTGACAAGCTCCCTCTTTAAAAGAACACGGCCTTTTGCTTCAGTATTCTATTGCTTTAACCTCAGCGGGATTGGCTGAACTGTAGGTGTTGTGGGAATTATGGGTACACCATGTGCCTCAGGGGTGCCAGGGCTCCTGAGTGGCAGACAGGCACAGCCAGGGTTTGCATAAGCCTGGTGGTTGGTGCGTGGTGTCAGGTGAGTTCACTGTTTAGACTGAAGGTTGAGAGGCTTTTATGCTTTTCAGACTTTGTTTTCTCACATTTAACAGTCTCCGAGACATCTGAAAATGATGTGACTAAGCCTCAGGCATGTCAGACGATTATTATTATCATTGGCTGAAGGAGTCTGTTGGAGAACGCCGTCCAAGCCCTTCCAGTGCACAGCAGTGTTGTTTATGAATCTGTCGACAGCCAAGTGAAACAGCCTCTTCCACAAAACACGACTGGAATTCCATCGGATCGAAACGGACAATGAACCCAGATTCCGGCACAGTGTGGTGTATCCCGTTAATACCAATCGTAAACACTCATTATCTGTATCGCAGAGGATCACCAGAAGAATGGCGAAGTAGATAACGTGGGTAACATGTTTTCCTCCTGTCACACTTTCAGGCTTATCGGCTTCGTCTGTAGCCTGAGAGACTGACAGGAGCTCTGGACTGTGTTAATGTGGTGTCAGCACTGGCTTTGTTCTGCTCAGGGCCGCTTTGCCAGGGATGAATGTCGGGGGGGGGGGGGTCACAATCTGTGGGCCTCTTCAAACCTTCAATACTCAGTGTTCCTCAATGTTCACCACACTACGTCTGCAGGTCTGTATTTAAGTATAGTATGATCACAAACAATGTTTATTTTATTTTTACCGCTGTTACTTTTCTCGCTTTAAAACATCCATCCATCCATTCGTGTTTATCAGTGAATATTCTGATATTGGGATTCAAGGAAACAGAGTTTTTCAGAGGGTATTCAGAGGGTTCACTGCTGTCAGGATATGAACCGCTGACTGGAACGCCTTAAGTGTAACAAAACAAATCTTGAAGCGATACCAGAAGACTTGCGCAATGTTTATGATATTAAGTTCATAAAAAGCCTCCTGGTCCCAAGAGGAGACATGTGGCAGTTTTCTGAGCATCGACTGTAACACATCCATCTTTCCGTTGATGGACTGAACGAGTCTTGTGTCTGTTGAAAACACTCTTTGCTGAATGTGCATTGTAAATATTTGTGGCGTTGAAGTTAACGGCCAGTGAGAGAGTTCACGTGGGAAAGCCTCAAGATGGACATAAATTGAGCAGAGGAATTAAAATGACAAGAGGAGAGGTGGAATTATTTTTCGCTGTTAACGACAGTGAAAGTGTTGAAATGGAGGAGGAATGTTGCAATCTTTATTTCTTTTCTTCTCTGGTTTCAGTCTGTTTGGCCTCATCGTCCTGCAGAGGTCTCCAGTGTAAATGAAGAACAGTCAAAATCAGAATTAAAAAAAAGCTGCAAAAATAAATTTATTTTTTTGTGAACGGTAAAAGAAAATGTAGCTGAATTTGACACCACCCTGGTTATTCCCAGCTCAGTTCTCCATTCTCATCATGTAAACACTTGTCTACATACATGTACAGTCTATATGAATCAGGGATTAACACATATGCACAGCCACGTGTTGGCCTGCTTTACGTGCCCACACCTTTGACCCATTAAAATATACCATACTTACACCAATGTGCTTTAAGAGTTTATTTATATTTAAACACACTGTTAATAATAAATATAACCCATTTATAGATAATCTGTGTGAAGAGAAGAAAACAAACAGTTAGTCATTTGTCAGTATCTTTGTATCCTTGTTTCCATTGATGCCACTAAAGGAGGAAAGAGCTCCAAAAATATTTTAAAAAACTCTTTAAAAATATATTTTTTAAAGAGTTTCAACTTTAAGAGATCATTAATATTGCCGTTATTTTTTTATTGCCAGTGGTTTGTCATTGACAGAATGTTGTCTCTCACATGAAAATGTCAAAGCTGCGATGGCTCCAGATGGAAGTTACTGAAATCTTAGCCTCTGTTTAGGCGATCGTCGTTTACTCTCGAATGTTTTCAATAGTAAATATATATATATATATATTTTTACCAGAGTAGTCAATTTAGCCAACTTTTCCAGCATGTTACATAAACCTTCATATAAAGACTCTCTGTTTCCTGCTACTGCGTAAATCCTAATCCCCACAGCATCAATAACCACAGCAGACTGTCTGCTCCTGTACAGTACATCTTTTCCTGTCCAACTTCTTCTTTGTAAACGTTCAAATCCTGGCTTAGGTTTGGCCGAGCTGTGAGTCGGGAATAAACGCGGAGAAGGCCCGCATTAATTGCTTGAGCTGATGTGAAGGGAGTTTCCTTTGGTGAGAAGAGAGTGATTCCTAACCCTGAGTCTTTTGAGGTGGATGTAGCTTTCTGCGATTAGGGCAAAGATCAGACTGGCTCTGAATCCGAAGGAGGGAAATACCAACATTAAGCTCTGTAATAAAGAACATTTATATGGAATACAACCGCACGAGGATTGAAAACCCATAACGTCTTGTGTGGTGTTATGTTATATATATAATAATAAATAATACATCAACGTGTTATTTAAGAGGAATGAACTGAGCTAATGAATCAGGTTTAAATTGTTTGCAGTGTAAATATCCTTTGTAAACATACGTGCGGATGTGCCTCTATGTTCATTATTGTTATTAGCGTTAGCTCAAAGCACCAAGGTGTGCGTAACATTACAGCACAGACTTCCTGGTTCACCTTTGACCTCCTGCATTTTCTGAAGGGCACAGTTTTCCTGTCCAGTGAGGGGATTATTACTGACATTTCTCACGAGTCAGCAGTCATCGAGTGGCTGCTCGCTTGTTTCCAACCTCAATAACCACTTCAACACTTGTTTCTTGTTACGCTGGATATATTATAGGTTGCCCTCAGGTGTATTCTGACAGTTTTTCATGTGTTGTGAAGGTGTTTGAAGTTTTTTTCCCCCCCCCAGATTATATGCGTCAGTCTAAAATACAGTGCAGTGCTGATATCCATCTTCGTCCCTCCCTCAGCGCCACATGGTTCAGCCCTGTTCCACCCTCTCCTGCCTCATTAAACGACACATATAGGTCTGTAAAAGGCCTTAATTGATGACTACTGCCGCCGCGTTTGTAGGTCAGCAATGCCGTAAAGCGGACGTGACTTGCTTTTTAAATTGAGGCCACTGTGTACGTGTGGGTGAGTTGTTTAACCAAAAAAAAGAGAGAGACAGAGATGAAGGAGCGATGAGGCAGCGAGGCTATAAACGAACGCTAATAGGACCCTCCTCTGCAGGAGGGCATGAAAAACAAGGAGCCGTGAAACAGCCGGCGGTGCAGAACAGAGCTGCAATGAGTCATTTACACATCTCCTCTGCCTGTGCATCCCTCCATCTTTCTCTCTTTACCTTCCGCTCGCCTTATACATCACGGGGCCCCTTCTCTCAGAGCCATGTCAACAGGTGCATTAGTGCATGAGAGTAGTATATTGAATATTGTTGCTCAATACCTCCTCTGCCTTGGCTTTTTGACGTTTGAACATTTTTGTACCTCCGTTTCCTTCTCACGCTTAATTGAAACTGACAAACGTACCCATGGGGATTTTAAGGTGGAATGATTTTTTTTTGCTTTAGCGTCATAAGTGCTTTTCCTCCGTGTCTTTTTCAAGGCCTTTGCCCCTTTGTCCAATCCGACATGTTTGTCCCTTTCCGTGACCCTCGCTTGCCCCTCTGGATTTTTTTCCACCGACCCTCCTCGGCTCTCCTCCTGCTCCCTCCCACTTCCTTTCACTTTTCAGCTGTGTGAGGTTTGAGGTGATTGACTGAAATCCCTCGCTCCAGTTGGAGAGTGCTGATGATGAGGGATACATGCTGTGTCAAAGTTCACAGGCTAAGGATGTAGGAAATTGTTAGCTGCCAGATTAGTGAAAATGCATCGTCTTTCTCTCTTTGCCCCACGCTCTAAATCAGCAGCTCGTCAGCTCAGTCTGTTTTGATGGTGGAGTTTGGACATGTGTTTTTGCTTTTATGTGTACACACAACACATGAACAAACAGAGACACACACTCGCACACAAAGTTGGGTGGATCTGCGTCCTGTCAGTGAATCTGTTTAGCAGGATCGCTCCCTCAGCTCCCGCTGGGAAACCAACTCTGAGGCCGCTGTGGTAATGGATAAATGTGTGTGTGGTGGTTCAGTGTATGCATATAAGCATGTGTGGGTGTGCATGCAACACACATCCTTCAGGTCACGTCAGGAAATGTGAAAAACATTGTGGAGTTTTGTGAAAATAGTGACACAACAACTGAAAAGGATGTGACAACAGGCCTTTTCTCTTCTGGACGTGTTGGTTTAACACTCCGTCGGTGTGTGTACTGAGATCACAACATTTCTCTGCACACTGACATCACATCCTCATCATACGGCAGACCAACCTGTGTTTGTGCGGTTGTTGTATGTGATAAACGAGCAGGACGGAATCTGTACAATGTGGTGAGATAATTCCCATTTGGGAATATGATTGAATATTTAGCAGGCAAACGGCGATGGAGCAGGAACTACACTTCCCCAGTTTCCTCTCCAAAGACATTGCAGAACTTTCACATTCCTTGGTATAGGGGGGTCTGCAGAGGAGCTCCGACGGAGGCTGTGTAGGTGGACAGCTGTGCAGCAGCCACATCTCACCCCCTTCCTCTTTTTCATACTCTGCAGTCCAGCTGGAGAACAGACCAGACTGATTTAGAGCCTCCTGACAGCCCATGCTGATGGGATTCCCACACTTTTTCAGCGTTGGGTGACCCGTGTAGTCAGGTTTGGAAAATTCCTTCGACCCTTATCGCAGAAAACAGTCCCATTATGATTTCTGTCCATGTCTCTATGAGGAGGAAAAGTGGATCCCCAATGAAAAGATCACTAAACCAGGTGACAGCTGCCTGTGGGAGTTTTTTTCTCTGTGGGATCTAAGTATGAAACCTGCTGCTGAAAACTTCCTGGATCATAGTAATTACCTGAAATGGAAGTTTTATGAGCTCTGGAAGAGTTCCAGTATCTTGCTTGAAAACATTTCAACAGGGAGGCTTTTTCACCTTCTTCCACATCACAACCTCACAGATTCATTGTGACACTTCCTGAGGTCATTTTTCATGAAGCTTTGGAGACTTAAGTGAAATAGTGTTAGACAGGTCCAAGTGTTTCTCTTAGGGAAGTGTAATTGGGGGTGGGGGTGGGGGTGGGGGGTTAAAGCTAATTGTGGCATTTAATTAGGGCCATTAGGGGAGAATGTGTTTGACTTGCTTACACTTAAAGGATTATGGTGTCCATCGTTAGTGGACACGTGTATCATTTACATTCCTCACATCCCTAAATCCCACTATTTGAAGCTCCCCTGGTGGTCCAGATGATGTCAGTGTCAGATGCATATAGTCTGCTGGCTCTGTGTAAATGTGTATCCTGGCTGTGTTTATGTGAACTGAAACGTTCAAACTCAGCAACGGTTCTCTTTCACGCCTCCAGTCAGGCTGTCATGTAAATTCATGTCTGTTTTTATAGGCCAGACTACACATTTTAATTATCCATTTCCATTGTCTGTTTACGCACCTGAAGGTGTGCATGGGGAAACTTAAGGAGTGGAAAGTTTCTTTGCATGTGAGCATTGTTTTCTTATTGAGAAACCCAAGAATTTAACCTCCAACTTAACAACGTTATTTGTGTGTGAAAGGGCCTATAACCACAAGCGGCCAAGCCTCAGCCTATTTGCAATATGGCTGGACTTCCTGGTTCGCTGTTGTTTGGCTTAAACGATGACAAATATAGACACAACGTGATCACGACATTGTGGATATTATAGGAAATGCTGTTATCTTTATTGCCTGCTTTGCACATAACAGTAAGGGTTGGGGTTATACCTCAGTACTCGAGAGGGTACATGTTTATGTTATCATCAAATACATGACACTCTTGGAATTTAAGACTTACTACTGGTAAATTAAAATATTTATAATCCACATATTGAAATAATGATATAGAAGCAATAAATTCAATGTGTCACCAAGCCTTCCATGTAATATTTTCAGGGTTATTATTGTTTTTTTTGTTAGCAGTATGTGGAAAATAGTGTAAATAATACAAAAGAATACATTATTGAAGCCAAAAAAAAGAAGGAGAACAACAGGCCTTTCTCTGTTCATTCATCTGAGTGATTACCTTTTCAGTCAGTGCCTTTGCTCATCATTAGTCATAAGTCTTAGTGCTGGAAATGTCCTCTCCAGTTCTACCTCTGTACACATCTGTCTGATTCAGCTGGTGGAAAGTAATTATTCCTCTCAACTTGCCAATTTGTGAATAGGCCTTTGTATTGTCTAAAGATTTTCTGTGGCAATGATTATGCAATATCAGTTTATGCACAAATAGTACCAAAATGAAACTTTATTGACAGATTCTGTGGAAACCGGGTTAGGGTTAGGGTCAGGGTCAGGGTCAGGGTCAGGGTCAGGTCATGAAATTAATTATTAGGTCATAAAATAAACGATTTTAGGTCATAACATTGTTTTTTGTTTTTTTTGTTTTTGCTGGATTGAAGTGAAAATATCAGTTTTATTTTATGTGTGTTGGTGTTGGTTTAAAATAGCATGTGGGAACCAGTGTGTGTCTGAGTACTGTATAGATTAGCATGTGTGTTTGCATGTGTGCATGTTTTTGTGGATTTTGTTGGACTAAGCAGAATATGTCCCTTGAAGATGAAAACCACTCTCAGTCACACTCGCTCTCTCTCTCTCTGTTTGTCGTTGTGGCTGAGGAGGCAGATGTTCCTGCTCTTCTCTGGATCTCCTTTCATCATTTTACTCCCAGTCTGTTTTTAGGCCTGGCTAATCGAACCCAGCGTCCCTCCAGAGACTGAAGAGATTCTCGTGTGATAGTAACTTTGGCTCCTGGACCAGGAGCATCTGCCAGTTTGGAAAAAAAAAAAAAAAAAAGCAGTTTAACAGATGAACTCGTCTGTGCTTGGTTTTGTCATCGTCTCTTCTTATTGACTTTCTGCAAACGTATTCTCTGTCTTTTCCATCTTAAATTGAGATAATTGGCTCTCACAAGGGTCTTTGTATTCAGACTTAATGATATCTGAGTAAAGGTTAGCATCTTGAGGGGGAAATCCACCAATTTCACACATCAAAGTCTGTTTATTCCTGCCTGCATGTATGGAGGAGACTTTTTTGGCTCCAGAGGGAGCTGAGTGAAATCTGATAAAAATGCCTCAGGTGATGTCACATGATTAAGTGATGGTTAGAGCTGACGACTACAAGTCTAAAAACTGCAGGGTGGAGTCTCTGAAGTCAGCTCGCCATTTCAGTTCGAGGCCATCGTGGCTCAAGGCTACATTTGCCGCCACAGGAGTAAAACACATGACATTTGACGTGCTGATGAGTATTTTGCAACACCAAGACCACCAAAACACCAAAACCGCAATTTGTGGTAATGAAGTAACATGTCGCCACTATGTATATGTATTTTTGGAAAACAGTCAAGCCCTATAGCAGATAGACATACCATGCACAGTATATCAGGCTGAACACAGGCAATAATGGTTCAGTTATTTTTGTTTTTAATGGGATTAGATGATTAGATGATGTATTAAAAAATATATGTAAAGCTAGGCTCAGGTCAGTGATTACAGGAGCCAAAGTAACTTGAGACCATTGTTTTGTTTTGTTTTGCTTTTTTTCATTTTCCCTGCCACATACATTTTTCTCTCTGAGCAGATTTTGAACGAATTCGTTCAACGTGACGTTGTGAAAACACAAACGATTAAAGCCTGCCGCCGTTAGGATTGCTCAAATATTGCTGTAGCTGTAAATAAATAGCCCCAGATCTTTCCTTTCCCAAGATCGTTACTGTGGTACAGTATTCTCTTTGACTTCGGTCTCTACATATGCTTAGGGCCAGTTCACACACAGCATGTTCTTTCTGTTTTATGGTCATCTGGCCGCTGACGCTCAGCTTCCTCTCTAAATGGCGGCGGCAGACTTAACTCAACAGCCATAGGCAGGAGAGGGTCCTGCGAGGAGACTCCCGGCCACTGTGTAATTCAGACCAATGTTTGTTTCAGTATCGGTTCTTTCTTCTGGCAGAAGAATTCGTGGAGGGCCGATGTATTTTAAAAGGTGCTTGCATAGTTTTTTCCCTCTGTGTTCACCTTCCAGCTTTCCTGAGTTTTTAGATTCGCTGGTACTTACTCATCATTTATCCCTTCCTGTTCATCCCAGTTCCCCCTATCCAGATGCTGGGCCTGCTCTTTCAGCACTGCGTGTGTGTGTGTGTGTGGAATGATGATGCATCTGTCTGTGTTTCTACCTTCCAGCCCATAAAACATGCCAGGAATTGAAATGTTATATTTTCCGATACAGTATTTCCAGTGTTGTGCTCCAGGTGAGTTATTATTCACATAAAAAAAATAAAAAATAACACGTCCTCCTGTTAAACAGTAAATGAAACCGTTAAACGGATTCCTGAGTACTGGACCCTTTCGGCTGTCCCTCCGTCTTCTGTAAGACACCTGCTCTTTTGCTATCAAATGAAAACGGCAGACAGACAGCGACACCGCATTGGCTGTCTGTGTGTGATGTGTGTGATGTGGGTGACTGGGTGCGTTTCGGTGCCAGCAGCCAGTGCTCGCTGTACAGTCGGTTAACATCTCCTGGCTGGGAGGGAGAGTCCCTGTGGTCAGATGCCAGACTGGCACCGAGTCAGCAGTGGAAATTCACACCTGGCTTCTGATGTAGCAGGGAGCATATGAGTTGTGAAGAATATTAGCTCTGTGGATTCTCTGTGGCACCCACTGCGCAGCATATAATTAAACCTGCTTATGATGCAGTGGCCAAAAGTCTGAATCCACTGTGTGTAGGTCTCTGTTAGTTTAATAAACTGGCAATCGTTGAAGCTGCCACAATCAAAATAAACGTCTTGATACGTCTTACGCAGGGGCGTCACTAGGTTGTAAAGGCAGGGGAGGCTTCAGCCCCCCGAAAATAGGCCTAACGACGCCACTGGTCTTACGTCTTGATATGTTAGTAAAGATGTATAAAATGACATTGTATCTCAGACATCACCAAGAGGATAAAGGTTTTTCTGCATATTTTTAATGCATTAGATGATGATGATACGTGTGTGTGTGTGTGTGTGTGTGGGTGGGACAAGGGAGTTTATGATTTTCTCATGTGAAGTGCACAGCATCCAATTAAACTGTCAGAGAAGACGCCTGAAACGCTCTTCCCTCTGGAGCCTGCTTTGATTCGGAAACTTGTGCCGTCACTGTGAAATTTTGTTTTTCCAGTCGGTGCCAGAAACATTTGGGTTCACTTGCGCGGACAATGACTGAGGAGTAGTGCAGCTCTCATTGACGAAGCGACAACTGCAGTGTCTGAACAGATTTACTTCATGTGTTTCTGATGTGATGTGATGTGATGTGATACAGGGAAATGCAGTGTCATGTAAATAAACGTCGTGTTTAGGTTCAGTCAGTTCAAATGGAGAAGCCAAACGATTCTTCAGAGCAGTTTCTTACTTTGTATCATACTGTCATCAGAGAGATACATCTTTTAAAGAAGTTGCACAGAAACAAAACCATCACAAAGGAAAATTTGCTCAATATGTGGGTAGCGACTGATAAATGTTCCCCTGCGAATTGCATCAGTAACCACTGTGAATTGGGACAGCGCAGCAAATTGCTTGGGCGAAACTGCCCATAAAGTGTCTGATAAGGGCTGTTGCCCCTGGTAATAACATAATTCAAACAATCATAAACAACATTCTGGAATAAGATTACGTCACTGTAACATTTTTACAGCGAGTTACATCAGCGAATAAAGTTATTTGTAATGTATAAACGGCTTTGTGTGAACGTGACCCCTGATAAGACCCGTGTGATGGATTCAGCCAGTCAGTGACGCACCGACTGGGTTTTGGAGGTTGATAAATGGTGAGTGAAAGAATGTTGGCAGACCTCTATATGACCTCTTCGTCTTCACTGCGTGTCCTCTGATCCAACTCAGGTGATGCTAATAGGAAGCATAGTGTTTTCTGTCTGTGCGTCTGTAAGCGTGTCTGCGTGCAGCTGATCAAAAGGGTTTTATGATGTAGCCCATGTGTGCTTCTATGTGAACCATCACTATATTAGCTGCACATAAACCTCTCTCTGATTGTTGCCTTTCTTTTTGAATGAAAATCGCCAGTTTGTGTCCGGCGCATACTTTTCCCTTCTTGGAATAATTAAGACACTCAACTGAACTTGTCTTTCTTTTCTTTTTTTTTTAATACGTGACGGGTGAGATCATTGTGTCACTTTGCCATATTTTCCACGACTACATGTCCAGACATTAATGTCAGTGATCAAAGTCGTCTCATAAACCCCAAAAGCTGTTTTCTGTTTTCACTCAGGAAGATTTTTTTTTTCAGTGTCTTTGCAATAGTGACACCGTTTCTTTTTTAATTTCAAGTACATTTACTTTTATACATGCATGCACCATATACTCCTTTGCTCCAGTTGTCTCTCCGTGCACTCGTCTTATATTTCCAACTACATTCCCTCTCATCCTCCCAGCATGTCCACCTGGCACGTATAAACCAGAGGGAACCCCCGGAGGTCTGAGCACCTGCCTGCCATGCCCTGACCTTCACCACACTTCCCAGCCTGGCAGCACCTCCCTCAGTGACTGCATCTGCAAGCCAGGTTACCAGCCAGTGGGGATGACCTGCCAGGGTAAGAGGAACGGATCCGTTAATCGCTCTGTCGCTCATCTTTGATTCAACCTGATCTGTGTTGCCTCGAGGCAGTTTTCCATTGGAAGAAATCATTTGCTCTTCTAAACACTGGTATTCATGTAAAGACTCTTAACTGGCTCCAGCAGGTATGGAGTGAACCTGCAGATCTGAACAATAGCAGCATCTGCTGTGTACTAATCACTGCAGGAGCCAGCATCACATTATGACACTCTCTCAGCTGTCAGTAGTTTATCCCTCAGAAGTCTGAACCACTGTGGTTCAGCCACAAGCAAGTAGTTTGATTTTCGCAAAACAGCTCTCGCTTGATAGAAATTCAGCTGCATCCTAAGCTCTGACTAAAATGAAAAGATTTCCTCTCATCCCCTCTGCTCGGAAATCAAATCCCTTGTTTGAAAGGCACCAATAATGTGTGTGTGTCAAGTCAATGTAGCATTCATGTGGGCATCCAGGTAGAAAGTGGTAATAGTGTGACTTTTGGGCCTGGTATAGCTGATCACACATGAGAAATATGGGGCCGCTTGTGTATCATACTGCTTCCAGTAATTTCATAACCCTCCCCCCATTCCAATTTCTGAAAGAGTGAGCCAGTGATTTCCACATAGTAGTTCATCCAAACACTGTGATGTTCATTAATCACTAGGTTCACACACACTGTGTTGTGCTTTTGCACACTTTGGGGGGGTTTGATATTTGACAGCCTGTAATTTTCCACTTTCATGCTTTGTTATCATTGGAACATTAACTTTCCGGTTGGATCCACAGCCAGCCTCCACTACCTGCACCATCATGATTGTCTTTTTTATTTCATCTCCTCTCCTCTCCACCAGTGGTTTACTGTCCAGCTTTGTCTCCTCCTGAAAATGGCTTTTTCATCCAAAATGTATGTAACAACCACTTCAACGCTGCCTGTGGCGTGCGGTGCCAGCCAGAATTTGACCTTCAGGGCACCAGCATCCGACTGTGCCAGGCTGACGGCACCTGGTCAGGGACGCCTACGAGCTGCAGAGGTGAGGAGGAGGCAGCCTTCAAAACCTTCTGTCATGTAACATCAATCTGATATCTCTATCATCAGTGCAGGTCAGCAATACAAACAATGTAGCTGCAGCAAGTATTTTTATTATTATGTTATTTATGGACCAGCCTCTTTGCATCATAGCTAAAAGAACATTTGCATCAGAATTTCCCATTTTACAAAGGGTAATTACCATGTGTATTTTTTGCGGTTGTAGAAGAGTAGGAGTCTTCTGCTTCCATTTTATTCTGTTATCCTTCTTTTGCTAAGTGTCCAATTAAGTCATTACAATTCAAGCAATAAATAGAAAAAAGGGGAAAGTTAGGGAAAGTAAGTAAATAGGATAATGCATCCAATGTTCATGTTACATAAGAGCAATAAATATGACACGCTCACAGTATTTACAGTCCAGTGCTCCTGGGTGTATAGTAATTAAACACAAACATACAAGCATGTTCTGATTAATCCCAGAAGGTTCCTTCACACCACGAGTCTCATATCATTCCTCATTAAAATATGGTACGTTGATCAAAGCGCTCGCAGCCGTCAGCCTCTCAGATCTCTGCACAGCGCTTTGTGAGATCATACTGTACGGGCTTCGATTGAAAGAGGGATCAGTGTTTACTGTGTACAGCTGCTTGCGCGATGTCGGACCAAATGCTGAGGGGTAAAGAGGTAGCAAGGGTTCAATTAGAGACGGCTAGAGAGCGAGACTGTCAGGAAGAGAGGATCTAAAGAGAGGAAGAACAGGAGGTTTTATGGAAGAAAATACAAGCGTGAGTAAGGTCAGATTTTTTGAGTATGTGTGCATAAGCCTGCTTATATGTGTTACTGAAGTCTTTGCCACAGACTGTAGGACCTCCCAGCTAGTCAAGCCCTGAGGGTGGGGGTCTCCCCTCAACTGCCTGTCTGCCTATGGGCGGTGATGAGAAATAACACACTACAGACCCTATTCCTAGACGTCGGCATAATTTAGAGCAGACACCTAGGATTTTTATTTCTCTGTTTTATCGGGACTTCCATGCTTCAGGTGAAATGATAAGTTATACCAAAAGATGATATGTTGCTTTGCATTCCTGCAGTTAATTTACTGCTTTTTGTCCATGTTTGGTTCTTATACAGTGCCTGCACTCATCAGTTGCTCCTTAAACCTGGATGCAAAGCATTTGTAAAACCTTGTACCTATAACATAAATGATTCTGTCAATAATCGTGATGTTTTTATGATGAAGCGGAGGATACTTGATCTTGTGTGTATTTAAAAACAAACAGGTAAGACAGGCTAGAAAAAACAAACACCTGTGGGCAATTGCATGGACAAGGTTGTAAAATAACCCGTTTACTCAGTTTTTCCTGGATTGTGTATAATGCATCATTCCCCCACATGCTAGGAACTGCTTGGACCTGGTGAAATATGCAGTGAAAACATGTCTATATGTGTGTGTGTTGGGGGTTATTTTCATAGACCGTATTATAAATGTAAGTTTGTGCACTCAAAACCTCAATAAAAAAATGGCTCCAGAAGGAATCCCCCCGGTATGACAACAATCCGGAACCCCCAAGTTTCCAAAGAGGGAAAAAAAGCGAAAAATACGACCTCTGCAAGTATGTCCCCTGACATGAGTCCAATAAAACATTGTGGAAAATTTAACCACAAGGTAGAGCAACAAAACCCCTCCAGCAAAGAGCAGCTTAAAACAGTCCTGACACAAAATCTCTGCACAGATTGTGCAAGTCTGGAAACTCACCAATAAAGGGTGCATGGACTTTTTGGTGCAGCTGGTTGCTAAGTGCAAATCTTTCATCATAGTCCAATAATCCAGTGTTTCAGAGTAATTCATCCCCCTAAATAAATATGCTGTGTTAAATGGACAGGACCTGTCGTCCACTTTGTTGTGACGGAAAGCAATAATCAGTAAATATACAAGCCAATGGACCTTTCCGAGCACAACAATATGTACTTTGTCTCAGTTTTGCTTATTGTTAATCCGATGTTTATTTTCTCCAACCCGCAGTACGCTCCTGCCCGCCCCTCTCCCGGCCTCAGCATGGCTTCCTGCGGTGCAGCGATGGCGCTGCCTCTCAGAGGGCCGAGTGTCAGGTGGGCTGTGACCGAGGCTACAGGCTGGAGGGAGACGTCAGACTCACCTGCCAGGCCAACTCCAAGTGGAGCGGACCCCAGCCTCGGTGTGTGGGTAAGCCTTCGTCCCCGCAAGCCACTATTTCACCCTGAACAAAAAAAGAGAAATTCTGCAGAAATGGCACAAAGCACTTTTGTTTTTATTCTCTTAGTTTTTTCCCTCTGAATCTGCCAGTTGTTTTTATTTTTTATTTTTAATGGCATTTCTGACTACGTCTAACAAAGAACCTTATGAATGGTAATTGAAAACATGTCAAAAGGAGCACATCTTGTAACCATAACCAGGAAGACAGCTGCATCTCAGCCAGGGCAGAGCTGCTAAATGTTTGTCTTGTAAAGAGAGATGCAGGTTTGATGACATCAGTTAATTTGCAGTGACAGTCGATTCAGGTGATACACAGTCTGTCTCACTTTTGTCAGTGCCCTCTTAAAAAGGCTTATTTATACATGGTCTTGGAGGAATCAGTGGCACATGTCCTGATAGTATCTGCTCGAAAACACTGGTCACAGTTTCCTCTCAGTGTAATCTCTCTAATTCATCTCTCTTACCCAATATTTTTTCCATTTTGTTTTTGCATCATTTGCATCCTCATCCAAACTCTTGCCTTTACCACATCTGTGAAGTTCAATTAGATTTCCTCAGTTTTCATTGTTTTAATGACAAATGGCCCAGCCCTGCATTCACCCAAACATCCCTGACTGTACTTAATGCACAGTACGTCATAGTGTTACTGACAGACACCCACAACACTGACACATGAGAAAATGGGATGAAGCATCACTGACAGGTGACCAAATGAAACGGACCATTAACTCGATTAAACTTATGGCTTTGGGATAATTCACAACTCAACTCTCTCACAAACTGTTTTTTTTATACGTTTTGATGTCGGCTCATATTATCTGTTTATGTTATAAAGATAAATTACTGACTCTAAAATAACACACGATCAGGATCTTTCTATGTAAAAACATGTGGTTTTGCACACATATGTAAACACACACGCGAACACTGACTCACATATGCACAGTGGTCAAACATATGGTGTGTGTTTGCTCGCAGTGGCACTACATCATTCGGGGAAAAGATATATCTGCTTTCTCATCGCAAAGCTGCAGTCGCCACATGTACGCATGCACACAGAGTTGCCTGTGCACTTCAAAACTGATCGTTAAGTTAAAATAGTTGCACACACTCATTGCCGCCGCAGAGCGCAGCCAGGTCAGGCACAGCAACACACAAAAGAGGGGCAGTGTGAGAGTGTTTGACCACAAACCTCCGGCCTCACTACTCCGGCCTGCTCTGACTCACTTCCAACCAACCAACCAGCTGCGCTATTTAAAACGCCCGACTGATCCGCTCCTCTTTTATCAATAACTGCCATCTCTCTGCCCCGGTGCTCCGACTGAGTTACAGATTGTTTGTTTGAGCATTTCAGTGTTTGCCCGCAGCCTGTCGTTGCCTCTTTAACCCAGCTAACGCAGCTCTGCGGGCTGCTGCTGCAGCTGAGCGGTTTGTTTTAGTGTTTGTTTGTGCAGTGGTGAAATGGGATCGCTTCAGCTGCCCCAGAGGATCCAGAGATGTATTTACATCTGATTCAGATCCCTCTCAGCGAGTTTTCCCTCGATGGCTCTTACAGCCGGAGCCAGAGAAACGGTAGTTTGTAGAGGGAGTGAATGAGAGTCATCGCTCCATCATCGAGCGAAAACCACATGTAAAAGACCCAAAAACGCATTAAAAGGCCTCCAGCGGACGAGTCCCGCGGTCAGTTGATTTCCGACCAAATGTTTGTTTTTTTGTGCTGTTCTCTAAAGCACACAAACACGCACAAACACACACCAAGTATGAGTTTATTGATGGTATTTATAGAGGAGGCTGGTCCAAATAAGATTTTATCACATTTGGGTAAAAAAAACTCAGGAAACATGATCTTGAAAGGGTTTTTTTGGTTTTTTTTTTGGTCTGTTCTGACCAACGTTCTCTTCACGTACACAGTACTGGTCTTAGAATTGTTCAGCAATTTAAAATAAGCATGAGATGTGGGACGAAAATACAACATATTCACACGTCAGATTCATCTCCTGGCCTCTTTCACTCTTTCCCCAGAGGTGCGTTGTTCCCCGATCGTGGCTCTGAAGAACATTTTGCTGTCGCCCCCCGCCTGCGGGAGGAGGGCAGCATCACCAGGCTCCGTTTGCCTGCTCAGCTGTCGGCAGGGATACAGTCTCCAAGGACACAGGAAGGCCGTGTGCATGGTCTCCGGAAACTGGACAGCTAATGTTCATAAAGCCGTCTGTACAGGTGATTTCTTCTGGCAGGGCTGATATTTATATGAAACAGAAATATAAAAACAAAGGGGGGGGGGGGGGGGGGGGGGGGCAATGTGACGTTCATGCTTGGCACAAAGAAATGATAGTGATAGTGTTAATCATCAAGAAAGCAGCTGAGGGTGTTTATCAAAACTTACCTCCCATTGCAATAGTGAATTAGAGCTGGGATTGACGTGCACATTTATTTGCATGGCAGAAAAAATACGGACTGTTTAAGGAGCTGTTTCTTAAATGAAAGAAACAGAGAATGTGGAGAAAGAGGAAGATTTGAAAATCAAGCTGCAGGAAACTTGGAAGGAACATCTTCTTTTTTCCATTCGCCATTCCACCTCTCTGCATTTTTCTCCGCTTTGTGAATGGTGAGAATGGTGCTAACCCCATTTTCAAGCAGAGCTCTGGTCGCTAACTCAAACCATCCCATGTCCGAGTTCTCTTGTCTTTCCCCTCCACCCAGACCAGGCTGTCTGGAGATCATTATAACGGAACAATGCCCTCCAGGTGTCTTGCAGGTGAAACAGGTGGTGCTGAGCGGCTGCGTCTGACCCACCCCCCGGCCATTATTTCCTCATAGAGAAAGTTTACTCATGAAGGAGCAAGGAAGAAACGCAATAAAGAAACGCATGAAAACGAATGGAAAGGTGGGGAGACGGGGAGGTGAGAGTGGAGGGTGAGTCATCTGTAGGTGTCTCGTTATGGCACGGTAAAGAGAAGATTAGTTTTCTGGATCCCCCTCAGGTACAAATTCATTGATGGATGGAAGAGAAGGAAAAAACAGATCATGAAAGTCAAGTTGTTATAAAGTCAACAGTGTCAGCCTTTGGCTTCTTGCGCGTCTCATTTTAAGTAGACACCCAAAGTGAAATATTTCTCCCTTGCTAGCAACATGAATCGGGCCGATCAGAGCCCCGTGTGTTAGTATTTAGTGGAGATGGATGCCTGAGTAGATGGGTCATCTGGTCCAGATGGGAACTAGCGCTCTTACACAATGCATCAGGCATGATCACTTTCAGTAGAAGGGAGATTCAGCTCTTGGAGGCTTCGCTCGTTTACTGCAGGCTTGAACTGAGTTGAACTGCAATGTGTTGGTTTCACATTGTCATAACACTCTGTATGCAGAATGAGACAAAGGAGGAAACGGGTCCATCCAAGGGTCATGATTGTTAGTGAGTTACCACCAGCCAAAACAGGCTACATATGCTCCATAGTGAGAGGGCTACTACACACGATCCAATGTTTCCTACTGGAATCAGCAGAAAGTCGTTTAGAATTAACTATAATAAAACTTGTTGTATTACCGTTTGTCTTTAATGTTTGAGACCTTGCAAACATCAGTGTCAATCAAACCTTTACTGTTCTGCTAATCCCATTACTTTTGACTATAACTGCAGTATAAACAATAGATGTCATACAGGGCATGGGGTTTCTGTACTTTAATGATAATAGAATTTGCTTGGGATGAATCTTTTCCATGAGCCCATATGTTTTGACAATGACAGAAAGCATGTTTAACCTCTGCTCCGCCGTTGTTTCCTGATGTTGAGGTAATGGATGGACACTGATAACAGTTACAAGCGCATGCAGAATAAATGTGACATCGGTGAACCCTCATTTCCAACCAATTATGACCGTGTGATGTATTGCGATTAAAGAGGTCAGGGGTCAAATGACATCATGCACCTACTCCCTCTGTGATAGCTTAGGGCAGGCTGAGGTCAGTAGATACAGTTTGTGATTGTCTTAACATCTGTAATAGTTGGGTCGAATTTAATTTCTGATTTAATTTCTTGGAGTCATTGTCCAGCTCCTCGTGTGATTCTCTTCTTCCCCCAAAATGTCTCTCTCTGTCCTCAGATGCTGAACCACCAGTGATCCAGTGTCCCACAGACATAGTTGCGGGGACAGATGAGCGTCGTGGAACCACCATCGTCAGCTGGAGCATCCCAAATGCTACCGACAATTCTAATGAAGAGGTTTCATTGATTATGTGTTTATAGTTTATGCTGTTGAATACCAGAAAACAATATAAAATGCATACTACATAGAGTATGGTGACATTTGGCGCAGGTTGCTATTGGGTTGAGATGGATCATATGTCACAGTCACCCATAATATTCCTGATCTTAGGTTTTTCTCCATATTTGCTGACTCTCACTCCTCCAGGTGGTGGTGCAGGTGAAGCCAGTCTACACTCCCCCACAGCTTTTCCCCATTGGAAAGGAGACCATCACATACGTTACCACGGACCGCTCCGGAAACCAGGCCAACTGCTCTTTTACAGTCACTGTCATTGGTGAGTTTAAAGGTGCAGTTCCTTATTGTAACTGATGTCAGGCATACGTTAACTCATTTGTGAAAGGAGGATTCCAGAATCCCCTGATTGGCATATACGACAAGCCACGTAAAATTTTTCTTGATTCCATAATTGTGTTGTGTAAAGTTTGTTCATATGCGTCGCTAGCATCAGAAATAATACTCCAATGAAGATCTTTGATCTTACAAATAAATTAAAAACAATGACTTAAATGTAACTCTGTACATTTTACAATATAGCATAATAAATAATCTTACATATTAAAACTTATTGTTAACTAGTACTTACCGCACTTTGGTTCAGACCCACATCCTCTGTTGCAGCACGCACTCTCAATCCAGCAGTGCAGAACCAACATCCCAATCAGTGTGTTACCCAACCCACCCCCGTGCTACAGCTTATTTCGGTCACACGGCGTAAAACTTGGATTTAATTGACGTACACTGCAGTTAGGGAGTCTGTCTGCCCCAGCAGGTGCCAAATAGTGTTTCTGTGGAGAGTGAAAAACAGGGGTGTCCCGTGTCAACCGCTCCATAATCACAGCAGTCAGGGGGAAAAACCTCAAGTATGGTAGCTGTGAACATTTCCATATGTTATTATGGTGGTGGTGGAACGTTGCGGGTTTTTATTAGAGACACGTGTTTAACGAGTGCCCTCTGACACTGTATGGCTGCGTCAAAAAAAAGTCCTGTCACAGAGCCGCACGCAGCTCCCATCTCTGTTTCTTTAATATTGTTCTAATATATTCCAGTCTCGTGAACAATTGCGTATTTTTGTTTTACCCACACATGGTTTAGATTGAGGGTTTGATTGCTCTTGCGGCTGGTGGGTGGTAAATATCTGTTATTGACATGTTCAGTGTTTACAAACGTGCTGTTTTAATTGTGCGCTTCCCATTCCGTCATCTGTGCATCACGGATCCAGTTAACGACCTCATATCCCTGTCTAGATACGGAGCCACCGGTGATTGACAGGTGCAGGTCGCCGCCTACGGTCCAGGCAGCCACAGACATGGAGACGGTGGTCACTTGGGAGGTGCCACAGTTTTCCGACAACTCAGGTATGTCTGGTCGCAGTTCTCAGACGGCAGCTCGGTAGATGGTTTAGTCTTTTGCTCCTCTGTTCCACTGCGCTCCACCCCCTCCTCCACTGATGGTTTTCCATTGGGTGAATGGGGGGAAAAAGGGGATCAGGAGATGGCTCTGTGCTTTTGTACGTCTGCGTTAGTGAGCGATGGTGAAGGACTGTATTGTGTGCATGAATGCCTCATTTGTATGTCTGCGTTAGAGAGAGATAGAGGACAGGACCTGAGAACAGATGAAGTTATTACCCAGCCTGTTAACGTCATTAATGTTAAAGCGGACAAAGGCGGTGGAGAGAAAAACAGGTGCTTTTCCAGTGAAAAATGTTCTTTTGTGGGAGTTTGTGCTCATTCCATCCATTTTTCACCAGTCATTAAAATAATTATCCAAGCACACACTGACTTACTTGATGAATGTTGGATTTTTTTTAATTGCTTGTTTTCCTTTACCAGAGTGGCTGCCATACACAATGGCTCTGGTTATTAATCACTGTCTCGGTTAGGCTGAATGTCTTTCAGATGGTTAAATTAATTCTGAATCAGTTAACGTATGAGCAGAACTCTCATGTGTGAGTCCGTATGGTCATTCACCATATTGACATATATAATCTTTATTTCCTGTTTGACCGCTTTAGACTATAGCTCCATTAATGCAGAGTTTCATCACATACAAAGAATTCATTAATAAACATCAAGTCAAAAAACACTATTCATTTGAATCAAATTACAGTCGTTTCCATTCACTGCATCTTGAACCGTGTAGATGTTATTGTTCACGGACAAAAGCTGTGATGAGCCGTGTGAGGTCTTTATAGTTTATACCCGACCCGTCAGTCTCTCGCTTCAGACTGGGCCACCCTGCTACGTTTATGTCGACTTAAGCAATTTAGACCGATCCTGCTATAAAGAATTGCATCAGGGCCTCTCTGCCAGATAGACTAAATATCACAGAGCTGCCTGGCTTCTCCTGGCTCTCTGGCTGTACCCAAACAGCCATGGTGGTGACAGACAACAAACCAGACCTCTCCAGAGCTCCAGCCCGCAGCCAGGACCTTGTAATTCACTGGCTCTGGCTCCACACACACACACATAAATAACGCGTAAGCGACACTTACATATGTGTTTGTGTGTGTTCACAAACTTGGGCGGACAGGGGCCCGCACACAAACTCAGGCCTCAACCTCACAGAGACCCAGAAGTATGACTCCCCACCTGTGTGCAGAGGTGCACCCTAATCAAATACACACACGCACACACACACAGACACACACATACACTGTAATAACAGGCTGCTGCAGCTGCTTTGGGCCGCACGACGTCAACACAGCGCTGCTTCGACGTCAGTGTTTTGTTTTTCCAAGCCCACACCCTGATGCCAGAGCTATATATAGTCACAACTTGGTCGACACACACACAAATGCACGTAAAAACACACACGCAGGCTATATATAAGGGGAGACACCAGACTCCGGTAGACCAGACGTGTGTCAGCCCTGCTGGAATGACCCTACTGTCGTTAATGGAAGAGGTCGAGTGAAACAAAAGGTCAATCACTTAATTTTTCTACCTTCGTTCCACTTCATGGGGAAAAAAATCCAGTCTGTGTCTCACACTTTGTGCAGATGTTTTCACAGCTTTTTGTTCACCACATTTGTTTGAGGATGAAGGCAAGGCCCTCATCACTCACACACACACACACACACTCCTCATCACTGCTGCCTCTTCCACAGCACTATCCATCACTCACTGCATGTTTACTTTTTTTTTTCAGCAAACCAGTCTGTAGCAATTTTCCTCTTCATTCCCCAGAGGTGGATCATTCTTATGCCACTAAATGCCCAGACCCACTATTCACATGTCATCATATCAGAGTTCAACATAGCTTCTGTGGTTTGGTATGAGTCACTCATTGAGTACTGAAAACTGGAGTAAGGCCAAGACTGCCCTCTGTAGGTTGACCAGAGTAACAATTTCAACCCCAGGAACGGTCGCGTTCCTGTATCAGTTCTGAGTGAGAATAGAAATGTGCCATCTTCAAGGTTTCAGATGTTCATTTTATCTTTGTAATAAACTGATTGTGTTGACACCTCCTCTCTCAGGTGGCCGTCTTACAGTGACCAGTAGCCATACTCCAGGCTCTCTGTTCCCAGTGGGTGAGACTGTGGTCCAGTACACTGCGACTGATGCGGCTGGAAACAGTCGAATCTGCAACCTCACTATCACTGTTCAAGGTACAGAAATGGCATGCAAATGACTTTTCTTCTCTGACTCCTGGCTTTGTTGTTATTATTTGAAGAGCCTTGTTATCAGGCCGTTGAAATGTTATGTTTTGTCTGCACAGGGACGACCTGTGACCAGCCGTATGTCCCAGTAAACGGAGAGTTCATTTGTTCTGAGGAAGAGGAGGGCGTTAACTGTACTCTTCACTGCAACGATGGCTACAGCCTCACACAGGATGCAGTGCACAGCTACTTCTGCGCATACAACGGCATATGGGAGCCGCCGTACTCTCCAGAGAGGCCCGACTGCTCGGGTAGGTGTCGCCAAAAGAGTGGGTGCCTGTTACTTCGTTCTGGAGAGTGCACATACGATAAAGGCATATTTCTCTTCCTCAGTGAACCGCATAGCAAACAACGGATTCAAGCCCTTCGAGATGCTGTTTAAAGCGTCTCGGTGTGACGATGTGGACTTGCTCAAGTCATTCACTGGGGAGTTCAACTCCAAACTGGGAGGCATGGTGAGAACCATAATATCGACACGCAAACATGATTATTTGGCGTCAGTCAACTTTCAAACATGTTTTTCTCCCCGTTTCTCCTCAGCTCCCCAACATCTGCAGCAGCGATGACGTCACCTGCAAGCTGGAAGTGATGTCACAGGGTCACTGTCTGGAGTACAACTACGACTACGAGAACGGCTTTTCTATCAGTATGATTTACTCACAAGTACACCTTCAGTAAATATTCCTCTTCTGTTTTTTCACTGCATCATCTTATCAGTTTTGATTGTCCCTCCCTCTTTGCGTATCGTATTTATCAGCACCTGGAGGTTGGGGAAACAGCTGGAGTCCTCAGGGCTCTCAGGACTATGCCTACTTTGAATCAGGCTTTGCCCCAAGCTCACGGCAGCTCGCCAGCAGGCAGCAAGATGGCGGCGTGAGACCGCATCACCGCTCCAAGAGGCACCGGAAGATCACAGGGCCCACCAGGGACCAGAAGATCCAGATCTTTTTCAACATCACAGGTAGCATAAGTGTGATTTTCTTTTGTTGTTTTTTGTGTTATGCTGTGTTCTGAAAATTATTTGTACAATACTATCGGTTACTTATCGGTCCATTAAACTTTGTCTGTTCTCCCAGCAAGCATCCCTCTCCCTCTGTCGAGAAACGACTCGGTGGAGGTGGCCAATCAGAAGAGGCTCCTGCGGACACTGGAGCAACTGACCAATCGACTGAAACGAACGCTGGCCAAGCAGCCGCTGTCCAGTTTCCATGTGTCTTCTGAAATGATTGTGGCTGATCCCAAATCCCTGGGGAGCAGGAGAGCGTATCTGTTCTGCAGACCAGGCTCAGTGCTCAAAGGCCGGATGTGTGGTGAGTGGGAGAAGATTAGGAAATTAAAATTCTGTTCCAGAAAAAAAAAGAAAAAAACTAATTGTAAATGCTGTTGCAGTCCAATGTCCGGTGGGAACGTACTTCTCTCTGGAGTATAACGAGTGTGAGAGCTGCTGGCTGGGCTCCTACCAGGACCAGGAGGGTCAGCTGGAGTGTAAGTCCTGTCCTGAAGGAACCTCCACAGCGTACCTCCACTCCCGTAGCGTGGCTGAATGTAAAGGTATAATCCTGGTTATTCGGATACCATAAACACATAAACACAATAATAATGGCTATTCACATATACTGTTGTTTTATCATCTGTTTGTTTGTGATTCCTCATCCTGATGTGGTGATGCGCCTGTGGTTTGTAGGACAGTGTAAACCTGGGAGTCACTCTCTAAACGGGCTGGAGATCTGCGAGTCATGCCCGCTGGGACACTTCCAGCCGGGGTTTGGCTCCAGGGAGTGTCTTGTCTGCCCCGACGAGACGTCCACCGTCACCAGAGGAGCGGTGGATGAGACGGAGTGTGGAGGTGATGCGGCCTGACAGTTTGCAGAACACTCCCGTTATGTCCTATCACTATACTGGCTTATTTAAATTATCTAAGGCAGCCATTATTGTACACAGTGCTAGGCAACAAGACAAAACAAAATTCCAGCCTGACACCAAGAATGTGTCAGTGTTTGGCATTCGAGGGTGAGGCAAACTCCTATTTGGAAATTTCTTGTAAAGTTGGATGATGCATTAGGAAACCGGCATTTCTGTAAACTCAGTTACGTTAAATAAAAAAAAGAAATATTCTTTTTATGGTTTCCTTCCTCTGATATTGGCCTGTTCTTCTGCAGTCCCTTGTTCAGCAGGTCATTTCTCCCGCACCGGTCTGGTTCCTTGTTACCCTTGTCCTAGTGATTACTACCAGCCTGAACATGGCCGCTCCTACTGCCTCTCCTGCCCCTTCTATGGAACCACCACTGTTACGGGGGCAACCACCATACAGCACTGCTCCAGTGAGTGTCCCAGTTTAAATAAACTTTGTTTTTTTTTTTCCCTTGCTGAAACATCATGAATGCACACACATTGCATTATCTGTCCCAGTGCCATGTCTCCGGTTGTGTGGTGTCTGATCTGTGTTGTCACTGCTCAATCCAACTGGAAAAGGGATTACTGCACTGGGATTGAGGAGGAAGGGAAATAATAAGAGCAGAATGGAAATTAATAAGACTGCGTGCCTGCAGTGTGGGAATGATCAGTGGTTAGAAGATGCTGCCAGTTTTCAAGAAGAATACAGGCTTTTGTTCGGCTGGATCACAGAACACGCTGCCAGTCTGGGAGCAGGGGGAAAGATCCTCGCTGTGTTTTTCCATCTTTGTCTTTGTTTACGTTGTGTATATTTTCTGTGGGTTTCGTTGTCAGGTTTTGGCTCCAGTTTCCTTCCAAAGGAGGAGAGTGTAACTCCAGCTCCAGAGGTGGAGGTCAGTGAAGACTACCAAGCAAGCAGCCAGGTTAGTGTTTGTGACTCACATTTTACCAACGACCTTCATAGTTCATACATTTAAATGACTTTTTGTTAATTTCAACGACCTCATCATCTGTACAGTTATTATGGTTTCTGTTTTTTCAATTAAAAAAGATTGTAGTGTGCATATGACTGTGTAAAAACATGATCTGACTGATTTTAGGTTTTCCACGAGTGCTTCCTGAATCCATGTCAGAATAAAGGGACTTGTGAGGAAGTCGGCGCAGGATATGTCTGCACCTGCACACCTGGCTTTACAGGTAACCTGGATTCACCTCAGAAACTGTTGTAGAAAATAAATCAAACCTCATCTGAGTTTTGATTTACGTTTACAGACACATTTTGTTGCATTGTTGCTGCACTTGTGTTGCATGCGTCTGATGTTTCTCTCTCGTAGGTGCCAAGTGTGAGATTGACATCGATGAGTGCGACTCTGCTCCGTGCCAGAATGGAGGCCTGTGTAAGGATGGTATGGGAGATTTCCAGTGTCAGTGCAAGCCAGGATTTGTAGGTATGACTGCAGATGGCAATTTAATTTGAATTCCCAGAAACATTAAGTCTGTGGTATCACAGGAAGCAGGTCCCAGACACCTATAAATGTAAATGTCTCCACCACAGATATTTATTTGTAACATTTAAAGGATTCATCCATGTAATGTAAATGTACTTACAGTGTTTATGTGTTGCCCCTGTTTGACTCAGGCTTTCACTGTGAGGTGGAGGTGAACGAGTGTGTGTCCTCCCCCTGTCTGAATGAAGGGGTTTGTGTGGACGAGGTCAACAGGTTCACCTGCAGTTGTGCTGGAGGCTTCACAGGTTGGATGACTAGACTGCTTGCTTTGATTCTGGATTTCAGACTGTGGATATATGGAGCACATATAAAATGTTTCTTTTTTTTTTCTCTTCTCTTTTGCATTTGCACAGGATCTCGTTGTGAGCTGGAAATAAACGAGTGTCTCTCCAACCCCTGTCTGAACGGAGGCGTGTGTGAGGACATGACAGGTGGCTACACCTGTAACTGTGCAGCCGGCTTCTCGGGAGATAGCTGTGAAGTTAACATTGACGAATGCTACAGCGCCCCCTGTCTAAATGGAGGCTCTTGTCTGGATGCTGTCAATAATTTCAGGTAATGTACTTATTTGCATCTTGATAGTGGTATAATGCGTATATGATTTAATGTTACTCTTAAGATCTATCTAATTCAACCTAATGTGAAGTATGCTCTTCCTCTGATTGACAGATCTGAGTAACAGATTCCAATGTTTTTTTGTGTGTAAGAAAGTGGTAACGTAGCGTCTCGGTTCCCAGGTGTCAGTGTGTGCAGGGATACCGCGGCCGGCTGTGTGAGGTGGACGTGGATGAGTGTGATCCTAACCCCTGTGTGAATGGAGCCAGCTGCCTGGACGGCCTGGGGTCCTACACCTGCCGTTGCCTCCCTGGGTTCAACGGAACCAGGTGTGAGACAGGTACTATAGGACATATGGCACATCACCATGGGAACTGTAGTGGCGGAAAAGCAGAATAACTGATGTAAAATGTATCTGACACCTGCTGTGAAATTGTTGCCATCCATCTAGAATGGAGCTGTGTTTGCTCCTTTTCTGTGCGATGGACATGATACATAATGTTTTCCTAGAGATTTTAGTGTTTACTTTTTTATTTTGTATTTTTGTTGTACTATACAGACAAAAATAGGCGAGACACAAAACACTCATGGATGATGCTTGTCTGTTTCTGAGGTGAATAATACATTGTCAGTAGTTGATTGTGTTATTTTCTGGTCTGTCCTCATCAGAGATGTCCTCTGCTTTCAACCTGGACTTTGAGGTGTCCGGTATCCATGGTTATGTTATGATGGACAGTGTTATGCCGGCACTAACGGAGATCACCTGTACCTTCTGGATGAGATCTTCAGACACAAATAATTATGGCACCCCTGTCTCATACGCCGTGGAAGGCAGCGACAACGCTTTCCTTCTCATAGACTACAATGGGTCAGTCATTTAACCAGGAGTTAGAGGAACGTTAATGCACATTCCCTGTAGTGTTTTATATGCTGCATGGTTTAGGCTTTGTATGATGTATAAAATAATTTTATTTGTACCTCTCTTGGTGTTGTATATTTTCCCTTTCCTCGTCCCTTCCTTCTTTTTGTATTACATCTTGTTCACCATTTTCCTATTTGTCCCTGTCCTGTCAGATGGGTGCTGTATGTGAACGGTAAGGAGCGAATCACTGACTGTCCCGCAGTGAACACGGGTCACTGGTACCACATCGGGGTGTCCTGGAGGAGCTGGGACGGTGACTGGAGAATCTACATCAACGGGAAGCCCTCAGACGGAGGCAAAGGCCTGTCAGTCGGCACCACTATCCCAGGTGTAGTGCTATCCTCGGCCTGGTTAACAGTTTTTTTATGATCCATTACGCTTTTCGTATAAACACGATCCCAGTAGACAAAGGGTGTACTTCTAAGTGAGCAGTGGTTAATCTTGGTGCTGCGTCCTGTCTTGTAGGTGGTGGAGCACTGGTATTAGGTCAGGACCAAGACCAGAGGGGTGAGGGCTTCAACCCTGTCGAATCCTTTGTCGGATCCATCAGTCAGCTCAACATCTGGGATCGTGTTCTGACACCGCAGCAGGTAAACATATCGAAAAAATCCACTGCTGTATTTATAGGTTGAACGAGGGACTCGATTAAATACAGTTTACTTTATAGATCAAGGTCCTGGCCAGCAGCTGTCCAGCCTCCCATGTGACACACCGAGGGAATGTCCTCGCCTGGCCAGACTTTCTCAACGGGGTCGTGGGTCGAGTCAAAGTAAACCTCAGCAGCATTTTCTGTGCTGGTGAGTAAAACTACAGAAATGACAGCGCTACTTGTTTTCACAAATAATGAATTTTTGATCCGTACAAAGTTTGATTTGATTATATTTGTCATTTGGTTGTTGGCTACATGAGTGTGCCGTTTGCAGCTTTAATTTAAGCGTTGACTTTTATCTGTAAAATTCAAAAGAGTGATGTGGCTCTGCCTTTGTTATATTCACCTCTCCAGACTGCCCCAAACTGGAAAATGCAGTGCCCCACCTGCACGCCTCCACTGTGGAGGTGAGCCCCGGGGCTCAGGTCCAGCTGTCATGTGATCCTGGTTTTTACCTGGTGGGGGAGCCAGTGCTTCAGTGCCAAAATAAAGGAGAGTGGAGTCACCCCCTTCCCAGCTGTGAACGTATGTCACATGAGCTGCATTATGACTCGCTTTGGAAATGACCAGGAACCTAATCTTGTTTTTCCTGCCTGTGGTGAATGTGCATTGCTGTGGCTGACCTTTGGAAAGGGAATGTAGATGTGAAATAAATCCTGTTTAGACTGGAACAACAGTCTTTTGCCTGATGTGTGTATCTTCTTATTAATAATATGATGTCAGAAGAACAATACCTTGTTAATACAAACACTTCTCTTACTCTGTGTTTGTGTACAAAGCATGATTTGCATATTTTATACGTTAAATGAATAATACAGCTATAGGAATAACGCATAAAGGAGTGAGACACAGAACAACATCACACCGTGTGTGTGTGTCTGTGTGTGTGTGTTCCAGGTGTGTCCTGTGGACCACCTCATCCCCTGGAGAACGGCTTGATTCAGGGGGCAGACTTTCATGCCGGCAGCTCTGTGGTCTATCAGTGTAATGCAGGATTTTACCTGCTGGGAGACACCAAGGTGCATTGCTCCAACAGTGGCAAGTGGGGAGGAAATCCACCAGCCTGTCTCGGTACTTCATCATATCATATCATATCATACTGTATGTCTACATTTGTTTCAGTGTTCTAGATATAAAAAAAAATAAACGGTCAGAGTGGACCTTTTTGTCTCTGTGCAGATGTGGATGAGTGTGCATTGGGATCTGATTGTGACGATCACGCCAGCTGTCAGAACACTGATGGCTCTTACATCTGTACTTGTGTTCACCCGTACAGCGGAGATGGCAAAAACTGCACAGGTAGAACTCCTCTTCAAATAGTAAACAATTAGAAATGTGATGGTCGTTAAAATAAAAAAATAAAAAAGACTATCCTCATGTCTGTGGCTCCATCAGAGCCAGTAAAGTGCGAGAACCCCGGGTCTCCAGAGTACGGCCACAGAAGCGGCAGCAACTTCCTGATGGGCGGCGAGGTTGTGTTTGGCTGTGATGACGGCTACGAACTGACTGGCTCGTCTCGACTCTCCTGCCTGGACACAGGGAAGTGGAATGATCGTGTGCCGTACTGCAGAGGTGAGAAGTTGTCATGACATCCCATCATATTAAATGTTTAGTTCCACTTTTTTTGTTTAGTCACATTTCAAGTGACCCATATTTTGCTACATACTCTCTACATTTTGGTTGCATGTAGGAAGTGGACAATGGATCTGTTTTTCTGAGTGCAGAGCCTAAACCTGTAGTAATTTGTCAATAGTCCCAGTATCAAGTGTAGGGTTTGTATGTATCTCAGATTTTTTTAAACACATGACCAACATTGTGGTTGCCTCGTGGTCTAAGATACAATTTAATTGAATTGGCAGAAAAGTCTAATGTCGTCTGTGAGGATGGAAAAAGGGCCTGAAAGTCCTGACCACAGCAGTGCATCCATCTTGGCTCAGAGCCACATTCTTCGTCATTGTGAAAGAGAAACTAACGAAGCACTTGCAGGCTGTGCCAGACTGTAAACATTCAGCCCACAGTGGTTTTTACCCCTCGGACTTTTTTTCTCCACCACATTAGCTAATGGATCCCAGTCACACCTTATAATTATCTGTAAACTTGGTCTATAAATCCCCGAAAGCCTGACTCAGATCTAATCTACATCTCATCAATAACAGTGGCATCTGGAAACTTGTCTCTCCTCATATCTACTGTAATTAAATTGAGCATAGTATTATTATTATTATTTTTTTTAATAGAATACAGTTTATTACTAACCATGTGATTTATGATATTTGTAGCCCTCTCCTGCTCAACACCAACTGTCCCAGAGAACTCCATAATGAAGGGCGACAACTTTACCTATGGAAGCAAGGTGACCTTCAGGTATCATTTGCATCCCCTACAGTATGAAGATGATGACAAAATACAGACATTTGCAGTGAAATAAGCAAGTTTAGGTCGGTGTGTGTTGGACGTTTCTTGTTTACGTTGGTGTCTAACTTATCTGCCTCAGCTGTGCGAAGGGCTTCCTGCCTCAGATCCCATATGAGTTTCAATGTTTGGCCAGTCTGAGATGGAGTGGGACTCCACCTGCCTGTCACCCACTGACCTGTGGGGCACCTCCCACTGTTGAGAATGCTGTCTACAGCCTTGACACAAACACATACCTGTCCACTGTCACATACACCTGTGCTGAGGGGTACAGGTATGGATCGATTACCATCAGCTGTGACATTTACTTCTGATGATGAAATGTTAATTGAATGTATACCATTAACAATGTGTCATCAATAAATCTGTAAGTTCTTTAAACTACTCACTTTATGTTGGTGCAAAGACCACAGGGCTCCATGGAGGTTGTGTGTGAAGCGTCGGGGGAGTGGAGCAGGCCTGTTCCTCGCTGTGTGAGCATCCTGTGCAGTGAACCTCCGGCTCTGAGAGATGCTACGACTGTAGGAGAGAACTACGAGCTGGGAAACCAGGTGCACTATGTCTGCAAAGAAGGGTAAATGTGGCTGACGTCTCCTCATAATGTGAACATACTATAACTATATAACTATAATTTGACCTTTGCATTCAGCTCCACTATCTTTTATAACCAGTAGTAAAAAAAACAATGAGAATGATCCCTATGAGAACAACCAGCATGTTTGGAAATGTGTCACTGACCAATCAAACCTGTTGCTGTTTTTTGTTAGGTCAACAAAAATTACTAATCTCCGATATCTTATTAGTGCTGCATCGTCGTTCGCCCTTTGCCTATGTCTTTTCATCTCCACCCTCTGCAGCTACACTCTGATTGGCCCAGAAACCAGAGAATGCCTGCCAAGTGGCCAATGGAGTGACAGCTCTGCCCAGTGTGTTCCTCGCTCCTGTGGACCCCCGCCTGCCATTGACCACGCAGAGCCTTATGAGAGCCACCAGCTGTTTGGAGACACTGCTAATTACTACTGCACTGATGGATACACTGCCAGCAACAACTCAAAGATGGTGTGTAATGCTCAGGGTATGTGGGCGCCTCCTGATGGCATGGAGGTCCCGCGCTGCATCGCAAACTTCTGCCTACGTCCGCCCAATCTCCCTCATGCAATCCTAGATTCCGTCAACAAGCCAAAATATGCCAGCAACACTGAAGTGAGTTATAAATGTGAAGAAGGCTTCATGCTCAACACCACAGCCACACTGAGATGTCTAATGGGGGGAGAGTGGGAGCCTTCACCCTATGATATTGGCTGCGTGCCGGTGAGGTGCTCCAAGCCTGAGAGCATTGACAGGGGCTACGTGAGTGGAACAAACTACAGTTTTGGTGCTGTGGTGGCGTATAGCTGCTATGCGGGTTTCTTGATTCGAGGGGAGAAGAGGAGGACCTGTAAGGCCAATGGAGAATGGGGAGGAGCCCTTCCTACCTGCGTACCTGTGTCCTGCCCCTCCCTTCCTCCACCCAAGAATGGACAGGTTAGTCACAAATACCAATTATTAATATGAATTAACTTCATCCGTATTAATCCTTGTTGTAAAATTGAGAAAGAAAAACTTTCGTGGTCTAAATGTCATAATAAATTACTGCTTATCTCCTTGTAGGTAAAAGGTCGATTCACCTTCAACAGCAAAGTAATATACACCTGTAATGCAGGCTACAGATTGGTTGGTCGTCCAGATAGAGTTTGTCAAGCAAATCGCCAGTGGTCCAACAATGACCCTCCCACATGTGTCCTGTTGACCTGTGACCCTCCCCCCAAAATTGTCCATGGACATTACAGGGGCTCTGACTTCCAGGTGGGACGAAAGGTGGAGTATGTTTGCGATGAGGGTTACGAGCTAGTCGGGGACGCTATCTGGACTTGTCTTAAGTACGGACGTTGGGATAAGACGAGGCGTCCACGCTGCTCGCCAGTGCAGTGTCCAGAGCCGCCGCTGGAGGAGAACCATCTAGTTCTGAAGGGCCTGGATTCTGAATCTGGAACTGTAGAACTGTCCTGCGAGGATGGCTATGTCCTTGAGGGTGCTCGAATCCTCCGCTGCACCATGTCCCAGGAGTGGAACGACACCTTCCCAGTGTGTAAGCAGGTGTTTTGTGGGCCACCTCCTGAAGTGTCATTTGGCGGTGCTTCCTTGTCCCGTCCTTCATTCCCTTTCAGTTCAGTGGTGACCTACACATGCATGGATGGCTTTACTTTAAGAAAAGAAGGCTCTGTGACCTGTCTGGCTAGCGGGCAGTGGAGCAGTACTTCCCCAGAGTGCATCCCAGTTGAATGCCCTCAGCCTGTGGAGATTTCTAATGGTATTGTTGATGTCCAAGGTCTAATGTACCTCAGCAAAGCAATGTACAGTTGTAGGACTGGATACAATTTGGTGGGTAACTCCACTGTCCTCTGCGGTGAAAAGGGACTTTGGATTGGAGGGGTCCCCTCTTGCCGCCCAATTGAATGCTCAATCCCTAAAAAGATTACCAGTGGAAAAGCGGCTTATACAAAACTGCAGTTTGGCCACAGTGCCACTTACTCCTGCAATCGTGGTTACCGCCTCCAAGGCTCAGAGACTCTGAAGTGCCTGGCCAGTGGGGAATGGGACTTAGAGCCACCCGCTTGTGTTCAGATATCCTGTACCCCACCGCAGCCCATTGAAAATGGTTTTGTAGAGGGTCAGGATCACAGTTTTGGTGTCACAATTTTTTACAGCTGTTTCCCTGGATTTCAGCTCATAGGCCAGGACCATCTCACCTGCGAGGAGTTTGGCTGGTCAAGTCCTGTCCCCGTATGTGTGCTATCGGACTGTGGCCTGCCTCCTCACATAGACTTTGGGGAGTATGTTAGGGTGCATGAAGCAGGCTCTGTTACAACATCTAAAGACACTGGAACATTGTCATCACACGAGGACTTGAGTTTTCTTCATGGGACATTGATTGAATATCATTGCCACAAAGGTTACGACCTCACAAGCCCCACCAGGTTGGTGTGTCAGGAGGATGGAAGCTGGAATGGGACAGCATCACATTGTGTCCCAGCAGAGTGTGAAACCCCACCCAGTCCAAAGCATGGCTGGGTAAACGTGACTGATACCTCCCTCGGCAGTATGGTCATGTACACTTGTGAGGATGGATATCAGCTTGAGGGAGATTCCCTGAGACAGTGTGTATCAGGTAGATTGTGGACTAATGACGCCCCCATTTGTCAACCGATTTCCTGTGGCGATCCGGGGGCGATCACGAATGGCACAGCTCACGGAGGGGATTTTGTGTATCCGGAGGTGCTGCATTACGAGTGTCACGCTGGGTTTGTCCTCAGAGGTAGTGACACAATTGCCTGCCAAGTGGATGGAAAGTGGAATGGACAGAAGCCTTTCTGTGAGCCACTGTCTTGTGGTTCTCCTAAAGTCCCTAGTGATGTTACTGTTAAAGGAGATGAGTACAATTACAATAATGAGATAGAACTAAGCTGTCAACCAGGTTTTGTCTTACGAGGGAAATCTGTTAGTGTTTGTCAGGCTGATGGCACCTGGAGCCATGACTCTCCTGCCTGTGTACCTGCTCGCTGCGGGAAGCCCTCACCAATACCCAATGGACGTGTGCTGGGTTCAGAGGTCGGCTTCAGCAGCAAGGTGAAGTATGAATGTGACGAGGGATACACTCTCAACGGAGACTCCACACGTGTTTGTCAGTCAGATGGACTTTGGGACAAAGCGGCACCTCGCTGTGATGTCATCAGTTGCGACCCACCTGAGGACATCAGCCACGGATTCCTGAACGGTTCCAGCTTCAACTATGGCGATGTGGTGGAGTACGTCTGCTTCGATGGCTATGAGGTCATTGGAGATCCCATCATGCGCTGCTCCGCTCAAGGCTTCTGGGTGGGCACCGTGCCTCAGTGCCGGCCCTGCGTCTGTGCCCTCCCTGTGCTGAAGTCTGGAGTGGTTCTTGGGCGTGATCGTGCCTGTGGGGAGCGAGTGCAGTTCCAGTGTGACGATGGCTACAAGCTGCTCGGTCCTCTGCAGGCTGTGTGTGAGAAGGGAGGGGTGTGGAGCCCCGGTGTGCCTGTGTGTGGCCGAGGAAGGTGTAGTGTCGCCCCGCCTACGGTTCCTAACGCTGTCCTGCAGGGCGGCAGTTCCACCTTCTCCGACACGGTCATATACAGGTGTCGACCCGGTTTCCAGCCGAAGGGATACCCACACCTGTCCTGCGGAAGAGACGGCAGGTGGGGCGAACCCAGGATCAGCTGTGAGCCTGTGAGTTGTGGAAAACCTCCAGCTGTCGCCTACGCTCAGGTGGTGGGAGACGACTTCACCTTCCCGAACCACATCACATACAGGTAAATACTGTTACTGTTCAACGCTGTTGTTTGTTCAGTGTTTGTTTATTTATATTTATTTATTTCCCCTTCATTCTCCAGGTGTGAGGATGGATATGAGCTAGCCACACAGGCTGCTTCTCTCTCCTGCCAGAGTGATGGCACATGGTCCAAACACAGCATCCGGTGCCGCCCCACCCCCTGCCCGCTTCCCACTAACATCTCTATCCCCCATCTGACCATCACTGGGAAGGAGCTGACTCCGGTTGGGGGCACCATCGCCCTCTCCTGCCCTCCTGGTTTCTACCTGCAAGGGTCAGCACTGGCTGAATGTCAGGTAGGAAACATGTCAGTAAATGATTTATAAGCAACTGAGTAATAATTAACCATTAATTAAGATTATCTGATCGTTATGCATGAAAATTGTATCTAAATTTATAGAAGTGCTACATATTTTATGTTTGCTAATAGAATCTGTTTGACCTTTTTTTTCTTTCAAAATATCATCACTGTCACTCTAAAAAAAGAAGCCGTTATAGGATTTGAATGACCCATGAAGAGATTCCTCTGTGAACTGGCGTCATAATGTAGTGTTTTCTTCTTGTCGTGTGTGATAAGTTGGGCAGAAGCTGGACTCCGAACATCTTGACTGTTTCCTGTGAGCTGGTGGTGTGTGAGAAACCCCTTCCTCTGCTTCATGGCGTCACCGAGGGCAACGGCTTCAACTACGGAGACTATGTCATGTACTCCTGCCTCCCTGGCTTTTACATGAAGGTACTGCTTATCAGCCCATGCCGAAAAAATGATCTTGCAAACATAACATAACATAACATAACATAATTCAGATATGATAAAAATCCTTATTAGGGTTCATAGAAGAAACACAGAAAATAACCTAAGCTGTATGAGTATGGTATTTTTAGGAGGAAGTTTTAAACATAAAAGTCTTAATTTAAAAAAAAAAAGCTGTTTTATGTGGGAAAATATGCCACACAGACAGAGGGAGACGAGTTGTGTTGGAAAGCTTTTCGCAGATGAGCCCACTATATAGTACTCTGCACAGTATTCCCAGTACAGTGAGCAGGGAGAAGGGTATGAGCGAGTGATTTCCTGTAATACAGAAGAGAGATTTTTTTCCTCCACCGCAATGGGCTTTTAAGTCACTGCCAGCTCGTGCCGAGATAATGGCTGAGAATGAGATTCCAGAGAGTCACGTGGTTTCTCTTCAGCAGTTCAGTTACAGAGCAAACGGACTGAGCTGAGTCACTCGTGCACTGACACACAGACACCTGGTGAAACACTACCCCACGCTGTTCACACGCCTGTAGCAGCCAGGGCCTAACAACACACTGACGACTCCCAGAGTTTACTGTTTCTCTGATACAAGTCTGAAATATGAAAACGAAAGTCATCAACGTCCCATGAGATCGCTGCGGGTCAGTGTTTCCCTTCGCTGTTTAGGTCATCGTCTTTACACTGTTCTCTTTGTCTCAGGGAGACTCTATCCAGACCTGCCAGGGAGACAGAACATGGAGTGGCACTCAGCCAGTGTGTGTTGGTATGTTTGTGGTCACAGCCCTTGTCTGTCTGTCATAATCTACGTATATATTATGTGTTGTCAGTGTTATTCTTGTCTAAAGTTACCAGTAAACCTGCAGACACACCTGTGAAAAGAATTTGATGCATAGACTTGCCACACACTTTACATAAATATGAGTCCCGCCACATCCTGTTGTCTAACATTCTTCTTTAACCTCTCTGTTGTTGTCTCAGCTCAGTCCTGTGGGCCTCCTCCCTCTGTACAGTATGCACAGGTCCACCTGACAGGAGACACTTACCTCCACAATGCCAGTTATGTGTGTAATGTTGGCCTGCAGCTGGTTGGCTCCAAGACTCTCATCTGTCTGGTCAATGGGACCTGGAGCCTGCCAGCACCTACATGCGAAGGTATAGAGTAAAGAAGGAATTAAAGGTTAATTTGTTGTCAGTTTCATATGTTGTCGCACAAAAAGTGGATGTACATTCTTCTCTATGGATAGTTTGAATAAAAAGTTTATCCAAACAAAATAATATGGCAATTAATTTTATATATATATATATATATATATATATGTTTGTTTCTAATCTCAGCAGGTAGAGGCTGCAACAGCCCAAAACAGATCCTGCACGGCAAAGTGCAGGAGCACAGTCTAAACACCGGGCGCGCTGTGGAGTTTCAGTGTGATAAAGGCTACAGACTGGTGGGGGATCCTCTGGTGGTGTGCATGGGGGGCAACACCTGGAGCTCCACTTTCCCTTCCTGCCAACGTGAGGAGCTTTGCCTCAAACACACACACACACAAACAGGCGTTATCGATGACACTTTATTAACATGGCAGCACAATGCAGAGGAGGTTTATTTAACGTGTGACAGGTGTCACTCCTATTAGCTTTGATTTGCTCTTAACTAACTTCATAGCTTAACAAGTTACAGCAGCACACAGTGCAATCAAACACCTTCAGGAGAATTAGTTGCGACATGATTGACATGTTTGAATTTCATCATGTGTTTATCAGTAAGTGAGAAATCGTTAGTGATTCAGGTCTCCTGCTTCTTACTGGATGGTTTGTGTCAGAGAATTTCACTGGAATGTGACACTGGAAGTAAAGTTAATCCATCCTTTCTGTCCCTCACAGCTAAGTCCTGTCCAGCTCCTCCAGGCTGGAGGGAGGACAGCAGTGAACTTCAGCAGGAGTTTCATGTTGGTCAGTCTGTCCGCGTCACCTGCCCCAGAGGTCAGCAGGTAAAAGGCAGCGGCACCATCACCTGCAGGCCAGACCAGACCTGGAGCCCTATAGGCTCTGTGTGTGAACGTAGGTACCACTTTGTGGTGTGTCAAGTTATATATCACGTTTGAGGGGATGTTGTCCTTTTGTTAGCCGACTGAGTCAAAGCAGAAGTATTATGTCAATAACCTGTTGGTTGAAGAGAGACACTAAAATCAGTAAGAATTTCCACTGGAGCGTCACTTTTTGACTCCAGTAGACCTGCAGTTAATGAACATCAGTTTTCAAGTTGATATATACATATATATACATATACAAAATTACATTACTTATTATTTTATCATCTGTTCTGTCTCTATATCTATTTTAATTCATCCTTATCTTGACCTTCTTCATTTGTGTTTTGGTATTTAGGAATGAAGTAAAGTTTCCTTGCGTGTGTGTGTGTGTGTGTGTATCCTTATTATTGGTTATTGTTTATAATCCACTGTTCTTTAACATACCTTCTTACCTCTTTTATAACCACATTTCAGAATTACTCCCAAAATATGTTTTTGTTTTTCTGCAAATGTGTTTCCAGACAATGTGATTTTTTAAAATATGTTTTTAGGAAATCAACAATCTCATGTCACATCCTTCACATAGCAAATTATGATGTCATTTGTGAGATATTCAAGTAGAAGTCAAAATGTATTTGTGATTGCAGATCTCTTCATGCTCTGCACATGCTGCATGGCTGTTGGCTTTAATCTGCCTGTATTTGAGAACCATTCCTCTCTGTTGCCTGTTTCTCAGTGGGCTTTCATCAGAACAAAGGAGGCTCCATCAAACACAATGCCGTTGTCCTGTATGCTGGACTAATTATGAGCACCTCTGCAGCTTCTATGGCAACCTTTGTCAGATGATCCCCTGATCTTTTTTTTAGGTGCAATCGACCTGAATGCACAAAACGCCGCGGCTGGTGCTCATATTGCCATGGCCCGTTGTTTGTGTTGGCATGGCGTTAATTCTCTTAGATGCATGCCTAACCACAAATCTTCAAGTCTTGTTATTGTCACTGGCGAGGTTTAATTCAGTCTTCACAACTGAACATAGTAGTATGTGTGACTATCAGTCATTGTGCATGAAAGTTGCTGTCTGTCGGTGTAATGAGGGATGAAGACAACACACTTGATTTCACTGATTCAACACTGATTTCTTTCTTTCCGGTGCACAGTTGCATAGTTGCACCTGTGCGTCCAAACGGGGGGTAGACAAAAGAGACTAACATAGTTTTGTCGACACTAACAGACATTTAGCTTGGTTGTTTTCCAGTAAGCGTTAATTCCTTCCTGCTTCCATGTGTGGTTTCATAGAAGAAAAACAAACAAACGATTAAAGAATAAAACGAAGACACCGCTGACCACGTTCAGTTGCAGCTGTTGTCCAGCATTGTGAGGTGTGGTGTTTTGTCCACTCCCTGTAGGCTGAGCTGTTTTCGCCTTTGCTTTGAAGATGTTTCACCTGTTTAGCTGATTTAGTAAAAGACATGTTGTGAGTGTCAGCTGCAGCTCCATGAGAGACATGAAGTAGTGTAGTAACTGGTGTGTGGGTCGTTCCATTTGGGCTGTCGTGCAGGGGTGTCCTGTGGTCCCCCCCTCCACGTGGCCAATGGGGTGGTGCGCGGGGCGGTGTTCCAGTTCGGGGACGTGGCCGTGTACTCGTGTTTTGGTGGCTACGCCATGGAGGGCGTTGGAAGGAGCAGGTGTCTGGAGAACGGCACCTGGACGCCGCCTCCCACATGCCGAGGTAGAGAGAAAACACAGAGGGGACTTTGCCCTTTTCTCGGGGGACTTCCTCTTCAGCCGACTCTCCCCTTCAGGCACGACGCCACGCTGCTTCTTAACCTCTGATCTCTGTCCTGGACGCCTCTCCGCTTCTGTCCAATAGATGCTCTGTAATGTGGATGTGGATAGAAACCTTTCTTCACAGGCCCTCTTACTCCCTACTGCTGCACTGTAACCATTCTCTCTTTAACTGTATAAATATATATATATATATATATACATATATATGTATATATATGTATGTATGTGAGCATTTTCTCTAGCCTGGATCCAGTTTCCATGAAAGGAAAAAAGTCCACTACTATGCAGATGATCAAAATGGCACAGCTGACATATCTATCTCAGGGTTTTCAGTCGAGGACCTGATCAGTTGTTAACCCTGAGAAACCACCGTCGATCTCGATGCAATGTAAAATTGAGATGCTTCCTCGTATGTTTTGCATATGAAAGCACGAGCTGAATCCAGGCTGGGCTTCGCGCACAACCAGACGAATGCTTAAGGGGGTTTCTGATGATGTCTGTGATGGGTTTGTAAAGCAGTGTGTGAATGCTGCCTTTGTTCTAGTGCATGTGGTTATGCATGGCCAGGAGTTGCAGCAGATGATCTGGAGGCTGTGGCAGGAACAGAAAGCTGAATTTGTCATGTTGCTTAACTCTCTGTGGTTACACAATAAGAAGAAAAATCTTTGGAAATGATGCAACGTTTTTTTAACTTTAATCATAAATCTGTGTGTGTGTATGTATGTGTGTCTCTCTCTCCCACAGCTGTGTGTTGGCTGCATTGTCAGAATGGAGGAGTGTGTCAGCGTCCCAACACCTGCTCCTGCCCTGAGGGCTGGATGGGTCGACTTTGTGAGGAGCGTAAGTATTTGACATTGACATTACGTTTGTGCAATTTTAATTTGAAATTGCACAAACAGTTCCAGGTAATGACGTGTTGAGCAAGGGGACCATCACCAGTGGCCTTTTGGAGACCGCTGTGTGAAGGTGTGAATACTTTCTAAAGCCACTGACAATAAAAGTTAATAAAGGTTTTTAGCGCGTCAGCTCATTATTGATCGGCCTGTACGCCACTGTGATTGAACAGCTATATCTTGACAACCACTTAGTAGACTGTCATGCAGCAGACACAGGCACTTACTGTGTCCGGATGATCAATACTGACCTTTGCTCTCTTGCCTTCAGCAGGTCAACATATTGGCGACTTGAGCACTTTTGGTTTTTTGGGATATAGTTATAAGCTGAACTGTGCTCAGAGGTATGACTTCCTGCTTTCTGCTCATCGGTCCTCTCCCCTCTCACAGCCATCTGCATCCTGCCGTGCCTGAACGGAGGCCGCTGCGTGGCACCATACCAGTGCGAGTGTCCCATTGGTTGGACGGGCACACGCTGTCACAGTGGTGAGTTCATGTGTGACTCAGTGATGCTTTCAAATGCTAAGGCTGGCATGTATGTGCGCAAACCTGTGTCCTACTGGGTGCACTAATAGCTCCATGTCACATGACAAGATCTCATCACCACTCATTAGTATTATTATTATCTTATCTCATAAAACTTGTCATAGCTGCCATAGCTTTTTCCCCTCCATTGTTTGTTTATTTGTTACTAATAAATAGCTAATGTCTCCTCAACAGCTGTGTGCTCATCACCATGTCTCAATGGAGGCAAATGCATCAGGCCAAATAGATGTCACTGCAGTTCAGGATGGGGCGGACATGACTGCTCCAGGTGACCTCACACACACACACAGACACACAAAAACCTTGGTGTTATATTCTGTACGAATGAAACGCTACAGTAACTTTACAGCAGTGATAAACAGATGTGAGAAGGTATAAATAATATATTTTCAACTGTTTTAAAGACTTTTGAAACGAGAAGAAATGTTCTTTCATCTTTGCTTTCAGGAAAAGGAAATCAGGATACTATCACATCTGAAGTTCCCATTCGGGTCCATGTGAGGAAGGGAACTCTTGTATATTTAACTGACACTTGTAAACCATTCTCGTCTCTGCAAAAGGCAAACCAAGAACCATTTTGTAAAATAAAGCTGTATTTTTTCATATAGAGACTCAACAGTATTAAACATATGCTGCTATATACTTGTACGATGTGTAAAAACTATTGATGCAGTTGTCCAATGTATATGTGTAAACTATTCTCATGTTTTTATTAAAGCATAAAATACTGTTAAATCCTTTTGATTTGATGCTCATGGAATAGGAGGACAATCGTCTGTGTGTAAATGCACTGAAAAGCGACTCGCAGCAAAGTTCATGTAATTTGTCTTTATTAATTCCACCTTGTTAAACACTTAACATTTAAAGACATGTTTAGGCAAATGCCAGTTTGTGAGACCTACTTTAAAAAAAAAAAGAATCAGCCAGTTAAGACAGATTAAAACTCACAAAGGTGACAGGACTATGCAGTCAATACATGGAATCATTTACTGCCTGTATGAAAAATCTATGTTTACTGATCATGAACTTTCCAAATGACAGACATTAGACAGTTTGACTGAAGCGTGTGTAACAAGAGTGTATGGCTTGGTCAATTGGTCGCATGCTTGTATAGGAGTTCTTCCAGTTTAACTTTATTTGCGCCAGAGAACTCTTCGATCTGAAAGACAGTAAAACACAGTAATCAGATGTGTAGTTTCATTTGGTTTTACAACCCATAAAACCACATTCATGACAAAGCTAACACAATGACATTTAATCTCTGAAATGTTAATGTATATATTTAAAACTTGCCATTTTTCCATTCTTGTAAAACTGGAATGTAGGCATGCACCTAATGCCGCAATTTGCACTGACGTCCTGAAAGGTGGAAAAACAACAGTCAAATATGAAGTTCACAAAACGTATGTGCAATCATAAAGTATCAAAATTACTGTTTATGAAACACAAATATGTTGTGAATCGATTTGAAAAATACATAAAAGGTGAAAACTACAAAAGCAGTATCGTGTTCAAGAAACTGGTTTAAATTTGAACCTGATAAAACAGCAGTTTTTTAAAATATTGAACTGATTAAGTTTCTAGTTTGAACAATTTTGATCTTTTAACAACAAATAGTTTGTTTTTACAGACAAACCGTTACAGAAAACAATCAGCCCCAGAGTTCTAGTATCAAAGTTTCATGTTAATCTGCTTCATAGATCAGATATTAGCTGGAGTTTGGTCATCGGCTAACTTAACCCATATCCTGTATGTCAGCACAGCATTTGTGTCACAACATCTGTGAGGAGGTTACCACATGCAAGTCATTTTTCCAAAAGCAGTGATTCCTCTTCAACAATGCTGTTAATGTTTAAAGCATACTGGATAGTGGGCATTTTCATGGTCCCAGAGGCAAAATGATTATCATGCATGGTTTGTCCTCACTTAACCAAGTTATAGAACTGACACACAAAAACTTTGATGAATGAATGGTTTGCATAGTTGTGAGCATTAATGGCAACTTTAACTGAAACTATGGGCAGAAATATATTACAAAATTTAGGAGGAAGTCAGTCTGAGTATGGCCCATGTGCACCAAGTGGTTCGTACTGACAAATACATACTTCAGCTTCATCCACGTCCACCTTCAGGAACACCACGTTCTTAAACTCCGGCTTTTCTGACAACGCCTGCAAAACAGCGGCTCACTGGGTTACAAGATATAACAAGTGCTGTCATAAATGTAAAATATAACCATCACATTTCCCCCAAAGCAGATGTTTCCGACACACTGTCACACTATGGGCATGGCTTGGCACACAAGGGTTGCCCTAGCAACAACCGCCCTCTCTAAAGAGATGCTTCAAGCAACACGCATCCCTCAGGAAAGGGCTCCTTTGCACAAATACATATACATATATATATACATATATATATATACATATACTGTGTATATATACACAGACACACACGCCCATATGTAATTCAGCCCATCAATTAAATGTTCTCTTCCCCCATTTACAACAATTAGTTACATTGATTATGACAACAGACACATGGCAATAAACTTACTTTGAAAAGTGGGGCCATGATTTTGCAGGGGCCACACCACTCGGCTGTGAAGTCCACCACCACGAGCTTGTCTCCAGCTTCCTTCAACGCGGCCTGGAATTCAGTCTGTAAAAACAAACACAAATTCTATTGTCTGCAGTCGGTTTTTTTACCGTTATAAACGGTTACTGCAGCTAATAGTTTATAACAAACTATTAGCTGCACTCCTCCTCTTGCCAGCCTGCTCTCAGCTGTATACAAATACAAATGAGATGTGGCACAGGCAGGCTGCCAGCTGGCGCCGTTTGTCCTCAGCAGTTTCTGGGAATCTGTGCGCTCTGTCACTGACAGGTATTGTACACAGAGCTAACAGTAGCTAGCACTACTGCACCGGCGACTGTTAGCAAGCAGCACAGCTTCAGTCACGATTCACAGGCTGCTGTGTGGTTTTGTTTCCTAACGGCTAACACAAACACAGCGTTACGTCAATGGTAATAAACGACCAGACGTAAAGGAGCTAATGAAGCCGGGGCGCAGTTAGCTTCCGAGCCGACACTGTAACCGGTGGGAGTCCAACTTCAGCGGAGTACTTCAAGCGACAGTAAAATATGGGGGCTAACGTGATAAGCTAGCTCGAACTATTAAAATGTGTGATAGTCCATTTCAAGACTCGTCTTCAGCGACTAAACGAGACGGAAAAAAACAATAACTGATTTAAAAATCATTTAAAAAAGAAAGCGGAGAGAAGGGAGGGGGCGCGTGGCACTAAAAGCTAACAGATGCTAACATGTAACAATGGCAACACAACAACAACATACGTATAAAGTGCGGGATAAACAAGTCGTAACTCACTAGACATGTCACGCAGGGAGCCATCTTGACAGCAGCGTGAGGGATAAGTCCAGACAACAGGCGGACAAATGTGTGAACGTCTGCGTAACGGAGAGACACACGCCGCGCTTTTATCGCCGCTGGGTCGAGCTGCCCCGCCGGAAGTCACCGTGCACGTCTTTAAAAATAAGAGTCTGGTCGTCGTTTGTATGTGAGGACTATTCGTTGATTTCGAGGCTTCCTTTTAAAGTACAATCTTTTCAAATATCGGTTCATTTAAACAATATGATTTTTGAGTAAGTTGTTCACAGATGCAATTGTACTCTTACATAGACATAAACCTGTTTTATGAATGTATTTGTGATGTTGATAAAAGTAAAAAAAAAATAGATTTCATTTTCGATATTGATTTCTTTTATTTTTAAAGTAGTCAGAGATGTGTCGCAGTTGAAGATCACAGACACAGTGGTTGCTTTTTTTGGATCCATGCATCGGACCAGATGCAGCACAAGTCAACAGAACAGGTAAAGTTACGCTTGCGTAATTTTGTGGTGTATTACGTCTCCTTTTTTTAATTCTTTATACTTTTTATTTATTTATTTTAGTTCAAATTTCTGTCAACGTGCAGATGAATCTGACCCAATAGCCACAATACATAATACAAATACTCATTGTATATGTCTCGCTTATATATATATATATACACACGTGTGTGTGTGCATGAAATAGGCTCATCAGTATAGTATCAAGTCACAATGACTCGACAAATTCCTGGTTTACCGTATACGACTGCGTGAGCGCAGCCAGAATCCGCGCTCTGCAATGTGACCATTCATGTCTCTGCTTCGACCCATTTCCAAACATATCACCTGTAACAGTTATTTCCTGCACACTAATAATAAGATGCATTTACACAGAATGGAACACAGTGCACTGTCACTGGCAACAAACCACATTCCATTTCAGAGCTAAATATTGTGCTTAGTAAATTATTCTACTTCCTGGTTAAGAGTATGAGATTAAACCAAAAAAAAAAAGTAAGATTATAAATATGGAGGGCCGCAGATTTGTCAATTGACCCTCAAGAGATAAAATTAAATTTACAATATAAATAATTTACATAATACATATAAGTAAATAAAAAAGAAAATTATTTCCCTTCTTTCTCTGTATGCACAGGTGCAAAACATGACATGCTGTAAAAGGGCCAAAAACATTTCCTACACAGACATACTTAGTAGCATAGACTTTTATTTGTTTCTTTGTAAAACTGCTGCCCCAGGTATTCCTAGAAATTTCCAAACAATTAACTTCCTATGACTCATAATCTACCAAATTCAGCAGAGTGGTTTCACCTTTTCACAATAAGAGGATGACTCATTCAAGACTAAGTCCTGTCATTCTGAATTAAAGCTAAAAAATATAAAGCATGACTAAAAAGCAGGAGTACTTCATACTTTATTTATGATTTTTACTGTGACAAAACATTTTTAAAAATCCACATACTATATGAAAATATACTATTGTCTGCACATGTCTATTGCTCTGTTCTTCATTTATGAATCACGTGATAATCAATTTGTAGTAATAATACGCTGCATCGCTATTGATCCTGTGTTCCACATCAGACTGCGACGATAGCCTTGCCAACGTTGTCTCCCTGCAGCATTCCCATGAAAGCTGCAGGCATGTTTTCAAAGCCTCTGGTGATGTGCTCCCGAGTGCATAATTTGCCCTACAGATGACAAATTAATACAATAAGCCCAAACATGACAACAAAAACACACAACTGTGAATTATATCCGGCATCATAACGCATTGTTTCCAGTCACTTACCTCCTTCATCCATCCCATCAGTCTCCTGAGGGATTCAGGATGCTTGTGCTCCCACCTGGACTGCATGAAGCCCTCCATCTTCAGCTGTTTGATGATCATAGTCAGATGTGGGTATGGGCCTGGGAGGCATAGTTCAGGAACAATGTCAAGTCACCTCTAGTTGCAGTCCAATGAAAAAGAGCCTGATGAGTCCATTCGTGCATCATTACCAAATTTCACTAATGCTGTGGTGCCCCCATGTGGACAAAGGTGTAAACACATGTGAGACTGGGAAGAGGTGATTTATTTACCCTGTTCTAACTGCATTTCTCAATGTTTGCTTTTTAACAAACAGACATCAAGTCAACGCCGAGAGAGTCGGGGGAGTGCAAACCTGTCTGAGGCTCGATGTCGTTGTAAATAGAAATACTCCCGCAGACAGCTATTCTCCCATAGTCCTTCATCTGCTGCAAGGCCACGGTTGAAAAGGCGCCTCCCACCTGAGAACACACACACGAGTCAGTTGGACCAATGGAACAAAAGCAATATTGCTGTTTCCGACATAAAAGTGACAGTGTAACATCCAAACCAGCATTTATTTTTTCAGATTTGGAACAACACCGCTTCATCTTACATTCTCAAAGTAGCAGTCATATCCACCAGGAGAGGCCTTCTTCAGCGCCTCCTCCAGGGAGCCAACAGTCTTGTAGTTGAAGGCCTCGTCAAAGCCCAGTTCTTTAAGGAAAGCCACCTTTGCATCAGACCCTGCTGATCCCACCACCTTACAGCCCTTGATCTTGGCGATCTGGCCCACCACGGAGCCCACTGCTCCGGCTGCAGCGTTTACCAGCAGGGTCTCACCCACCTGGAGTCCCAAGACCTCCTCGATCCCATACAGCGCTGTCAGCCTGGAGAGAGGGAGACACGAGGCTGAAAGTCATCTTCTAAAAGCTGACTACGATGATGGGGTAGTTTCCCTTCAGTTCCCCCTCTGTGACCTCTGCAGTATAAACTCTTTGTAATAGTTTCCTGATGTGATTATCAGTCACCAGGAGGATCAAACATCTGGAGCCCCTCACCTGTTTATTTTCTCAAAGGAAGATGGAGATCTTTTAAACGGCTGAGAAACAACACTCTGACTGTATTCTTCTCTGGATAATTTCTGACACATGCCAGCAGCCAAAGCTTAACTGTCATCTAGTTTCCATCCAGCTCCTACACAGACCTTCATTATATCTCCAAAGGAAGCTCCAAAAGCCCCTCATATTATTATGTCTTATAAATAATAAACCAGACATGTTGTAGTACATTAGTTACGATTTACCAGAGACAACGTCAAGATCGTCCAGATGATGGAAAAGCTGCTCACTACCGGTAAAAAGCATCATGTTGGTTTGAAAACTTAAAATTGAACTTTTACTTTTGCAAATCTGGCAGCAGATGTCTTACCCCGGCATGCCGATGGTACCCAATGCCAGTGACAGCGGGATGTCTTTTGGCCAGTCAGGCATGATGGGAGTGAGATCTGATCCATCACTGACTGTGTGGGTTCTCCAGCCACAGCCACCAACAACATGGCTTCCCACTGGGAACGCTGGGTTTTTACTTTGAATAACTCTAAAGGAAAAAAAAACAACAACAAGGAAACAATTATCAATCATTCAGTCTGTGGCCAAACACAAAACATTGTACGTCTGTGTATCATGGTTTTCTAGACAACTAAGCAATAAGGAGCCATGTCAATGACAAGTTTTACATCCTGCGGTTAACAGAAAAGTAAAAAAAAGAACATGTGGACTATTGATCGTGACTGTTTTGAAGATCTTCAGAAACTTCAGTCATTCTCCGTTCTCCCTGTTTATCAACAGAAACATTCCCACTGAAACAGATGGAGGCGTCTGAACTCTCAGCCAAGAACATTTCATTTGAGTCAGAGTGAATCAAAGGCTGCAGTAATTGCTAACAGGTGGAGGTAAACAGTACATCATGGCAGATTAAAGACATTTCTCTGTGGGTGTGTTTGTGTTTCTTACTTGGCCACTTGAGTTCCAATCATCACGTCGCCTTCTTGCATGTGAAACCTACTGAACGGCCTGGAGAGAGTATGTTGCATTACATTTAATATGGATCCCACCATTCGCTAATTCTATTTGCAATGTTAGCGCCTTATTTTTATACGCGATCTTCCAGATGAGTGATTCTACTCGCCTCATATATGGGTCGACACTCAGAAACACTGCCTCCAAAAGCAACTCTGGGTGGAAAACAAGAATGTTACAGCATGCAATTAATCTAAGACCTTCTTTTCTTCTATATGTGACTACGTCAAGTAGACAATGGCTTATTGAAATGCTTTTAAGGCTAAATCATCTTACCCCCATCTTTGGGCTCAGGGAGCTCCTCCACCCGGAGCTCAAAGTCACCATCCTTTGGAAATCCCTCAAAGTGCTTGAGCAGGATCCACGTCTTAGCTTGAACCATGATTGGGTACCTGGGTTTAATAACTTCCTTGCAATATATCCCCTTTTAAACATAACAGTGAGAAGAGAGGACTCTGCATCAGAGAACATCTAACATAGCCCCACCCCACCCCACCCTTTTTTTTTTTTTACATATTTGCACATTTTCATGCTAATGCTATAGACTTATAGCATGAAAAAACAATAGAATAGAAACACACACTGTGACCTCATGCAAACAGGCACACTGCACAGTCACACTATCAGACTGCCTATCACAACATCATACAACACAAATATATATGCATACATTTTTTTGTGTGTGACTTACCAGTAGCTGTTCCCCACACAGAAATGCTAGAACACAGTGTGACTATATGCTAAAACAGTGTGGGAGGGGGAGAGCGAAGGAGGCGAGTTCCGACTGGTTAATCCGGTTGGCTAAAAGTCGCAGCGCCGCTTTTTACGTATGACGCAGGACGTTACGTCGCGGCTACGTGGTGACGTCAGATCAATTTGTAGGTCCGGCGGGAGCAACTAACCGGTTCCGACCGGCTACTAGCTAAGCAGCTAACGAGTTGAATAAGTGAGTATTTGTTTTGTTCGGTGCACCTATTTGACTAATTAGCCAGCCAGCTATTAATAGCGGGTGTTCATATTAGCTGCACAGCAGAAAAAGCAAATTTAGCTCCGTTTCTGTCTTTTTAAATTCGAGCTGATAAACATAGTGAGGCTATATCAGACATCGTCAGGCTTTTGTATATGCTTATGTTAGTTAACTAAATGTCTGTTCTTGACGTTGTCTTAAACAGGCAGGCGTCTATTTATTTATTTTTATCATGCTACTTAACTTGCGCTCTGCGTTAAGAAAGTCTAACGTACAAAAGAGCTGCTCTGAAATTGTTTACAATGTTTTGGTGGTGGCTTAATTAGTGTCTGAGGAGAAAGTGTATGTGATTCATTATGTATGCTTGTGGTTGACTGACAATGCAAAATATAAAGAAATTGTATTGTTTTAGTAGTACCAAGAGTGTTTCAATTGCTAATATAGGTGGAGAAAATGAGGAAGTGCAGACATGGATGTAGCTTTAATGAACTGCATTTCCATATCTCCTCTTACTGCCAACTGTTTGCTTTCACCTGATTCTCTGTAACCCACCTTGTTCTGCTGTGTGACTGACTGACACTGTAACAAGGGGAGGCGCTGACTGACACAATGTTAGACGGTGGCCACTTTGTGGAGGCGCTGGGCCGCCTGGGTTATCCTGATGCTTCGTCTCTGAAGGCCTCAGAGTTCGACTGGCTGTTTGACTGCGCTCCGGAGAATCTTCACTTCTTGCGCTTTGTTTGTCGTTCCCTCAACCACAACAACGTTCTTACAATGGAGGAGGCGCAGGCTTTTCGGGAACTGCAGAAATCGGGCAAACCCATACTAGATGAAGAAGCACTGGCTGAGGTCCTCAAAACGATCGGCCCTTCAGATGGTCGCAGTGGCCCTTCATCTTCATCGCCTGGCTTTGTGGCAGAGGGTGATGTGGCCATAGAGGAGTTGGAGGCAGAGCTCCGGGCACTGCGTAAAGAGAGAGAGCTAAAACAACGCCGCTATAATCGACTTCAGGTTGTGGCTACCTCGCGTGCAGATGTGGATCTACGACTCAGTGCAGAGCTGGAGAGTGCCACGAGTAAGCTAAAGGAGACCAATACTTCTGTTGGAGCTGAGAATGCTAACACCAACACTCTATTACAAAATTTAACAGATGAGGTCAGGAAACTTGCATCGTATGTCCCTGGTCTGCCAGAAACCATACAAAAAACAACAGGAGAATCTGTGGCCCCCTCTGTCTCCAGAAAGCCCACTGTTCTCATCTCTCAGCTGTCACTAGATCCATATCTGCTACAGGAGGAGCTCAACACCAAAACACTAGCTACCTTCACCCAGAAGCATTGCTTCCAGAGCATCTCTGACATCGTTGAGACCTCTTGCTTTGAGCGTGTCCAGGTTCTTGACCTCAGTTCCTGTGACGATGGAGAGGAGGAGGAAGAGAATGAGGAAAAAAAGAGGGAGGGACGGGTGGTGGAGCGCAGGAGGACAGAGATGGCCAGACTTCAGTGGTCTCATATTGTGACCCAACACCAACTGATGCAGGCCATGGCAGAGGAGAAGAGTGTCAAGGCTGGGCTGGATTGGCTCTCACAGCAGTCATCTCACACTAAGGTAAAGCATACTGTACATATACAACATAATTTCACTGTTCTTATTGTGTTTTCATGATTCATAAGTATCTTCTCTTGCTGTCAGAGTATTTCCACCTCCTCCTCGCTTCATGTACGTGAAGTGGTGTCCAGGAAGGAGCTGCAGGCTGTGGAGGCCGAGCTGGAAGCTCTGCTTCATGGACCACTAGCTACTGCCCTCAGGGAGTCAGCCAGACTACTTAATGTTCCGGTCGTCAGGGGAGACCTGGCTCTGCAACTGGCCAGACAGGACTACTATACCTCTAGACAGGATCAGGTTAGTAAGGGATCCCTCCCACTTAACCTTGTGCTTGTTTCTTTGATCAAAAGTAATGGGTTATGTTTTTTGATATTAAGTCCTTCCGGTAGATAGATAAGAGTTCAGGGTCATCGAGCAAACACTGCTAAGTCAACCATCAAACCCATGAACATGTGAAATCATCTTCAAAAAATCTGCTGCCTTAATGAAATGAAATGTAACTCTCTCTCTACTTAGATCCGTGACTATCTGCTCCGTCAGAAGGCATCTTTTGACCTGGTCCTTTTGGCTCAGGAGATGGAGCTGAGGAGGTGGAGGACATGTGTGGAGCAACTGGGAGAAGTAAACAGTAGAATGATAAAAGAACATGAAGCAGCGACTCTCAGGATCGAGTCCCTGGCTCAACCTGATCTGGCTATCAACCCCAGGCCGAACCCTATCATCAGCTGCAAGGATGCAGCCTTCAGCAGGTAAGAGAACCCAGATGACATGAGAACTCCAGACCTGTTTTATTCAGACCCTCACTCTGGAGACTTGTTTAGTATTGTTGAAATACTGTCTGTCTTACTCTGGACTGTAACTCTGTATTATATCCCATGCTTTCCTCAGACTGCTCCAAGTCCTCGACAGTGTTTCAGATCATGGCAGATCAGAGCCTTTTCGGACCTATGAAGCATTGGACCAGGCTGCTTTTGACCTCGCAGGCAACCTCCAGGTGACCCAGGAGGCCCTAGCTGGAGCTGGTCGTGAGCTGCACTACATTGCTGCTCGTCTTCATGGTGACTGTGAGGCTCTCCACAGGGCCATGTACACAGAGCTGCAGCAGCTGGTCTTAGGGCCACAGGTACGTCCAATGGCCATCAGAGATCAGGAGCTGCTCTGTCCAAGTGCACAGGTTGGTTTGTTTCCTTTCATTTATTCACAGTCATGTTGGTCAACAATTCAGGAAATCCATAATGAGTGAGTCAGTTGATTTTTTTAAAAAAAATTGACTTCTCACTATTGGTTAGGCTACCTGGTGGCACAACACATTTTTTTCTTTTCACTTTTTCCCTTAAAATCACAATGTTAAGTACTGCCATCTGGTGTTTACAAAGTCACTCTCAGACAATTAAGGGTGTTTAAGAGCACTGTGTGGCAAATGGATGAACTGCTGTACTGCATGACTCATTAGCAATAAGTTTTATCATTTGTATTTGTATCAGTTGTATTTTTCTATTTATCTTGTTTGAGAATATTTATATATTACAGACTTTTATATATATGTGTGTGTGTGTGTGTAATAATGTAAGTATGTTAACAGAATTACCGTATGTATGAAGTTTATTAACTACCGGTACCTTATTTTTCTTTTTGAATATTTTGGAAATAAAAGGCTGGCTGTTCTGTGATTCAGATAATTCACATTTTAATGTGTGTGCTCAGTGCTCATGTGTTTCTCTGTCTTTCCCCTTACATTGTCTCCACAGGAACTAACAGCAAAGCTTGTGGAAGGAGAGTCTCAGCTGCAGAGTTTGCAGAATCTAATGCAAGAAATCATGGGGGAGGTTAAAGCCAAACGTTCTCAGCTGGAGCGCAGTGCCCTCCTGAGGCGAGAGAGACAATTATACATCTATTTTCACTTGGATGCCCGACTATTGCAGAAAATAGTCGAAGATCTGGAGGGCAAGGCAGCACCCAAGAGAGGGCAGCAATAGTCAAACATACATATTTGGAACCTTCCTTTTGTTCTTGTCGTACATGGATATCAATACCTTGCGTCACAATGGACTCATCTTTGTGATAAGACAGAACTTGGGAAAAAGTTTGGTTGTGTAAGAGCAGTGCTGCCCATAAGATTTCACTTAAAGTAATCATCGCAAATGCATTTTGAAAATTCATGCAGTTCCCTTTTTGTTTTAATTCATATGATAAATAAAGTGCAATGTTAATAAAGTTGTGAATTCTTTTATCAGAACTATACACACTGTGAAAGTATACCAAGTTTGCTAAAAAAAAAAAAACACACGACCAGGCCTTTTTGTTACTAATCCAGTTCTTTGTCCTGTTTATGTCCGTCACAGCTGAAGAGTCAAAGACCCTCAGGTAGAGAGACTAACAGTTGTTCTGCTAGTGGAGATGGAACAGCGTAACAGCAGGTTGTACTCAGGACCTCTGTCCCAGGCGGCCCAGAAGATTCTGGCTGTTCTGCAGGCCCAGAGCAACTACTCAGACATTCACAGGCAAAGTCAGTTAGGAAGTGGAGAAAAACCTCTCTGCACATGACAAAATTATGCATCTGCAATCTTTGAGTTGCAGCATATCAGTCATGTATTTGTGGCTGCATTGTTTGTGTTTCCCTGTCATTTGATATTTTAAATGATTATTTCTACTAACATGTTATGTTTTTGATCGGGATCTTTGAAATCAGTAGGAAACAATATTGTAGCCAAGTTACATTTGAGTAAGAATGTATGTACAATATGTGTTAAACAACACATTCGGATTAGTTGTCTTTGTTTTTGCTGCAGAGTTAAACATTTTGTATCATTTAGTTTCTCTGCTGATATTCTCTTTCTTTGGTCTCTCTGTGGTAGCGGAGAGGATGTATGACAGCCACAGGGAGCCGTCCACCTCCTGCTGGGAATCCTCAGTGCAAAGGGAAAAATCTAAGACTGAAGCCTGTTATCAAAGCTTGCAGGTTTATTCCCATGAAAAGTACTCCGTAAGCCCTGCTTACCGGTCCAGCCAGGCTCCATCATCCATTCAGTATGAGGTTTCTGAGAAGGCATCATTCTCCCTTAGAGATCGAGACATTTTCTCACTTCACATACCAGGAAGACTTTCTGAACATAAGTGTATAAAGTAAGTAGCAGAACGTAATATTCATACGATTGTCATATTAGATGTTTCCTTAAATTTCCTTAGTTTTGTATAGTGTTGAGTTTGTATTAATCCTACTTTCCATTTCGCTTTAAAGGTATTAATGTACTGTTTGACTTTATACAAGTATAACAGCCTGAAGTTTAGTACATATTGGTGCTCTTCTGCAGCAGTATTTGTGACAAGCAGGGATTTAAACAGCATTATCTTTTTTTTTTTTAATAGTGACACTGAAGAAGTCAGGCCCTCATTTCGTGTCAGTGTTTCCTCAGATGACAAGAGTCCTGATGAGCTACTGTTCCCCAGAGTGCAACACTCAAACGCCCACTTTTTTGATGTCCAGCTGAGAGATGGACCGTTTGAAACAGGTTGCAGTGACATCTGCAACTTACTTAAGGAAGACTCTGGGCCAGGAGAGAGGGCGATACACAGGAAGATTCCTCCTGTAGATGGTCAGGTTGAGAGTACATCTACAGGTAAATGCATGACTGATGATTGTGTGGTACTTTTTTTTTTTGATTTGGTGATTATCTTGAATTTTTCTATTGTAGTAGAAATGTAGTATTTTTATATGATTTTTCAGTATCCCTGTTGTTATTTTTAAAGTAATTTATTTATTTTAGGTCAAGGTTACATTCCACCTTTTATTATTGTGATATATTCTTTAACTACCATATTGTATAGTTCAAGTAATCACCACTAGAGAGAGCTAAAATACTAAAATACCAACTGCCGGAACTGTGCACTCTAGCAATCTAGGCCTTTGTCTATAATTGGTGTGTTTAACAATATCTTTCTGTATTAAGTATTAAATCTACCAATTTAACACACAGAGTGACTAAGTACCACTGTTATGGTCAGAGTCTGGGGGCTGCAATTCATTATCCAGGGGTGTTATGTCCAATTTCTGATTAAATGTAGTCTGTAATCATAAAATGTAGCAATATTTCATGCATAAAATGACATTTTAAGCTTTATTTGATGAAAAAATTAATTGTTTAATCTGCTCTTATTCGGCCTCGGAAGCAAATGTAAATAATTTTTTTCTACCCTAATTAAACTTGTATGTATTGTTTTTGATGCCAGATCAGAAAACATGGGGTTAATAAACCATTTCAGTTTGTGCCAAACTCTTGTTTGTGGCAATCAGCTATTTGTTTGGAGCGGCGGTGATGACAGAGCAGTGCTGAAGAGACTCAGCACTGAGAGGAGTTGTTGCGTGTCTTCTCACCTTACAGCCACAGGAAGGGAGCTTGAGTCTCAGCTGCTGAGATAATGCTGACTCAACACAAACTCACACACACGTATACAAGCACATACTCAGCAATACAGGTTGTATCATAATGTCATTTTTATTTGAGCTGGTTTTATAGCGTTGGCTGACAGTGTCCTGTCACACAGGTCTCTTCCACAAACTATGTAAAGACATGCTTACTCAAACACATGCTTACACAACAGAGTGGATTCATTGATTGAGGATGTATCTGAAAAGTGATGATCAAATAGAAATTGTCTCTCATCCTTCCTTACAGATGACCCAGGAAGAGAAAGGTGTCTCATGCCAACGCTCTCCCAAGAGTGCGGGGCAAGAGGGTCAGAGCTGAAAATGCCATCTCTCCATCGGCACCATGACGACATACATGTGAGACTTTCTGTAAAGTACTGTTGAACTTTTACACCCTATGTGAGTACAAAACGTCCAAAAGAAGAGTGGAGGACATGGGCCAATGATCCAGTGAAATTCCAAGTTTTATTCTTTGCAAAGTCTGCTTTCTTTGGACACTTAAATTTGGGGAAAAATTGTAACACTTGCTGAGATTTGTTTACTCGTCTTTTAATACAGAAATTATTCCTTATAGTTCTACATTTTAGGGATTCGGTTTTTATTTCCCTGGTGCACGTAAAAATCAATCTTCCTTTTGTGAAACAGTGTATCATTTGCAGTAATAAATACAGAGTATGGTATTTTTATTTTAACCTGTCTATTTAAGCCTTTCACATCCATCTGGGATTTGTAAATATTAATTTTTTTCAGTTATTTTTTTATGAAAAAAGTGTGTCTGTGTCTATCTGACATCTTGTTGTTTAATTTCTCTGTTGTATAGACCAGTAAAATAAGCATCAATGGGACCAATATTAGGATGACACTGCCCCCTGCAGACACTATTACTACTGTACAAAATTCCTCATCAGTCCAGGATAACGCCTTTTCAACAGTGAAACCAAACAACAATCTGGAAAACCTCAGCCTATCCTCTACTTTCCAAACTTATTTACATCAAGATCCTCTAATCTCCTTATTTAACCTGAAGAGGAAACGTGAAGCACTTCAGCATCAACATACCACACCTCCTAAAATCTGCCTAACTTTTGTCCCTGAACCTCCAGCTAGTCCTTTCCATGAAGAGGAAATAGTGTCAGAATTACTTGGTCATCCTTATGTCCCAAAGCAGACGCAAAGATGCAGTAAGGTGGAAGAGAGGGGAGGTGAATTCACAGCCAGTGTTTTCAGTCAGGCTCCAGCCTCTGTGACCTGCAAACTACTCCAGCACAAGTGGGCTAAATGTGGACCTGACAGTGTCTTTAATCAGTCAGAAACATCCAACAAATGGGTTGTTAATGAAATCTTGACATCCGACCCCAGAGTAAAAGATGCTGGGAAGCTAAACACTTATGAGAAGATACAGATGCTTGAGAAGGCTGGGCAGGCCAAGACACTGGTGCTAACGATGGTTTATCAAGACGGAACCAGTCAGTTACACCGAGAGCAGGTGAGGAAGAGTTACCATTCAGGCAGCATTAAGTATTATACTGTCAGTTAGTTCTAATTGACTAAGTTGTATTCAAAAATATCACTATATAAAATAAAATATAAATTAGGTTTACATATTACTGTGTTCACATTTGATAGAGGACTAATCTTTCCCAGTTCTTGTAAAATTACTGTAAACATTTTTTTCCACACTTGACTTACTGCTTGGTTAAGTGCTCATTTTATTTTGCCTGTCTGGTGCAGAAGCTCCCTCCTCCTGTGTGTGGTCTCTTTGTGCTGATGATCTGGAACGATCTGGACTGCAGCAAAACAGAGGACTCTCTCGGGCCAAATGACTGTCTGATCTACTTAAGACTAACTGAACAAAAACCTACATGGGCCCAACAACATCAGAGCCAGGGCCACTTTACTAGGTTTTCTAGTGTTTTTACTACAGGAATGTCAATGGTAGTATGATCATGATTATTAATTGTTTTAGTTTACAGTATATTCTCAAAAACAAATATGTATGTTATGGTGAATGTGTGTGCAGAGATATGCTGCTACAGATTCTATCCAGCCCTCAACTGTTGGTGTGCTTTAAAGCCAAGGATTTACTTTGTACAGCTCTGCGCTTTTACGATGGAGACATTACTTGGAAGCAAGGCAGAGTATACGACACATTTTCATGAACACATGAATCATTCATGGACATGTAGTTCTAATTGTGTTTATATATGCATGTTATTGTAAAGAAGCATAGCCGTTAATCTCTGACGTGGGGTTTTAGAAACTACACGTTTTTTAATGAGAAAAATAATCTGTATCAACACAGTCACATTTCACAGCATCTGTTTGTTGTACATCATAATCATTGTAATTATAAAAACAATCTCTTACAGTATGCAGCATATTTAATACTGTTCAGTGTCATAAAGAACATTCTACTGTCTAGTGGCAGGCTGTCGCATACAGGACCCACAGGTGTCCGGGTGGCTTCTGGATCCTGCAGATCCCTCCTCTTGTTACCAGGATCTTCTCAGTAAACACTGCAGAAGACAAAGTACAAAGCCGGTCCAGGGTACAAAGAAGGTTGGATGAAATGTGAATTTATTGATCTATGTAGGAAATGTTATTTAATACAAGCACAAAATAAATCCACAAAATCTTTTTCTCCCAAAAAAAAAAAAAAAAGCTTTGTTACATACTGGCTTTTCGCTTATTTGTGATTTTCTGTCCTCTCAGGTTTCTCAAGTCGTCTCTGGTCTCTTTTCACTCTACCAGCTCAATAAGGAACTGTGCTCTAAACTACAGGTTTGCAAATGTACATGTGGACAACATGCGTATGTCCAGTAGACCCTACTGACTATATGTGTGTTCAGAGACAGGGGCTGTGGGACCTTTACTCAGACATGGAGCTGAACATGATTCCTGTACTGGCAGGTGAGAACATCTCTGCTTAACAACCTTAATGCAATGCATGATGGTAAAAAATATGCCTGAATTACAGAAAGAACCAGGAATATCAGTTTGCACAGGGATTTACAAGGATGCAAATGGCTTATTAAATCTTCAAATTTTACTTAAAAAAATTGAAGTTGCAGCATTAGTTAGAGCTTTGTCTGAGCGGGATTATAATCATAATAATAGTTGTCAGCCATGCTCGAATTTAAAAGGAAACTGCAGCTGTCTGTATTTATTTTTATGTAAGACTGCTTTTTATTGCAACATCTGTTGATGTTCTTGTGAATGAGTAAAAATCTGCTTTCTGTGTGTTGTTTCAGCTATGGAGAGTCATCGAATACATGTGGACAAAGATGCTCTCAAGACAACTTCAGACCTGCTGGGGGTAAGACAACTCTATTTGTAATGTAAACTTATGATGTTCAGGGTTATTTCAGATTTCTGCTGCATCATTCTTAGCGGAGTGCATTTTATTTGGGCTGCTGGACCAGTGCGGTGGACAGCTGTTGTATTAATACAAATGGTAGCAAATTAGTGGGAGATTTTGAAAAAGTGAAAAACAGAAGTGACCACAAGGAAAACAGTTAAAGAAGGAAAGTTCCTGTTGTCATTCTTCTAAGTGAGATTAGTGAGGCTGTGGTGGGTGGACGTTCTCTGGGCACCTGTTCTGTTTACATGCAGACACACATCTATAATTGGCAGGCACAGAGTCACGTGCACAAACACTCACACACACACACACACACACACTGTCAAACACACTTAAAACATTTGCATGCTTCTGCAGCGATGTTGTGTGAAGACAGTGTCCTGTTGTCTTGTCGTATTACTATAAATAGGATGGAGAGTCTGTCTTTTTCTTGAAGAGGCTGTGCCTGAGGAAGGAACATCCCTGTCTACTTCTGCCACACACTCAGGCACTCAGGCAGACTGTTGCAGAGTTTGTTTGTTTTAATCTGAGCTGTCACTTTCACCTATCGCATGAAGCAGAGGATCCCTCACATCCATTAAACTACATCTTTCAAACTCTCTCGTACTTTTAACCAGAATTAATTAAACTCAGCCACATTGACCTCACACTCCAAAATGACACAATAGATGTTTGCAGTTTTCAACAACTAATCGTAATGCAACAGTACATAACATTGCCTTAAAATATTAGTTCTCTAACATCACTTCTGTGCGTATTTGTGTGTATCTGTGAGGTAATGTGTCAGAGACTGCAATAAGAGGCCAGCATTCAATATTGATGAGACAGTTTGGAGCCTGCTCTGGGCACTAATTGAGAGACACAGAAAGTACACATTTTGGGATTTGTCTGCCAGTTCTTCCTCTTTTTCTCCTTCTCTGTCTCCTTGGATCACTTTCACTGTTTGTCTTTCTTCCTCCATTTTCCTCCTTCCTGCCATATTCATCTTTGTCTGTCATATTGTCAAGTTCTGTCTGTCTAACTCTCTTACTCATTTGACTTGTCTGTTTGTTTCAAATTATATTTTTCTATCCGGTCCAGCCCCAGCCTTCTCTGCTGCTGCCAATTTGACACTTCCATTTTTTCTCTGTCTCAGGTATTTTCCTTTTTCATTCTTTTTTATTCTGCCCACATTTGCACATCTGCATCACATTTCAACCTTTCTTTTTTTCAAACATTTCAATGTTCAGTTTTCTCTTTTGCCCATTCCTGTCCCAGTCAGTCACTCTAATCCTCTTTCTGTGTGTTGTCTTTCATTTCATCACCGCAAACTCAACATCTCTCCTCCCCCTTGTTTTTCCATCCTTGTCCCTGTTTCTCCTCACTCCTCTCAGTTTTTTGGGGTAATGTGAAAACATTAAAAGGACCCAGTGTGATTTACCTTGACACACTTGATCTCTATCTCCACCAGAGTAAGATGAAGCAATTGGAGCAGGAGGCCCACCAAGCAGCAGGGCAAATATTCCTGGTCACAAGCAGCTCTCAGCTACGAATAGTGTGTACCTTTACTCATCCAAATATGTTTTGTGTACTTGCATATTTATTCTCCAAATCCCAAAGATATGTGAAATGTTTACGGTGTGTTATGACCTTTGTTTCTGTTGTGTATTTGTATATATGCTTGCACATATTTTGGTCGTATTTTTCAATAATGTTTCAGTGCTATGGATATGTGTTCTTTGTGGCTTTATTAAAATATCTGAAGGTTCTGTTTGAGAAGCTGCGGCTGCATGAGCGCTGTGAGAACAAGAAACTCCCCAAGACCATCAACAAACAGCAGTCAACATCAGAGGCTGCAGTATGTCATGCACTGACATAGACATGTCCGCTTGATCTTAAAGTGTCAGTTTAATTTGACATGTCAGTGTGAGCCTGGACACATTATTACAGATAAATCTAGAGGTACAGATTAACAGTATAGTGTTTGATTGACAACAAAGTTTAATAGGACACAAATTGTTAATTTTAGTTGTTGCAGCTTCAGGACCTTCATCCTCTGCCAAAGATCATTCTAGAGTACAGACAGGTTGGTTATGTTTTTAGCTGCTTTTGTATATCACATTGATCACAAATATTGTTTAAACATGCAAACAAGTTAACAATACTTATTTTGCTTCTGCTTTACTTTTTACATTCATTGTATGTTTGTTTCTCCCAGATTCATAAGATCAAGTCTACGTTTGTTGATGGGATTCTTTCATGCATGATGAGTAAGGTAAGACAAAGCTTGTTTCAGCCAATTACATGAAAACAAATGAGAACGAAACAGCAAAGAGGGAGTGAAATCAAAACAGGAGAGGTTGCTGTGGGGCTGTATGGACTCTTTTCTTCTTTACTCACAGTTTGGTTCTGCATTAGTGCCTCACCACAGTGCCTTCATACCACTAGACAAACCCATTTTGCTTTATTGAGCTGGCAGACCAACGATGTGGCACTGTCTGACTGTCACTCCACATGGGCTTTGTTCAGCTCTAAGGGTGCACCAGCTTGTGTTTGTCAATCTGTGCTTACACAGTCTGGCATTTTGTAGACTCATTTGGCTTCTGATTGTGGTAAATTTATTTTTTTGTTTTTGGACAGGGTCAGAAGATTGCTGATGACAAAAACAAATCTACAAATTATTTATGATTATGATTTAAGATATTGAACTTGATGGTAATTTTGGCAGAATTGGTGTTTATAACCTAAATAGTTAGCTGTTAATACTGCAATCATTTCAAGAATCTTTTTCTTACCACCAATTTAGTATTTGCTTTGTATAGTTTCACATCTTAGTTGTCTTATTTGTTAGCTTCATACATGTAGCCACGACCAGATGTCTGTGTTACATCACTGCAAACAGCCTGATCAGTAGAGCATCGGACCTGCTGATGGCTGTCGATCCAAAAGCAGAAGCTGAGAGGAGAGAGAAATGGGGATCGCAGCTGTTGTTATCAGAATGAGTTGGATGGGAATCATCCGCATAGACACAATACTTATGATATAGCTGTCTCACTGAAACATGTATATCCTGTGTTTTTGGTATTGCGGTTACATGTTGGGTAGTTTGTTTTACTACTGATTTATTTATTTATGATTTCTCTCTTTCTCACCAACTCATCAGAACTACATTTCCTCCACATGGTACCAGACAAGTGTAGTGACTGGGAGAATCTCTGCAAAACACCCTGTAAGTGTTGGCTGTTCTCCATCTCCGAAATCACTCTCTGCTTTCATTTCAGTTTCTTTTTTTTCAGCATGTTATTTCTAGTTTTATTGGTTGTAACATAGCTGCCTCAGGCTTGGAGCTGTCCATAGTGCTGAACTGTAGACTGAACCTGAGTGGAAGTTAGATTTTGTTGAGCAGTTAATACTGTAGTTTGTATACACACAATACTGTAGTTTGTATACACACATTCAAATGTGGAGTGGTTTAGTTTTCACTTGTGGGTTCAATCAAGGTGAAGGCAGACTGCAGAAACCGAGGGACGCCTAAATTAAAGCAGGACAGCCATAAAACTGGTGCTGAGTTTAAAGCAATGCAATGATCTGTGTCTCACTACAGAGAGAAGTGGGAGCTCTGCCTCATCTGTTTTATCTGCAAAAATATGAGCAGCCAGTGAGCCTTGGTTTTAGTTTTTCTGTGTCTGTGCTTCTCTTTTTTTCTGTCCTATTCTGTCACAGTTTTACTCCTCTCATGCTGTTGAATTTTTCCTTCTTAACTTCATCTTAAACTATGTACCCATGTCGTTTTTGTTCTCTCCCTGTGTGTGCTTTATTTGAGTGAGCATGTATCCTCGTTCCGGCACATTACATATTCCTGCACATTAATACCAGTGTGACTGTGAAAAAAAAGATGCAGTGCACCACCATGTATCATCTGTTCTGTGTTCACCTCTCTCTCCTCCTGCTAGTGCTTGATTCCTTTATGGCGCTCAAAGATTTATATACTCATGCCACTCACAAATGTGCCACACTCACACACTCCTCATGCAAATACACAGAGGACAGATGGAAACATGCTGGTCTGCTGTCATTTGGGGATTTATGGCAAAGCATTTTATTTTGTTTTTATTTCACCTCTTTCAACAGCAGGACTTATTGTTTTATAATTTATCTTGGGGAATGGTAGATCTAGATTGTGCTCATTTGCCTCTCTCTCTCTACCTCTCTCTCTTAAAATGACATGTAACAGTTGAGACGAGATGGATCTTTCTTTTAATGTGTTAATACACAAACGCAGATTGACACCACGTTTATCACATTGCTGCTGTGAAGTGTTGTTTTATCACTTAATTGTGCAGTTGTGCCTGAGGTTCCTTTAGAGCTTTTCAGGCTGTTTAATGTTCATTCAGGATTACTTTGCATTTAGCCCGTAAGTGTTTTCCACCAGCAGAGAGCCCCACAAAGGCTGATCTAAGCACTTCACTGAATTGTGTGTCATGTTCTCTGCTGACTCACTGGCAGAGTTAAACACACTGTAGCGCTTACACAAAACTAAAAACACATTCTTGTACATACAGTAGCATGCATTTATCATTTTATTTATCACTATGTGAGCAGGAATCTGCGCTGGGTCCTTGAGTATGCGTAAATACAGGCATGTGTATTTGTACAGTATGTGTGAATGTGCTCTGTGATGAGTCATTAAATTGGTGCAGTGGGATTGAATTACCCCACACCAGCACGGTGATTCAGTCGTCCCCATCTGTTTAACAAGGTATTACTCCTCTGAGACTCAGCCATGTTCCTCTGTGGGCCAGATTTACATTCATGTAAGCACACGGCACACAGCACATGTCTATCATTAATTTGAGCTCACAATCTGTGAGTAATTTGTGCCAGATGAATTAATGTAGCAGTGTGAATTACTTCATACAGCAGTGATCTGGCCAGTATTTCATATGTTTACAGCAGTCGCACATCAAACTGGGGTGAACTGTTTCAGCTGTATGATAAAAGTTATAGCTCTTGTAGGTTCCGAGCAGACCCAGTGGAGGATCGGTTGGAGAGAAACGCAGGTTGTTGTTGACTCTCAAGGAATATTGCCGTGTGTGTTTTTGTACAACAGTGTGTTACAGAAGTATTTGTGTCAGTCAGCTCCATATAATTCATGCGTGTTGATGTAATTAGGGCTGGAACAACAACATCAGCAGCCATTTAATGGAGCCTCCTCTGTGAAGGCACTCGTGTGTACCAGTTTGTGCGTGTCTGTGCATTTGAATGTGCCATATATTCTGTTTGTGCTCCTGTATGTATGTGATAATAAAAACCCGTTTGAGTTTTAGACATTTAGAGGAGAGAATAAATAATATATGAGGGCGTATATGGATTTACGATTGTGTGTGCTTGTCCACTCATTAACTGGTCCTCTGTTTTCTGTGACGCAGTCAGGGGTGATGAGGACTTAGCTAACACACTCAGCAGAAGAATGTGTGTGTTTTAAGCTAATTTTGGTAGACACAAACAGTATGCACATGTTGCTACAGTATGTACCATATTGTTTTTGCATTTACCCATAACTGTTGTAAATACAGTACGAGATAGGAGGCTCTTTATGTTTGGGAGATGCGGTGAATGCATTTGTCCAGCAGTTGGCACCTTGAGTAGATTTGCTGTGGTAGTATTTTGAGTTCTCATTAGGTGGAAGTACAAAATTATCTGTTTTTGCGTAGGTGTGGCTGTTATTGTTAATTATCAGTGATGATCATGTCGTTACGACCCCTCTGCAGCTTTATATTCTATTGATGCCACTGACCTACACATTTTATGTTCACCTTTTTGAAATATGTAGGGTTGTTATTTCTAAATAAAACCCTTTACTTGGAATGTAAACAGGACATGCGCCCCCCCCTTCTTGACACAAATGTTGAGTCTGTTTGTTTGCTTGCTTGTGAATGACAGGCATTGATTATCTGTGGTGGTAGTTGTGTACAAGGATCTTTGTGTATATTGAACATGTTGGCTTTAAACTGTATGGTCAGCAGTGACCAGAGCAAGCTGACCCTGGCTTTTTAATATATTTCAATTTGTCATTCAGCCCCTCTCTCCCTAACTACAGTGAGTCATGTACTGTTGTCCCTCTGCATCTCTTTCCTGTTTAACTCCATGATTCTCTTCCTGTTTGTCTCTTTGTTTGCTTTGTCTTTCTGTCTCGTTAATTGTCTTTCTCTCCCTTTATTTTCCTTTCCTCCAGTCTTTCTGTCCACATGCTCCTGTTTCACTAAGTTGCTCCCGTTTCAAATTAGTTTTGTTTCCATTTTAAAAACACTGAGCACCATTCGCTTTTGCAGATCTGTTTTTGATGGAAAAGGTATGTGTATTATAGCATGTGGCTGTTGCAGAAAAACCTGCATATAAGCTGAGGAAAGAGCGTACCCTGGTGAGATTAATGCCAAGTGTGCTGACAGTCTGTCAGGCAAATCACTGTGCTTGGTATATTATATGTAGCCAGTGTGTGTATGTGTGTGTTTGAGTCAAACAATGATTTATGCTGCCCTCACTGCAACACTGAGCATGATGGGAAAGCTGAGCATTCACATCTGACACAGTAGATCACTTGTCACATTATGAGAGCATCACACCGACACATCAGACACCCACATGTCACACGTGTAATTTCCTGCATCCTTTCCCTTCTCTTTGCACCAAGTACACACTTTCAGTTAATATCTCAACAATAGCTAAAGGCACACCATGACTGGAACACATGTGTGTATGTGTGTTACATTAGGGGACTGGTGCCTGGTCCCTATTGTATTGTTTCTGCTGTCCACACACTGCAGTCCTGTCTTTTCGTATCCTCTCTTCCTCCCTCTCTACCCCCTGAATAATGAATGAGTGGTGGAAGCAGGGAGCTGTTTTCTCTCGACAAACGCAACCATGGACACTTACTGTGGGGTCAAACTTATTACATGCACACTTGGGTTCTGACCATGATGGAAGACCCTTTGTGTGCGTGTGTGTTTCCTTATCCTTGTTTTGACCTGTCTCCTACTTGATGTTAACCAAGGTTGCGTGTGTGTTGGGTTACTCGCACTAAACCTTATACACAAAACCACATTGCTGATTGCGTGTGTGTGGGTGGGTGTGTTAAAAGTGGTTACAGGGGGAATAACAGGGATTAAAGTAGAACTGCTGAGTCCAAACCTGCTTTTTCATCAGTGTGGGTGTGCGTGTGTGAACAGCGCTGTAGTTAACTATACCTGATTTACAGAATATGTTTTCTTCTAACCTAGAACTTCCAGGCCCTGCCCAGACAGCCTCTTCAAATCACCAAGAAGCAGCACATCCAAGGTAGGGAGCACACACACATATTAAAACAAACACACATTGAGACAACATATTAATGTGAATAGCACAGTCAACAAACAAACAAGAAAATTGCCTGCAGGCTAAATTATTTCAGCTCGACTGAGACTGCACTTTAATGTGAGCCTCGGTCCATTCTACTATGATGTCATGGGTTTGTGTCATTCCTCCGACAGGATTTGATAAACGATCAGCTCCTAATTAAAGATGGCGGGCCGTGTTTTTGTGAAGTCATCTCTTTTATTACTTCCCTGCTCCAGAGATGCTGGATTAGCTGTTTTTGCAGTGTGTTCCAAATACAGGACAATACAGCCAAAAATCTCCGTTGGTGAATGAATTAAAGCTCAAAACAAGTCCACCACCTGTCAGCATGGCCATGCCACAATGACTGTGCTCTTTCTCATAGCTTGTGGTACCATGTTAATTTACAGCTCTATTTCTGTCCCCACTCTCTCACTGTTTCTTTCTGTCTTCTGCTCTCTCTCTCTCTCTCTCTCTCTCTCTCTCTCTCTGTTTGAGTGATTCATAGGTGCTAACGTCAGCACCTCTGCTCCTCTCTGATTCCCAAAGCCCCTTGTCATCAAATCCTCTTCAGTCCTCCTTTCTTTCCTTGTGCCAGCATCCCCTCTCTCTCACACTCTGTCATCCCCATATCACTAATGTTCTTGTGCCTGCAGGGCAGATTTTGCAGCCTTAATCACAACTGATTACACTGCCCCTATTTGTTATGTGTGAGTACTGCTGAAGTGGTTCGTTGTGATGAGCCCCATCATTACAGAGTGCAGGGACAGATTGATCTTGATCGTATTCTGGTTTCCCTCTAAATTGCAGGACTCATACACGTTTATCATGTGTTGTGATAGACATGTTAAGATGATGCTTTGTGAAAAGTCTTGTTTGGTCTCCCAGGAAAGGAGGAGGAGGTGGTGACTGTTCACCCTCGAGCCATGATCATCCCTCAGAAGGGCTGGACTTTCCTCGCTGCAGGTAGGACAATATAAGAACTTAAAGCACAACATTTTCTGTGTGGGTCTATGTGTGAGCATCTGTTGACAGTAGCTGATATGAAAACAGGATGTTTGAGTGACATACAAATGTGTCTTGTGCAGTCCAAATCAACCGTTTGGCCTATGGCTATGTTTGTCTTTTCAAATGTGTAACTATTTTACTTACAGAAAGCCTCACGTTGACACGACCTCAGCTGGTATGAGGTCACTTTGGGGTGTATCCCTGGGCAGGAAATGAGCACAGAGCCGGGACACTGTCAGTTTGAGAGGGCTTTGTGGGGCAGCCTGACTGTCTGCTGGCCCTGACAGTGCGTCGCACACTTACATAACCAAACAGATAAACCAGGGTGAGCAAGAGGACAGCAGTGGGATAGGAGTGAGAGCCCCTTTATATACACAACATGGCAGGTGTTCAGAAACATACACAGCATCAGGCCCACACATGCCTGCACCCGCAGACACATATGAATTTTGAGGCAGGGTTGCTATGGAAACAACCCCTCCTCACCGTATTGTCCCAGCCCTGTCCTCTGATGTCTTTTCCAAACTGGAGCAACTCCTGTGTGTGTTTCAACTACTATCACTTCCCAGTGTCCTTAGAAAAAGTTCAACTGAGAAGCACATCTGTAACCAACCAGCGTGTGTCTGTTTTTTTTCTGTTGTCACTCTGTCACCGACATCACATTTTGCTGCTCTGATTGGTTGTATCCCTTAGGCGATGATCACATCAATTGGAAATTTCAAAAAATGAAAGGAGAAACTCCTGAGTCTGCATTATGATGCCAGACTCTTTTATTTTCACAATCCAGTTCAATCTTTGTCACCAGATTTCCTGCTGGGAGCTTCCACAGACCAACCACAGCCCACAAAAGACATTTCATACTCTCAGTTTGCAGGTTTTGGTAGCGCTCTTAAGCTTTTACTGATAAACCTCATACTCCGTGCCGCACTGCAAAGCATCACTGAGTGCTGTGCAGGGCTCTGTGGCTGGTGGCATTAAAAATGTATGAGACATGATTTGGTCCCCTCAGTATCTTAGTATGCTGTTTAAGGAACTGCCAGAGCTGGTGCCTGCATATTTATTGTTTTTAATAACTCAACGCTGAAATACTACATGTGATCATTCCTCCAGTATCAACTGATATATTTTTCAGTCCAATCGGAAAATAAATCTTAGCGATGTATTATATATATAGGACCATAATCATTTTGTTGTTTTGTAATCTTTTCATTACAGGTCAAATCTGTTTAATTGTGCATAAGTAACTAATAATTCTTTTTAGACAGGTATTTTACCTTAATAGGAACTTTATTAAAGTTCCTACCTAGCATACTATCTAATATAGGTAGGGACCTACCTACATCGTATACTATCGATATTAGATAGTATACTAGCTAGGCTCTATTTATATTGTCAATATTGTCGTACCTATAGTGACCGTCATCAGTTTGACATTCAGCTGCTCTGATTTAAGGGTCAATCTATAAAGAGCTTACTGTAGGGTAGATCTATTCCTGTATGGATCAATACAAGGATTCTTGATTGTGGCATTTTTAACACAGAGACATTGCCATACGTGCACTCTCTCTCTCTCTCACACACACACACACACACACACACACACAGATTCTGGACAGCAATATGTTTCTGAGGCTGGTGGCCATGCTTGGAGGAAATGTGATCAGGCTCATAAAACATTGATGGAAGGATATGTTTAGAAGCTCCCTTCTTTACCTCTTCACCACCGAAGGCAGTCATTCCTCTCTCACCTCATAATCACCCCCATTCTATTGTCTTTTTTCATCCTTCCCTCTGGAGTTTCTTCCCTCTCCCTATTAGATTTTCCCTCTGAAATCCATATCTGTGTAATCACATTTCTCATGTATGGAACGCTAATATCACCAGATTATACTTGTACGCAAATTATTAATTTATGTCCAGTTGGGTTAGATGGCACAGCTTTCTATGACATTTATCACCTATCAAATTCTTTTGGTTAAAGAGGGAAAGATTTGCCAAGATTTTTCTTGACTCACCATTTTACAGTTATCAACAATAAGATGGGGACAAACATGTGGGAGGCAGAGGCACCAATTTCTTCACCAGAACCTCGAGCTCTCTTGCGCTCACTGTCACTTCTACATTTACTTCTTCTTGAGCTGAATAGAAATATTTCCACCCACTCTGCCGGTTATTCTGGGAAATACTGAATGCCATTAAATTAAGTAAAGGCGTCAGGTCAAGTGAGGTGATTTTGGATGTGAAACTGGACTCATCAAAGTTTGTGTGTGTTTGTGTGGTAGACTTCTGCCAGGTGGAGCTGCGTCTCTTAGCTCATTTCTCCTCTGACCCTGAGCTGCTCCGCATTTTTACCAAGCCCAAGGCTGACGTCTTTGCCATGTTGGCCTCTCAGTGGTAAGTCTGTGTGTAGCATAGAGTTTCTCTTTCCTTCTCTCCATACTGCCGGCTTCTTCACTTCAAATGCTAATAACCCTGTTGCTATGACTACTGTGCCAACTGTTTCATTTGCTCTCTGTTTTCCATGGACAGGAGACCCATGGGCCGGTCACCCTCGTGATTACATTGTCACGTTTAGAAGTATTTTTGTGACTGTGTATGTGTGTTTTTCTCCTTCTCTCATGCTGTCAGTGTGCGTCGGTGTTAACACACAGCTCTTTCTTACCTTCACAGTGCTGTATTTTATGTTTTTTTTTGTGTGTGTGTGTGTGTGTGTGTGTGTGTGTGTTTGTGTGTTCTGCCTTTACTCCCGTCATCTGTCTCAGTCAGGTGTGTGGCAGAGGGCACACAGTTAAACAGATTACCTGGTCATGGGGGGCATAATTACAGCTCTACTGAGACCATGAATTGTGTCTCTTTCATTATCTCTTTTTCACCTTTAAACAAATTAAGTTGTGCAACCGCAGCTCTACCAGGATTTGTTCATTTTACTCTGTTTTATGGTTTATATTATCTCACAGTTATCCCTCTACTCTTAATTTCAAGTGGTTTTATTTAGTGTGTGGCCTCTGTAGAAGGAAAGAAGATTACCCTCGGAGTGTGTTTCACATTCAAAGCAAGACACAGTAGAAGTGAAGAAGAAGAAAGCTGTTTTGGTCTCTGCTTTTAACCCATCACACATGTGTGAGCAGTTCGCTGCCACACTGTACATACAGTACATACAAGGTGCCCTGGCAGTAATTGTGGTTAAGGGCCTTACTCAATGGCCCATGGTGGTACTGGGAGTGGGATTTTAGCCCCCGCCCTCTTGGTCTCAAGCCCAACACTGGTAGCCTAATGGCCTATCCATAGGCTACCACTACCCCCAAGTAAAACAGCAAGCTGCTTTTTTTTTTTTTTTTAAGATTTGTGCCTTTCCAGCAGGGGGCAGTGAAAAGGTAGTATAGATTTCTTTCCCCCAATGCACAGTGAAGGGGAATTCTCACCTTTGGATCCCAAATTTGATGTTGTATACCCCAACATTTATCTTGACCTCTCCTTTAGCCAAACAGTGTGTATTTGTGTGTTTGTGTGAGACGGCAGTTTGCATTGTGAGTGCACTTCATATTAAAGTCCTTATCCTGAGGCTGCAGGCATCAACACATCCGACTTCATACGGGACAGGGGTGTTGAAGCTCACCAGACATGTTTGTAGTTTGTGAGTGTGCATGTGTGTCTGCGTGTGTGAGACACACTGTCAACAGTGATGAGCACTGGCAGCTCCCTGTCACCCCCTCCAGAAATGCCACCCTGTCTGATCCCCAGTCCTGCCGCTGTCTACAAGTCACATTACATAACTTTCCCTCTGTTGATCCCAGCCTCTTTCTCTGTCTCTCTCCCTGTCCCTGTTGTTTCCCTTAGTCTCTGTGTCTCCTTCTACTAAGTCTGTGTAGCCTCCATATCTCACATAGGTTTGTTTTTGTTATAACTTTTGTCTTTACAGTTTCTACTGTTCTTTGTCTGCTCTGTCTAACAGTTTCTCTGTTTTGTCTAATATTTTTTTCTGTCCAGCATTTCTCCTCTGTTTCACATCAATCTTTCTTATTTTTCTTACTATGTATGTTTCTGTTTCACCTCCTCATCTGTATTGATTTCAACTTTCCAGCAGACAGCACCAGTTTACCTTTAAACTATATTGTATACACAATATAAAAACGTGCACTGTTTCTCTTGCTGTATTTTTCTGTGTCACTTAGGAAAGGGTTGAGTGAGGGTGAGGTGACCTCTGAGGATCGAGAACATGCCAAACGTATTGTCTACTCTGTTGTGTACGGGGCAGGTAAGTATAAACACACTCACAGGCATGTTCTCACAGGGCAGTGGGTACTCATAATTGGTTATCAGTAATGAAGATACAAGCACTCATCAATCCACAAGGTGGTTGACCAGTATCATTCCCAAATGAGAAAACAGCCACTGGACTGTCAAGGTACTGACTCACAATAAATGCCTATTCTTCAAAATAGTATAATCTGCTCAATAATGTACTATGTGATTTTTAATATCAGCTACAACTGATTTAAAAAATTATTTATTTAAAAAATTATTGCCATACAAAAAAGGTTTTATCATCTGGCTATGTGGGTCACTGTAGTGTGAGAAGGCCTTGCACATTTAACTTGGAGGAGGTTCAGTTACTATAAAAGTAGATCATGAGTAACCAGTTCATGTGCTGTACTTGCATTAATCTAAGTAGAACAGTTATGTCATTGCTTTTGACATTGTGCTGACACCAGAAACAACTAAAAATGTTTTGAAAGACAAAAGATATTTAAATACAAAATAAATTCATGCTAGGTTCATAAAACACTTTACATGGGACATTGTTCTTTATACAGAACAGAAGAGTGCCATACATAAATATGCCCCCATTGATTTGTTAGTTTCATGTATTCCTCTGTCACTCTGAACCTGATATATCATCTAAACAGGACCTTTGCTGTTCTCCCTGAAGACAACATCATGACAAATACTGTAAATATGTTTGATTTAATCAACCAATCAGCAGTAACCCTAAAGCGCATGGTTTGCATCAGAACCTGTACGTAGGAAACTGGGCCAGAAGCTATTTCCCACTCAGGCTTTAAGTACATTCAAGAGTTTGACAACATCTCATTCCAATGATGGAGAGTTATTCGGTATTTCGAGTATAGTGGATGTCACAGCTCAGCAGGCAAGAACAAAAATAAGCCCACAGAGGCACTCTCATGCAAATAAATGATTCAGTTTTAGGAATCATGCTAAGCCTGAACTGTAACAGCCAATTATGTGTAAAAACGCAAAAGCTATTCATCGGTGGGAGACATGTGGAGCACATGCAGGGACAATTAAGAAAGCAAAAGGTTTGTGCTAAAATTGCATAGAAAATATAATGTGCATAGAGAGATGTACTATAAAGAGAAGGCGGATGTAGACAATATAGGCTAAAGGCGAAAAAGGAAAGGGGGAGGTGGTGAAGGAGAGAGTAATGTAGGGGAAAGGGGAAGAGTATGGAATGGGTGGGGCAGAGAGAGAGAGAGGGGTATGAGGAGAGGAATTGCGGGAGCTCCTGATCAGCATAGACAGACAGCTCCTCGTGGAGGGACACGTTGCCATGGATACCGAATACTAAAAGGAAGCTTTTTCTGCGAGACAATAATCAGGCCAGGGAGGAGGGGCAGAGCAGTGCTATGGACTAATGCACACACACACACATACAAACCTTATACAAATAGGTCAACTTATAAGAAGGCCAAAAGCTGATGTTGGAGGTAAGAAAGGAGGTGGAGGTGGAAAGGAGTTTCTGATTAACCTAATACACATTTTATTAGCTGAGGACTTGAAGAGCATCTTAAAACATATTTAAACAACCATTTCAGCCCTAGATGAATTGTTCTGTGGCATAAACTAGAGAGCAAACTCAGAAGACAAAAAGATTGAAGGGGTACAACAGGAGCACTGCAGGGAATGTTGGGAAGAAAGGTTAAAGGTCACTCTCTGAAATGACCTCAGTCTGGACACAAAAAATCCAACCAACCTCTGTCCCTAGCTAACAAAAGCCACCTACCCCCTCTACAGCTCACTCCTTTCCATATATTATGTAATTTGTTTCAATCGTACACAAACACCCTTTGTGTTGTTATGTACCAGACTATTTCTTGACTGGGTGCTGTAACCTAAATATTAATCTTGATCAGTAAATGTTGTTCACTGCAGGCCGTGAGCGTCTATCAGGGATTTTGGGAGTGAGGGCAGACCAGGCCAGCCAGTTCCAGGACAGTTTCCTCCAGACCTACAGAGAGGTCCAGACCTTCATCCAGAGGACCATCCAGCTGTGCCACAAACAAGGTCTGGGTACATTTATATTCCTGTTGTGTTGTCTATAGGCTACATGTCTTTATAAATCAAGTCTTATGGTACAGAAATACTCTTTAGGAACTGTTCTCTATGAAACAGAAACATAAATCAAAACAGTAGAAGTAAGAAACAAAGTTAAAATATAATGTTAAGAATTACAAAGATGTCTGCCAATTAATCTGTCAACAAATACAACAAAAAATATGTGTCTTGGTTGAACTCTTTGCACTTCTGACTCTCACTATGTGGTTTGAATTTCTTAGGAATGAACACATACACCCACTCTTGCGAAGGGTTTCCGTGTTTGTGTATTTTGGGCTGAAGAAGAAGAGGATGTGCTTGCATTAGCAGGATTGAGACAAACTGCCAGTGGTCGATATTTGTGGGGGGACAGAGTGAGGGGGTGTGGGTGGTATGCAAAGGGGCATGGCACTCTATTTATATTCTCTACTCAACTGCCTACACAGCACACCTGAGACCTGAATACACTCACACAAAATAGTGTGAAGTCTGCACTTTAACCTTTATTGCAGAGAGTGCATGAGCCCAGTGTCAGTCAGAGTAATACATCCTCCGACCTCCAACTCAGAGGGCCTTGTTTGGATTAAGACATCAGCGTCTGACTTTTGTGCTAATCACTTCTTAATTTGATTTTATCTGTGCGGTATTGACGTTCTTGCTAATCAAAAGACTGATACTGTTACAGTGTAAACCAATTACCACCTAATCAGATTCGCAGTAATCAGCGAGAAAGAGCAAACTGTGTCAGTGTGTTAACTTCAGCTTGTCTCTCAGCTCGTCACATGGAAAACGAGGTCTTTGCTCATTTTATCTTGTATAGCAAGTGTTGAAAAATCACCTTGTCCAGTAGTAAACATCAGCAATCAGGTCAGGGCAGTGGGTGTTTTTTATGCCAGCTGGGACTTTGAGCTCCTTCGTTAAAAACACTGACCCACTGTTGCACACAGACAGGTGCTCCATCACCCAATGCAACCTATCACCGGTAACACACCCCTCTCCCCACTCATCAGCTTCTTAATTGAGGCAGTGTAATGGGCTCGTTCTTCCAAAATGCTGCACACAGATCACAGAGGAAGCCTCCTTGTTCGCAAGGGCAGAGTGATGATGCGCCAAACAGTCGGCTTTAATTCAGCTCATCACCATGGTGACGCTCCCATTGGAGACGGTGTTGAGATTTTTCTGCCCCACTCGTCCCACACTCTCTCTCTTGCTGTCCCTCAGTCTGTGTGGCCCACTCTTTCTCTTTGCTTTGTTGTATTTTATGTTGGGTTGTTTTTTTTGTTTTTTTTTTCTTTCGTCGTTTCTCCGTTTGTTGCATCCTCTCATTCCCGAGCAGAAATTTTGCTGAGTTGAGGAGACGTATGGTGTCATTGTGTTGTGACTCTGACCAGAGATTAATGCTGTGGCTCCTTGTTTGCTCTTCACTGAGTTTAAAGTTAATTTGTATCTTTTACAAGAAAAATGAATGGTGATCAGTGAAACATACTTTGGTACGACTATGAGACAAAGGCTTTTGTCTGGGTTAGCCTGTTTTATTATGCTTCACCGTATACATTTCATTGTGCTATTTAGATGTATATCATACCCCCTGCTTGTCAGAGACTAAGATATGAATAAAGAATGAGGATTTTTAAAAAGAAACACAACGGTGGGAATCACAAGCCACATCAGGCACAGGAAAGCCTTGATCTGCGCAGTAAAAGTAAACACCCTGCTGTGCAAACACTTCACACAGAAACATGTCCTTGCTCTGAAGTCATATTTTCACATATGCATTTATATATTTTATTTACAAATGGCAAAGAATAAAGTTGCTTCATATTTATCAGTAGCTTTATAAGAATTTAAAGTTTTGCTGTTTTTTGACAGTAACATGAACAGGTTCACTCCTCGTTAGACATGATGGTTTTATCACAGAACAGTGCCACTAAAAGTTAATAGCCTATATGATATTGAATTGTCAGCTACCATGTTCTGTCAAGCACTGACCATGAAATGTGCTTGAAGTTGAATAGCGTTGTCTTTGACAACACTGCCTCGCTTTGTAAAGGCAGCTTATTGAGTATGAAAACACACACATTCCAGTATGATTCACAGCCATACCTGTCCATAAATGGAAACGTGAGTGATGTTTTCTTCTCTGACCAACAGTAACGCTGCACATCCCTGTCACTGGGCCCCAGAATGAAGGTCACATTCCCAGAGTAAAGGTCACACTCATGTGTGTCATGATTCACTGTGATCTGGTTTTTGTGTTTGTTACTCTTGGTGTGTCATTTACACAAGAGTGTGTGTGTGTGTGTGTGTGTGTGTGTGTGTGTGTTTTTCTGGGAATAGGGTCATTCAGGTTTCATACAATGGTTGGCTTTCCTCATAGTGCGGGATACTACAGGGATTTAGCAGTAAAGCCAGCTCTATTGTTGTCCAGCTGTTGGAATGTACTGGGCCCACTGTATGTATATGTGTGTGTATGTGTTACTGTGTGTTGCACACCTGCACGTGATACTATCTGTGATTGTGTATTTTGGGCAAATAGTGTTCCTACACATTCTGGTGTTGGATTCCAGTGTTTCTGTGGAACATGAATGTGTTGCCGTGGTTTGTGTGTGTTTGTTGCGCACTTCTCTGTGTGTGGGTGGGTGTATGCCTGTGGCATTGTTAGCCTGCTGTTACAATAATCACCTATAATGCACCCTGGCTTCATGGATGAGTTGGCTGAAAGGAGAAAGATGCTTCATAAACAGTGTTTTCTTGTAGGTTAGAGGTCAAAAGCAGATATTACATCAGTCAGTGTCAGTTGGATACATGAAGATAAACTTTTACAAATTAAATTCAAAGATGTGTTGGTGTGGTAATCGACAGTGAATCTCTGGCACTGTTGCTATTGGTAAATCACTATCAGGTCTGGTCATGAGAGAGGATTAGCTCTCAAGACTAATGTCCAGTGTCTTTTCTAGGTTATGTACTGTCCATCATGGGGCGTCGGAGGACTCTCCCTCACATCACCTCTCCAGACTGGGGACTGCGTATGCAGGCTGAGAGGCAGGCCGTCAACTTTATAGTCCAAGGTAGGATTACTGACAATTAAAATGTGCGGTCTGTGTGATGTGAGTGTTTTTAATATTTACTTTTGGTGATCAGCTGCACTCATGAGTGGTTGTGCTAACATAGTTCACTGTCTTTGATTCGGTGTGTCTCTGTGTGTGAGACTGGATCCATGCTGCTGTCACTGCAACGCTGAGCATGATGGGAAAGCTGAGCAATCACTTCTGACACACTGATTCACCTGTCACATCACTTGGCATCACCGCCATGCAGCAAACACACACGTGCAGTTGTAATCACCCACAAGCCTTCCAAGTCACTCTGCCCCAAATACACAGCACAGGTTGTTTATTGTAACTGAACTGCGAGGCATGTTAGGCCTTTGTAGTCATTCTGTTCTGTTCTTGACAGCAGTGCCTTTGTCTCATACAGATGTGTATGTTTTGTGTTTTTTTTTTTCACATATACTTGTGCACAGGCTCTGCGGCAGATTTCTGTAAAATGGCCATGATCAGAATCTTCAACCTCATCTCCTCTGACACCTCTCTCAATGCCAGGTACAAGTCTATGTTCTTGGGATCCCCTTGTGTGTCACATATTAGCAGTAGTAGCTGTGGCAGTTGTGCAGTTGGAGTTGGGGTTTTATGTGCTTGTGTTTGTGACTGCAGGCTGATAGCGCAGCTTCACGATGAGCTTCTGTACGAGGTGGAGGACTCCCAGGTCGAAGAGTTTGCAGGTAAACATGCTACATTCCAATGTCAGCTTTATCAAACATACTTAAGATTAGCCTGTTTTGGTTTGCAACAATACTGCAAGTTATATTCAGTGTGACCACACCGTATGGGTGGTTATGTGTGTGCAGTTTTGGTGAAGAGCACCATGGAGGCCCTGCAGCATATAGACCATCTGGGCATCCATCTCAAGGTGAGTGACTGAAGCCTGAAGGTAAACTGTACCTGTACCATTATTCATGATTTGATGGCCTTGTTTCTGGCACTACGGCACCCAGGCTAATGGAGACGCTCACAATAACAACCATATAGTCTTAGTAGAGAGGAATGAGCAAGTGCATGACCCAAAAAGACCGGGTATAGCAAACCTTTGCTTTTATTTTTAAAGGCTATTATTTGCTGTTTGTATTAAAAGCCTCCTGTAGGCAACAGTTTGGTGAGTAAAGAAAATCAATGCAGGTCACTGTTAACAGCATCTATGACATGCATGTCAACACCTCTGTCATTTTGCGTGTGTTCCCCAGGTGCCCCTGAAAGTGGCAGTTTCCAGTGGCAAGTCCTGGGGGTCCATGTCTGAGCTTAACATCTCTTCAGCATCTCCCACTCCTTCTCTTTGACTCCTTCTTTCCTCCCTCCCTTCACTACCTGTTTTCCCCCTACATGCATTTAGTAATACACTTTCCTGTCACCATTAGACATTTTTCCCCTCTTGGTGTGTGTTCCCCATTTTTTGAGTATCTTGTTCCACACTCCTGTCTCATTGCCTTTCTCTTTGCTGCTCTCTTCACTTGTCCTGCATCCACATCGCTATGGAAACCAGCAGCTGCAGCTACTTCCAGCTCCAAATTCGCATTTTCACTCTATCCGTATCCGGGGGCAACGGCAGGAGCCACCAATTGTGCCAGTTCTTTTTTTTTTCTTTTTCACCCTTCTCTCCATCCTGGAAAAAAATGCATGTCCTCCTCCTCTCCTCCTCCATTTTCACACTTTTCACATTTTCATCTCGTTAAGACCAACACTGTTTTCTCTGCTGTGTTGCCAAGGTGAAGCAACACATTTGAGCGAGTGCTTGATATTGTTTTGTAGATTGGTTGCTCATATATAATTTTAAAAGGGCTAATGTTCTAATGTTTTTTACATCAGATGATCTTTCGTATTGTTTTAATGCGTTGCCTTTGCTGCGTAAAATTATTAGTATTGGTATTATATTTATTAGTATAGTATTTATTCTGTGTTGTATATCTATCTCTATCTGAGCTTTCTGTGTGATGAACCAAATTACCCCTCTTCCTTTTTTCATGCGTCTTTTTCTGTGTACGCACTAAACCTCAGTCATAATTGATGTTCCTGTTAGCAGAGGTGCAGAACAATTAAAGCAGTGTAATAACCTTGTATTTCATCAATTGATGTTAAGTTATATGGTCCTGACAATATTTATAAAGACGCCAAAATGATTTATGGGAGAATTTTTCAATGCAGAAAAAGCCACAGAGGGTTAAGAAAAGGCAGTAGAACAAAGCAGATATCCAGTTACTTTAATACCAGAAAGCCTTTGAGTTGCTTGCATTTAGCTGATTCAAAGCAGATGATCTAATTTTGCTTAGCTGTGAGCATCCAGCACCTCACTCTCTCCAGCTCATCTTTTATCCGCTCATTTGGCTCCAGCCCACTCTCCCCATTGTCTTGTTCGTGCCTGTCTCTCTCTCTCTCACACACACACATACACACACACACACACACACATTCCAGAAATGCTCGTACACAAGCATAAACACAGCTTAGACGCTCGCCCACCCCCCCGCCCCCTCACAGCCAGCTCACACTCAGTCACTGGCTTTCAAGCACACTGACCGAGTTTCCTTGTCTCTTGCAGCCGCAGTGAGACTCTTTTTGCCCCTTTTATTAGGGTCCTCCAATTAAGACCCTTTAAACTAACAAATGGGCCTCGACAGAGCCACGTACAGTGTGACATTTTTTAACAAAGCCTAACCCCCATTACCTATTTGAAATGTCACCTGATGCTGGCTCGCAGTTGCAGGAGATGTCACTGTTTAAGTCGGTTTACAAAGGTGGGATGAAGAATATCCAGTAGTTATGCCAGCAGTTTTGTCTTGACTTTTATTCACATCTAATTTCCTCTCTTTTGCAGCGTAGTGGCCCTTCGCTTTGTCTATTAAAATTCCTTGCCTGGGAATGTTCTCTGCATGTGCTGATGTTAGAGAAGCTTTCCCCCAGGTCAGTATGAGCAGTTCAGAGCCACGGGCATGGACAGTGTTATGGAAATCTAGCCCTCTATTCTTTCATTGTTCTGCAGTTTCAGGGTGCAAGGCCTTCCCCCCTTTTCGAGAGGCGAGTTTGGGACTGGTATGTGCAAATTCGAGAGGGCACTCAGCACTTTTGGAGTAGAGGTGCTTAAAGTAAGTACTGAAGGTAAAACAAACACTAATAAAGCTGTTTCCCTGGTGTCTACAATCCTTTGTTTGTGTTTAGCCAATTAGAGGATGGGTCATTTCACTGGAGTACAGCTACAATTTTAGAGAAAATTTGATTGCTTATTTCAACAGTCAACATAGTCTGGCACCAAATTATAAAACCAAGTCATTATTATGTAATGTTTGTTATCATCTCTTGTGCTAAATTCTAAAAAGAGTTACAAGTACAATAAAAGCCGGAATACAATCAGATAAAACTTCTCTGTTTCCCTCCACTAAATTTCCTGGACTTTAATATGATTTTGAAGATTTGAATTAAGTTATAACTATTATCATTTGATTGACTAATCCTGTCACTTTAATGGCCTGAACCATTAACAGGAGGCCTGGGGGTCCATTTGAAGAATCCAGTTGTCAAGGGCAACAGCATGAGCTTCCTCTAGTTGCCATGGTGACTGTGAGATGTGTAAGTATCCCATGTGGCATGTATTCTTACTTTTGTCCCTGCTGACATTAATGTCTCTGTAAATCTAATATTTATCTGAAAACATTCTCAATTTGTATCATCACTCAGTGAAAGAGTTAGCAGTTGCAACATATAAAAGCTTAATGCATCATCATTTTTAATTGATACAATATATATACATCCATGTTTCAATCATCATAATGCAAGAAATCCCCTCTTTACATCTATACAGTGTTCCAGTTGTTGTCAGTATAAAAGAAAGGGTTAATAATCACAATAATAACATCCCAGTGTGGTAATACAGCAGTAGTCCAAAGGGCTGGCAGAAAGGGAACAGAAAGACCTGTAATAGACCCCAATAAAAACCAGGTTGTCAGTGCAGTCTCACTGGGGTCAGGGCAGACCAGTTGAACCAGCACCTGCCCTTTGTTACCGACTCCTCCTCTCTAGGACTTATTTCTCCATCTGAACGGCTCTTCATTTGGGAAGCCATGCTTCTCATCAGAACTCTGCATGAAATCCTCAGACCATTCTATCCTCCTCAGCATCAGCTCTCTCTTTTTCACTCTCATCTCTTCTCGTGACCTCTGTAACCCACTGGGCTTCAGGTGCTGTTTGCTCATTGCTCTACTCAACATGTGTAATGCCCTCATTTCTCACATCCCTCACCCTGGTCAAAGCAACCCTTCTTTCCATACAGGCCCCCCACCCCCGAGCTGCAAACTTTCCTCAGTTGCATTTTAACTCCCTTCCCCCCTGTGTCGGCCCATCTCACCCACTTATCCATCAATCCCTCCTTCCATTCCTCTATCATGGCCGGCTGGTTGACCTGCCTGCCCCCGACAGTGAGGCTGCATATCAGTCCCCTGCTGTGTTTTGTGCGGGCTGGTTTCCTGGCAACAGACAGCAGCCATGACAGGGCTGCAGGGCAGAGAAAGCCCTTTGCACTGCAGCAGCTTGCTATGGCTCGATAGCTCCGTCCATGGCTGGGTTCATGCTACAAGCTAACAAAGCTGCTGCACTTGCAGATATAAAGTATGACAAGAGTTCAAGCAGACAGGCAGGACAAGAAAGGCTATGTCTAACCCCATCAGTGTATGACAGAGACAACAGGGCTAAGATGGCGTGGGCTGTGGCCTCTGAAAGTGGCTGCCATTAGTCAGTATGAGTATTGTGGTGAGGTAGTACAGATTAAGACACCTGCACTACTGTAGAATCTTTTTATTAGTACTGTAAATATCTTTAAAATATATTTTATATATTTGAAATCCACAGTTTCTGTTACAAAATGAGTAAAAATGACCCCCAGATGCTATTTACAAAATATACTTTACAACTTTACAGTTACTACCTTGAAGATTCAAAAAAGAAGCGACTTTGAATCCAACTTGTAAGAAAAGTGAACTTAGGTGTGAGTTTTGATTCTGGCAGCAGCAGCAGCAGCATGTTTTTAATTTTTGATTATTTTCAATCATACTTACAGTACAACAGTAAGGCTGCAGAGCATGTTTCAGCGTTACAAGTCAATTGGTAGTCTTTGCAGTTAAATTAAAGTTCATTTAATAGTTGTACAGCTGATAGCACTTTCAGAGCACAGATACGCCATCTTTCTCCCTGTCTGCTTGAGCTGCTCATTTCTTAGCATCCATCGTCCCCCTCTTGTCATTCCCCTATGTCCTATTGACATCTGTACAAATATGCCAAGTACACATGCGTACTTCAACATTTGAGGTTTTAAAAACACATCTTTGTAAAGAAAATACAAAAAGCAGAAACATTTTACAATCAAATACCCCTTCAGGCTTGGATATAATGAGTGGTAATGTTACAATACCAATACTGCAATGGCATCACTGCCACAAATTGGTACAGAAAAGGGGACATAACATTAATGCAGCATTTCATGTATTTTAACTATATCCTTGTACATGTTGTGTCATTATTTTTTTATTCTGTTTAGTTTGTATTTATTGCTTGATTAGATGGCACGCGGGGAGAATTTTTCCAAATAATACCAAATAAGTAGGATTGATTGAACAAACTATTGCCTATTGACATGGGGAATAAAAGTGCAGCACTTAATGTCACAGTTGGAAAATTTCCACCTCCAAAAATAGTTATGGGTCATAGTATGAATTACACATAATAGTATCATGTGTCGTGTATAATGTATGCTTTAGGTACATACCGTCAGTAATACAGGAGAGTGTTCTTATAGGAAATATTGAAAAGGAAAAAAAAAAATCTTAAGTACAAGTTCTGTAATAGCAAATCAAGACACAGTTGTGCTACAAGTGCTTATGTGTTCTTGGCACCCGTGGCCTCAGTCCAGAGTGAGTCCTTATGTTTTTGCCACAGTGGAGCAAAATCGTCTCAAGAGGTAGAGAGAGGGAGTCCATGCTGTGGAGACCTGATGCTCCAGACCTTCTCCCACTGCCCTGCCACCCCCTCCCCCTTCAAACTGCCAATGTGGTAGATTCCTCCCTCACCCCTGACCCCTCACCCTCCTCCTTAGGTGGAACATTCCAGGCGACAGCCATCTTCATAGACAAAAAAATGAACTTCTTTAGGATTGGTTAAAATGACAGGTTGCAGTAAATAATACATTAGCAGTAATAGAGATACGACTATTTACAGTTACACAAAATGCCTAGCTAACGCAGTGGTTTAATCACTTAATGAAAGAAACAGTAGCTGATTTTCTCCATTTACCACTGTCCCTCTTGCCCATAAAGTAAAAAAGCAACAAGAAAATATATTTAAAAAAAAAAAAACTTAAATGTGGGCAGTTTACGTTCACCCCTGTGAGTGGTTGCCCCTAAGACCATTCAGCATGGACACACACCATCAGAACAATACAACACACCCACAGGATCTGAACATTTGTCCACTTTTGAGTTCTATGCTCCTTCACCAGTAGACAAACAAAATAAAATGTTGATCATATTTTTTTATACTTTGTTAGCAGATGTGGCCACATCTTATTTTTAAAAAATGCTGAAGACAATAGCTTCAGCTTGTGCCTCTGTGTCTGCCATCAGAGTAAGACCATCAGATGATCATTTTTGGGTTAAGCACCCTCTCCACCGGGAGAGGCCCTTATGTAGCATCGTTCTCAAACCTCAACCAAAGGGAAAGCGCACTCTCATTCGAACAAAAATGAAATCACGGTTGACCAAATGGAAAACGTGTGAGATTGGTTTTGGATTGTACATCAGCAGAATGTTTCAGAGGAGTGGTTCAATTTACGCTCTGGTAAAAGTTGCATACGGTTTAATTATTACATTCCAACATTATGTACGCAGTACCAGTTTCAAATGGGAGGTGAGCCTTAACGGAGTACAGCATAGCATTCACATGAAGTACAAAACAAACAATGCATTTTTGTCAGTGCATTTCATCTTTACAAGTTAAAATCACCCTTTAACCACCATAAGCCATGTAGTCCACTTGTTTGATTCCAGTGCATAAGGCCTTGGCAAAGGCATTTTGAATGTTACCTTTGTTCAGAGTATGTACCAGTGTGAATCATAATGATAATTTCTTCCAAAACACACCAAGAAGCATTTTCAATTTCATCAGGCAAACACTCGCGACTGGCAGCAGCAGAAATAGCTCAGCATTGACAGGCTTCACATTCTTCCACAAAATCTAAGCTACAGTTTATTTTACAATCCACCTCAGCTACATCAGTTTCTCACTCTCAGCCCTCACCCAGGTCGTACAAAATATTAGCCAAACCAACAGTCTGTGGATACATCTGAGGTTTCAGTGCCTTTAACTGTGACATCCCATTCTACTTTAGGTGAAATAGATTATTGTTTTCGTTTTATTAGTCCAAAAATGAATCTGCTTCCTTTAGTGGGAAGCTTAAAATTACTGAATGGAGGTCGGTGGCAGATGTTGATGAAAAAACATCATACCACAATACATTCTGGTCCCTTTTCTCTCTTTCCAACAACCATGTTCAAAGGAGATGCATTAAGGTAGAGGGGAGATCGTCCACATGTTGGCCCAAAACAGATGTTTTTATTAAAAAAACAAGACTGATGCTTTCAGTGCATTTGTGTCTTATGTTCACTTTGGAGAACTCCATACGGAAATCTGATTTGTCACTAGCTGAGCCTCTTCTTGTTTTAAATGGCTTGAACATAGTGAAAGGAACAGGAGCAACTGCACAGAAGATGCAAAAGAAAACAGGCAACATTTCAGGCATTGTGCTGTAGTGTTCCAGGATAATTCTGACAGAGAACACAATCATCATGTAACCTGTGACACCTGTACCAAAGTCGAATTATCTTTTGGTTTTCTATACTGAAAGATGAGATTTTGCATTATGTAATGCACTGAAATACATGTGTTCTTTTGCATCAGTCTCTAAATGTCATTTGAAGATGTCGTTCCTGTTGGAGAGCTTGGCAGCCTTCCTGTAAGCCTGTTTAACACCAGAGCTCTGATGCTTTCGGTCATATGCCCTCACTCCTACTGTGACCAAGTAATAAAATTAGCAAGTGATAAATAAATCTGCAGGAAAAAAAATAACTGTTTTCCAATTTAGCAACAGTGGAATTCCTAAACAATGGCCAACTATCTCCAAAGATTCTCATTCTTCATTACATAGAGAATTTTAAGAGAATTTAAAATAAAATAAACCATCACTGGAAAATTACAGTTCTATGGTTCCACTGTATGACATGTGCTAGGGGTTTCTCCCCTAAAAGTGATATTTGCATTCAAAGACACATTTCATGCAAATGGTACAATTTTTTCTCTTTTTTTGCCAAACAAATAAACACATTTCTTTTATATTTTCATCTAAAAAGAAGCGTATTTTCTTTTTATATATATATTCATATACGTTGTATATATATTTTTATCATTAATTTTTTTTTCTGTACTTTTCCAGGGCAGGCACCGTACACACACTGGGTACAGAGGCATGCCACATTTGCATTGCTTTTTGCATTCTACAGTTGGTTGGCTGACAGGCAAGATGTCATCCAGGCAGCGCTGCAGTTGGTGAGTGTCTCCTATGACTGTAACTCTAACCACTGGCACACGCATACACACACGCACATACACAATCACACTCTCTCTCTCTCTCTCTGACTCTGTGGCTTCTGCTCCCAATAACCACACAGCTCCCATGCATCCTTGCACTAATCTATCCTGTAGTTGTAGAGGCAGTCTAAATACTGCCTGGATGACATCAGAGTTAGGGGGTCAGGGTTGAGGGTTGGTCCAACAAGCTTCAAATGGAATAAAAGCAGTGCAGCAAGGCTCTATGGCACATGCAGAGGTGGGCGGGGATTGGGTCAGGCCTGGGACAGAGAAGGTCAAAGGGTGGCTGGGGTTCAGAATGAAGGTTTGGGGTCTAGCCCAGGGTTGCAGACAGATTCATGAATGAGAGGGAGGAAAATTTTGGAGGGTTAGAGCGGAAAGGAAAGGAAGGTCAGTGCGATCATCATGATGATTAGGTTTGTTTTTTCCTTTTTTTCTTTTGTGGTTTTTTTTTTGTTGTTATTTTGCTTTATATTTTTCTTTTTACAAATCATTTAATGACACAACTTAGGCTCAGAGTCGTGGAAGGCTGAACCTACTGCTGGTTGTATGTTGGGAGGATGGAGATGGAGATGGAGAGAGGTGTTATAGGAGAAACTTTGACATCCAGTTAGCTACATGAGTTTTCAAATCTCTACACAAAATAAGTCAATGGGGAAGGAGGGAGACTAATGACAGGATATTGATTTCAAGAACTATTTGTTATTTGTGCTCACTTATGTACTGTATAATTGAAAGTTTATTCCAGTCGTCATGTCTTACCCAAGTTGTTCCCCAATGACCTGGAATAAGTGTGGCGTGTGGACTGCAGCTACTATATAATTGTCGTTTGGAAAATGTGCATATTACGATGTGGTAATATGTATTATAAAATTGTCAGTCAAATAGTAAACATTCAAAATGTTAGAATTTATCTTGATTCAATCAGTAAACAATTTGTAAGAACACATAGAAAGTAGTAATGACTCGAAGCTAGAAAGGTGCGCATCTGTGTACGCAAAATAAGAAAAGCATAATTCACAGTCATCATACACTGCTGAGGCATGGACTAATGTGGAACCATGTCCTCATCAAATACACACATACTTACTCAGTCACACATTCCCAACAATCACACACATACTCAAGCACTGACATGCAGCTATACTGTATCTTGGGATCCTTCAATGGGACGCTGTGGCGAGAAATCGCCACCCTCCTGTCACTTCAACCAATCAGAGACCCTGTCCGCAGCTCTAGTGAGACAAGAAGTGATTAACTGCTGGTAGATTTAAAAACAAAAAGAGGAATTAGAGATCCGATCAAATAATTAGTGGAGGGAGATTGACGATGTGTGTGTGTGTGTGTGTGTAAGGAAGATGCAATGTGTTGATTTGTGTTATTTTAGGATGGACTATGCACACTGCATATTCCGGTCACCATCCTCTCATCCTCGTCTCACTATGGGGATCAGTAACACACTAGCTGTGCTTCAATATGGTGTCTTGAGAGACTGGCTCATGGCCAAATGACGTGTGTGTGTGTGCATGTGTGTAAGTCTTGTTGAGTCTTGCTGTGGCGGATTTAAGGGAATCTGGGAGGAAAGGGGATGCTTGCATTAACAGGAGAGGGGCACTCTGGAACAGTAATGAAAGGGTGTATTGATCTGAGTTACATGATCCTAAAACCAAAGGGGCCCCCGCGGGGTGCCTGGTGGTATGCCACTTAAATGAATGCCTATGTTTTTTTTTTTGAATCCCACAATGAAAAGGGAGGGGTGAAAGTACAAAAAATTGATTAGTAAAATAGAAGAAAAGAAACAAACTCCTTTTTTTAAATGTAAAAGTATAATACAAAATCAAAAGCAAAATAGTAATAAAAACATTAGTGACTTAATAAATGAACTAGCAAAGGTGTTTAGTAGTTCCTTAAGTTATCTCTAATGACACAAAATAAATAAAAGCTATCAGAGGAGAGGATGTGGTCAGGGCTCTCAGGTGAAGTAGGGTTGTTGCTCTCGCTCTCTGTCCCTCTTTCTCCGTCTCCCCCTCTCCATCTCTCTCTCCCTCTTCCTGTCACCTCTCACTCCTCACGGAGCTGCAGGCGGTAGCGGCTGTAGCGGATCTGGAAGAAGAGCCTCTCCAGCGGTGAGCGGCTCATCCCGGGGAGCCTGTAGTCCTCACTCTGGCCCGTTCGGCGGAAGCCCAGCGACTCATACAGCTTGTGGGCAGCCAGCTTGACAGCTGTCGTGCCGAGGACAACAGCAGTGTAGTTGTTGCGCACTGCAAACTCCAACACACGACGGCCCAGTGCCTTTGCAATGCCTTTGCCACGGTAACGAGAGTCCACCGACATACGCTGCAGCTCCACCGTGTTGTCATCCTCACGGCCCTGCGCTGCCACAATGCCCACCACACGTCCGTCCAGCACCGCCACCCAGAAACAGGAGCCTGACAGACACAGGAGACAATGTATGTTGTCTCAAATCATTGATGGTTCAGAAAAACTGATCATTAGGACGGATGATGATGAGGGGATCTGGAGTATGAGAATCTTAAGTCAGACTAAACTGTTTCCGTTAGCAGTATGCTGTTGCATGATGTAGGTTAAATGCTAAATGGATTTAATGGGGACGGATAGAGACTATCTGGTGACAGACTGGTGCTCTGTGGCATTAGGTAGTGAGATGCTGCTGATTAAAAGTGCAGACATGATGGAATGATCACTTTGGGACACAGACACAAACATCTCACAGAGCTGAGAACTACAAATTAATGTGAATGTTATGGAGACGTTTTCCAGGTTTTTAAACCTTTTAACAAGAATTCAAATCTAGCATTTCTACATGAGCACACACTGTGTCAGGGACGGGCTGTGTCCCGGTGTTAACACATCAGACAATCAGACACATACTGGTGACAGCAAAAGACGAGCACACAAGCAGACAGACAAACAAGGTTAGACCAGTACAAATAAAAATGTCAACAGACAATGCTCCTCCACCAGAGTACAGATAAGAGGTTCAGTATCAAAAATATTAATATTCATGCTGCAGCAGCTGTTGAATCTCTCTCTCCAAAGTGCAACATTTCCAAAAAAAAAAAAACATAAACATTATGTTTCCGCTGGATTCCCTGCATGATAGGTGGATTTCAAGCCCCTTTCATGCCTGTAGCTTTTGTTTCTTGATCAAACATCTGTCATATGTATGATGCAGCAGCATCCAAAAAAAAGCCTGAGTAAGTCCCCGACCTCTCACTTAGCAACCAGTGTTTCACTAACCTGCAAGGGAATGTGTGATTTTGAGTTATAGAGAGACTCATAGCTTGTGGATTTGGTGAAATCCACTCTCTCGAGTAGTCCTAAAAAAAACTAAAACTAACACACATTTGCATCCTGTGATGATGTTGGTCAAGACGCTGTAACTTGTGTTTGTCTCATTCACTGTTTCCACGGTGATGCAAGTCAGATCTTGTGTGACAAACAACACACAACTAATGAATAGTCAAAAAAGAAAAACATCATGTCTCGCTGCCAGTTTGGGCCCAAAAAGAGTAGAATTTAATTTGGTCGGCGCTTTCACTGTTTACTGAAGAGCTCTGGTTTGTGGAGTTGTGAGAAGTTATGCGTCTCGCAACCTTCACTGATGCAGTGAAATGATATTTTATTGTAGACAGACGTCAGTGCTGTAGTGTTAACTCATGTGGCACTCAGCCAGTATTATTATGCTCGTGCATGTGTTTATGTGTTAGAGGTGTGTGGGTGCGGTGGGGGTGGGGGGTGGGGATAGCATCCATAAAGCTCTCCTGACCATCTGTCTGAACTGAGCCTTTGCCAGGAACGAGGGCAGCGCAGGAAAACATGCTCGCCTGCCAACCTTTTGCCTATCTGCTCATCAGACTGTGTATTAACATGATGTCTGAAGCACTTCACTTAACAATGACTTTGACTTGAAATATGTTTATCTACCGCCTTTTCTACTCCTTCATACCTGCTGCATCTGACACTGACGTTATTAAATCACATGATTTTAATGAGCTGTTGTGAGAGCCCCTCCTGCAAAATGGGGAGATAGAGACACTGCAGGAATGGAGAGAACAGAAGGGAGAGAAAGAGGGGTGTCGTAACTATATGGGTATACATACCATCATCATGTCATATTTTTTCATAAGGTGTTAAGCTCCCTGTTGTGCCCGTCCAGCATCTCTAACCCTAAGGGCAAAGCTTCATTCAGTAGTGCACCGTCCATCTTTTGCTGTCAATGAGGCTAGAAAGTCTTCTGAACGAGCTAAGTCAGAAAAAAAGAGGAACAAAGCAGGACAATGACGTAACGTTGTTCGTCGTCTCTGAAAGAACGTGTGAGCAGAGGAGGTGGTGGGAGACGAGGCATCTGTGTGAACAGTAATAGTGATGAGTCTGAAAGGATCCATTATTGCTGCAAGGGGCATACGACTGCATGAAGTGGGGAGGGGGGGGGCAGAGAGTCTACCGTCTTCACAGAGGGGGAGGGGGGACCTGAAAACACAGATCTCAGGACGAGAAATACCGCGATCGAGAGAATACGCTGGAAACCCTCCTTAATGATTCCCACACAAGCGAAAAAATCAAATAACTGTATTTTTATCTCATTTCAGTCACTTCTTTACAGTGATGCTAATATTCCTCTCTGCATGTGGGCGGGTGTTAAATACTTGCTGATGCTGTAATATGAACCCGGTGGGAAAAGGAAAAAAAAAAACGAAAAACAAATATCTACTGAAACACTTGCACACACGGGAGCACGAACAATGGAGAACTTGCTTTGGTGTCAAACAAGATTATTCTCTCTTCCTCCAGATGAAACCTAGAGGGCTAATTCGGTTGATAAGCGTTCAGTCTAGACATGGCCTCACTGCGCTGTAGTTCACTCCTCTGGCAGCCAAACACGGTTGCACTGTGGGTGTTGCCCCATATGGGAACGCATGCAAGCAGCTCGACTCTTTCTCTTTGCTTTACTTTTTAAATAATCAAATAATCAATTCAAAAACTGAATCACTTATAACAGTATCTTTTCCCTTAACATTCACGTTTTCCTTTGTTGCAGCCAGGCCTGTTTGTCTCAATATATCCCTGACTTGAAAACCCTGAGTAATTATTTTTCCTTAATTACAAATCAGGTAGATCAGAGTTAAGTCTTCCTCCGTCCTGGGTAAATAAGGGTTAAAGGTGCTGACTGCAAGACACAGTACATGTTTTACTTTGCGGTTACTAAAAATGAATAATTCATGCACATTGAGGCCTGGATTTACTGGGGAAAAAAGCCTTGAAAGTCAAACTCAGTATGCAAAGGAGACCAGTGCATTGACCTGTGCATTATCACGTGTGTATACAGTATACACTTTACTCTCTCTCTCTCACACACACACACGCACACACACCTGCAGTATGCACTGTTACATTTCCATTAGCGCAGAGAAGCTCATCATCTGCCCCTTTACTGTTGGTTTTACTGCCTTCCTGCCCATCATTGTGTCGACACACATTGTTTGTATGCAAACATGCGGGTTCAAACCCACATTTTACACACATCCTACCCTTTACTGTGTGCATACCGCTGTTCACATGGCGACAGGCTGAGCTTCTCTTGCTTCCCTCGTTCACGGGGTCAAAAGGCAATCAGGGTGGGCTTTACACCACCGAGCAAAATGTGACTGCAGCCCGAAAATGATCAATCTACATCCTGTTTATTGCAAACTAAGGTGGAGCAGATTTGGCTGGGACTGCAGAAATCACATTTGATCTATAGACCACCCACCTATCGATAACAGGCCTCTAAAGTGCTTATCTGTCACGATTGAGCCTTGTGATTGGTCACCAGAGGGTGAAGGTGGTGAGAAAACGCCGAGCGCTGCATTTAATTGCGCTGCTGTTGCCTCGTCGGCTGCCTCTTCCAATGACTATCTTTGTTCAGTATTGATTTAAGCAGAATGTGAAACACAGGCTGAGGCCAGTGAGATGACTGTACATTATTAATGAGTGAACAGACAAGAGATACACGTGTTCACTTACTCACAGAGTACAGAGCAAAGGTAATGTGTAGTGAAGGAGATTTCAAACTATTTCATTGTCCCTCTTTCCTTTGTGTTTCTAAGTAAATAAATAAAATAAAATAAAATAAGTAAAGAAATAAGCACATTCGTAGTCCTCTCAGGCTTCTGTTATTCACAACAAAACTGGGGCAAATGTTTCCCTCCCATTTTAACCACTTCATTCTACGGTTTGTGAATTTTCTGGTTTGTAAATGTGAACAATAAACTGAATATTGCTTCTTCTTCTTTTCTTTTTTTTTTTTAAGATCCTGGAGGCTTTTTTTTTTCTTGGCTGGGAGGAGGCATCACTTCCTGTGTGCCAGGATGATGGATAACCCAATTGGCTGCAGCAGTGATGAGAGAGAGGAGGAAGAGGAGGTGGAGGATTGCAGGTAGGGGGAAAACGGAAATGCTGTTACTCAAACGGCAACAACAGGGAGGGGTGATGGGGGTGGGGGGGGGGTGTTTGTAGTATGGGGAACACACGCATTCCTTTGTTGTGCCCCCGTATCCTCTCGCGCTTCACATTGTCTGTCTCTGTCTGCCCCCCCGCTCTCTGGTCAGAGCTAAAATAAGCATAGCAGCCCCCCACCCCACCCCTCCCAGAGGAGTGTAACTCAAACTCCTCCTACACACACACATACACAGAGCTACAAAGTGACTGACCGGCAGGTATTGAAACGTCTCCTGCCTTGATGACACTGTGCTGTGGCAATGATGGCTCATTAAACAGCCAGTGTTTCTGAGTGGGTATCACTTTCAGCTGGGGGCGGGGGGGGTTTGAATCACTGTCTAGTGTTTTTATATTAACAACTATAAAAGAACTTCCCTTTAGTTTACTGTAATGTCTTGTCTCTTTCATCAGATTCATGCACCTCTGTATGTGATAACACATCCACAAAGATTAGTCTGTCAGTGTGAAACTACAGAGGGATTAGATAAACGCAATACAAGGAATTGGGGTCAGCTGCTTGTGGATAAAAGCTTATGGACGAATAAGTTCAGCACTTGTGTTGTTGTTTTTTTTTTTATAGATGAAATAGTCTTTTCTCTGCAGTTTATTTTACATGCAAATGTAATTTGTGTATGTTGTCTATTGCACATATTGATTGCCACATTGACTCATTATTGGTTTAAAGCTTCTGACTAGTTTTGGTACAGCAGATGTTGTATGGAAATTGCATCAGTTTGAATTTCTAAATGGACTGTTGCATTCAAATAATGATCTTGAGAAAATTTAACTGGATTTCAAACACTGAATCTACATTGACAGTAGCGACATCGCCACAATTAAAGACTCATTTCATTTCAGTCTCTCTGAAAAGTATAGTTTTGTTTAAAAATAACTGCCACATCATCAGCTATTATATTAAGGAAACAATCTGTCTACATCTCCCTACACCTACACATACATTGAATTATGGGGCAAATAGAAAAAAGGGGACAGCTGGTCTTAAATGGCAGCAGAGGGACGGCTCTCATCACACACAGGACATAAGGGTATTGATTGGTGTAGTTGCGGCATGTGTTGAGGGTTGCGTGGCTCCAGTTAGTCAGTTATTCCTCTATGGCCCAAGCAGTCAGTGGTCAATTTCTGCTTATTAGCCTTTATTCAATTCTGCCTTTTTTAAAAAACTGTCAAAAGAGCAGGTACCTAAGGGCATCCTCCCCTCCTTTCCCTTTCTGCCTTTGAATCTGCATCCATATATTAGCCAGTAGCTTTAACTGCAGCATGTAAATACAGTCACACACTGCTGCAATGTGCCATCCTGTACCACAACACACATTGAAAAGAGAAATGACAACAACATCACTCATAACATCTCAATCAGGTCGCCGTGTTTGTGTCCAGGTGCTCCCCCACCCCCCAGCCCGCCCCGGACAATGCTATAATCATTAGCATTGTCCAGGAGCGGTGGTGCCTGACCACCTCGAAACCATCACTGCCCTGCAGTAATAATGGGAATGCTAAATTGCAGTTGTGTACGCGGTGGATTACCAGACCAGAGGGCACAATGTCAGAGAGCATGAGACAATGGGGGGCAATGGCCTGGCTTAACGAACACCTGCTTTCTATATTGGCCATATGGGGGGGGGTTAGATGTGTGCAGGAAGTTACGCCAAACGGAATTCCTGAATAAACTTAACGGTTGGGTTGACGCTGGAGAGGATCGACTTTTCCGATTAGAGTCTTCAGCGAAGGCAGTGAGCCCTGCCAGGGGCTAGTGCATTGCAGAGAGTGTATCAGCACTTTCTTCCATCGGATCAATTGCTCTGTGATGCACCCCCACTCACAGCCCTGTGACCAGAGAGGAAGGAAGTGGGGGGAGGAATGACGAAAGAGACAGAGAGAGGCGGTGGGAAAGGAGGGTGGAGGGGGAGGAATGCGGAGACTTGAAGAGCATACATGATGAATTGCCTCTGCCTTGCCTGTCGACTCCCTGCCACGTGTTCCTCACTACCTGTCACCTACCCACATGGGGGGTTTGTGTTTACGTCTTCCTGCTGCAAAGTTAGAGACACTGGTGGTGGAGCATTGCCAAACAAACAAACAAAAAGACACAGACAATGTGCATTTATGTCATTATTGAAAATCCAGTGAGAACAGTGATGTGTCTCCCACTTCTTACCTGTGGGTTTCATGTAATAAGCCTCTATGTCAGCCATGTCAGTGTGCAGAGCACAGTCCAGATAACTCTGGATAACTTTCCTGCTGTAGTAGTATCGCGCACCCATGAGAATGAGGGGCGCGCAGCAGGTCAGCGTGACGGATTTGGTCACGAAAAAGCACATTACTATGGAGAAATGGAAGAAAAATAAACGAAACCTGTCAGAAAAGAGAATCACATGTTTGATTTTGGCAGAATTTGACCGCACACATACACAGAAGAAGAAACAAAAGAGCAGGGTCAACATGACAGTCAAAGCATCGACAAGTAAAACATTTACACAGCATTCTGCCATCATATCCCAGTGTGAACACTTTTAAGAGAGAGTGAGAATTAGTTTCACACAATGCAGCGAAGTGGCAGTCACCAAACTGTGAAGCAGGGTGCATTATGGCTGCAGGAGCACAGACTCGTTCAGTGGAGGACTCATGTTCCTGTTACATTCATCAAACCAGTCCATATTGGAGTAATTAGTCGGCTGTGACGCTGGGGGGCGCAGGGGTAAACACAGCCGTGCAGTGCTGCGGCGCGTGTTGCTGTGTGTGTTTTTGCTCCACAGCACCCCGGCGTGGAGGGGAACGACTCCTCGCGCTGTTGAGGTGATATCACCGCTGTTTTTTGGTTTTGGTTTTTTTTCTTTATAGCAGCAAAAATGTGGAGACCATTAGAATATAAAGGGTTGGTTGAGTTGTACGTGCGTAACTGCCGCGCTGACGACGCGTGAGGCGTTCGTCTCCGCCGGCACCGCAACAAAAAGCCAAACGGGCTCAGTGCGCGATGGCGCAGAGAGGCGGAGGATGGAGGCGGCGCACGGTGCGTGTGCGCGCTGCCGGTGGATTCTGATGGAGCCGCGCTGCGTGCTGCGCCGGCGCGGAGGAGGAGGAGGAGGAGTGCTTTGTGGGGTGCGTGCGCGCACCCTGTGGACCAATCCTCCAGTTCATTCAGTCACACATTCACGGCACCGGCGTGTCATCACAGCAGCAGCAGCAGGAGCGGGCTCGCCGGTTACGCACATGCACCATGCGCCGGCACATGCCTTTTGTTGCGACGGTGCGCTGCGGGTTGGATGCGGGTTGGATGCGGGTTGGGTGCGGGTTGACTGGACTGTACATCACCGGCTATACGGACCAGAGTGTGCAGAGAAATGAGCCTAACAGCACAGCTTCTAACAGCCTGAAGCACATTACCACGACAGATTGAGACCATCACTAAAACCACATCCGTACTTAAAAAAAAAAAGAAAATAAATAAATAAAAATGCATTGAAGATTTTTTTTTTCTTTGATAATTTAAAAGTGGCTCCAAACCATTTGGGAGCACACCAGCCGGCACACACACACAGGCGCTTGGCCGGTGTGGTGCAGCGTCATGACGGCGCTTACCTGTCAGGAGAGCGTATAGGAACTGGGTCCTGGGCTGCTGCTTGAGGCCCCTGAACGCCGTGTTGGGGATCCGCTCCATTATCCCCTCGTAAAAGATGCGGCGCACCTCCTCCCGGTCCCCGCGCTCGAACTCGCGGATAAAGACCGCGTCTCTCCTCGCATCCTTGGCGTCGGCGGAGCTCAGAGCCGCGCTGGACGGAGGAGAGCTCCACATCATCGACTCCTTTTTGCTCCCGGGTATAGCGTCGTGTTCGTCCGCAACAATTTTAGTCTCGCAAACCATTTTGGGAGAGGAAAAATGCATGCAACTGGCCGCAAAGCGACGACTACAGCTGGGGGAAAAGAAAGGCGGGGAGAGGGGCGGGTGGAGGATGGAGGATGGATGATGCGGGGTGAGGTTTTGTTAAAAAACAGAGAAAAGATGAGGGGGAGAAGACGGAGGGGGGTGTTCTGCTGCAACCCTGAGCCTTTCTGACGACCAAGACTTGCCGGTGTGATTCAGGCCGTATTTATAGGCGGGCAGGGCGGGTAGGCGCAGGTTGACGGGTTGGGGTGGCGCTCCGGAGGCGCAGATTGGTGGAAGTGATGCGCCGTTCACTGGTGCGGGAGGAGGGAGAGCCACGCGCACACGAGCAGGCGTGTGTGTGTGTGTATGTGTGTGTGTTTTCAGATGTGGGCGCAGGAGGAGGGGGTTCTGATGGGGAGACAGGTTGGTCTCCGTCGTGTCTCACAGCCAGGAGGATCCCCGCTTTGTGGCGATGCCGCGGCGGCGGAGGGCGCGCGGCACTGCGGGGGCGCTGCGTCAAACAGGAGGGAATCCTGGAACCAGGACCAGACTGCGCCTGCTTGTATCAGAACCGGGACTAATTCCTCATCATCTGCCAGCGCTCCTAAACGCACCATCTCAGAAGAAGAAGAGAAGAACCCCGCATTGCTATTGTACACTGTGGTGACACAGTGGAGCGGTTGAGCAGGTGGTGGTCGGCGCAGAGTCCGGCACCAGCGGCTCCTGTGCGGCTGACTGACAGCTCTGCTGCACTGCAGTGATTCCTCCAGCGCTTCCTTCCCCTCGCCTCGCCGCCCTGCTCATGTCAGCTCGCTCCCAACATGGAGATCACATCTCGCCTTACTGCGCTTCTGAGGCCGCCGGGCGCTTTACGCACCCCGGTGGTGATGAAGATGAAGATGATGGTGATGGTGGTGGTGATGATGGTCCTTTGTTGTCCCCCGACACTCCCCTCAACACGCACAGTGAAGCTTTCCCGAACAAAAGTCCCGTCGTCTCTGTGCTTTTATTTTGACATCTTCAACATTGCTCATTGTAACCGAGGCATAAATAATAATAATAATAATAATAATTTATAATAATAAAGTTGAATTTGACACACTTGATGAGAATAGTTTCTGAAAACAGATGCTAATGCGTGATACTAACAGGATGGCACAGCAAACAATGAGGATGCGGGTGAATTCCTCCTCTCTCATCCCATCAGCTGTGTTGGTGAATAGGATGAAGGAATATGATGCTGGAAACTTTTCCTCGGTGGTTTAAAGCGAATATTTCCCCCCAGTGCTCAGACAACAGATGGAAGCAGAACTAGTTTGAACTGGATCATCAGAGGCAACCTGCTATTGATAAGGCTGCATCCACCCCCACTGCCTCCTCCCCCTCAAGGTACCCCCCCCACTTCCTCCCACACAGAGGCGCTGGGGGGGGGGGGGCGGACAACCAGTCCTATGCTCTTCACACATTCTGCTATTTACTCAACAAATAACAATAAAAAATATATATAATTTTCTACGCATCATAACATTAGCTGCAGTGTTTGCATGCCGACCGGATGGAGGATGCTGTGAGCATGCGCAGTGGCTCTTTTTGGTTGCCTCTTGTTAGTGCTGCCTTCAAGCGCTGTCGGTAAATGGAAATCATGAAACGGCCAACAGCAAAGTTGTGAACTACCAAGTATAAAAAAAACACATGAACAAATCACGACCTTAAATACTTATAAAAAATAAACAAATGTATGATTTCTTCAAATGTATGAAATGGTGTGGGGTGATGTATGATGATGTTGAAGTCTTCATGCAGTTTGTGCAGGATTGTGTTTTCAGCAGTGAAGTTCACATGCTTCATAACTTCCAGACACCAAGAACAATACTTCTGTGTGCTGTAAATTATTATTGTGTTCTTTGCTGTGATCCTTTTCAGTTATTTGTTAGCATGTCATGCATCAACGACATCTGTCTCTGCTGCAGTGTCATACCAACACTTATGTGGCATGACATGAAATTACAAGCCAGCATGTCCCCATATCCCACACGTTTGTTCCCGCTTCTCTGTATTCACCTTATTAACAGAGCCATTGATAATCACCACTCAGATTGCCACATATTGTTCCAATAATCTTGATTGTGACCTCTGGTACTTTGTATTGCCCTGCAGCGGAGGACCCCCCCCCCCCTTCTCTAAAGGTCACATCCCGCCACCTCTGGTTCTCCTGCCTGTTTTTCGGCCTTGACCTCTGACTCATGTCAGCGACTGAGCAGCTCACAGAGACGATTTCCCACAGACGCCAGGTTAGTTTTCTCTCTCACCAGGCATATTCCCATCCCCGTCATTATGGCATGATGTGTGCAATTTACATGTCAGAGGTGTAATTATGCAACTTGTCCAATCAATCAATTAGTATGCGTAGGATAAATGAGCATAAAAAGTATCCGTAACGCAGTAAAAAAAAATCACATAGACATTTGATGATCCGAATAAATTTCAGTTAATCAGCAAATTGATCATCAGTGTGTCAATACATTATCTATTTAAACATGGAATTTTACTAATTCAGATTTCAGATTACTAATGCAAGGCATATTCAGTAGTCATTTGTTCATCAATAATCGGCTAACACAAATGATCAGATTAACATTCTAGTTGAATCAAAATAAATCTATGACAGTATAGTAATGATAATCAATATGAGTTGCGCACAAACAATCACTTTCATTTGATCATAATGGCAAAATCATTGGGAACTTTTAAAGAGAGATGTCACTGTAATTAAAGGAGAAAACAATCTAAACATTCGGATTGCATTGTGTCATTGTTTCAATTTCTAAATTAAGGCCAAAGAAATCACCCCAATCAATCCCATGGTGCTCATGCAGTTCTTTAACACCCTGAGCTGTGCTATGGACCATGTACATTACATCAGTGGTAGCATCAGAGATATAGGAACAACATTCAGTACCGATTACCTTATAAAGTCCTCCCAAGGCTCAATGTCCATAGCCATGCGATTTTGTAGGCTCATCATCTTAACTTCCTGTAGCTCTTTGTTTACAGCATGTATGCTACAGCTACACACATTAAGGTGATCCTCTAAAACTTTAGCGAGAGCAACCATCTCTTTATGGGAAATGTAGACACCATATCCGGGGATATGGTTTTCACCTGCTATTTGCTGGAATGTAGAAATGTTTCTCTTTGCTCTTCTCCCAGAACCGTGCAGCAGGACAAGCTCGACTGTTTGCACCTCGATTATCTCTGGAACAAGATAGGCCAAATAACAAACACCCTGCAATGAACGATAGGGCGTACAGCGATAGGCCTTGTCTCCACACACCAGATACACTCTCTACAGGGACCACAGACACACAATCACTGTACCCCAACTCTTCACTCATCCGAGGCCCTACATCTTGAGAACATAGTGGTACCTTCTTTAACGCTTGCACCTGCACTGGTGGAAAACCTTTTTGAACAATCTCATAGTTGTGGGTTCAGTGAGACCTGCAGCAGAGCAGTTATGAATATGCTTAACATCAGTTAGTTTGTACCAGGGTGAGAGACATTTTGTTTTTAGGTTTTTACTGAATGAATATATAGGAATTGGCAGGCATTGATCCCATTAGGCAGATGGTGTTCATTTATCTCCTTCATGACTTGTTCAGCAACTGCTCGATACCTGGAAATGTTTGTTATCCTCTGCATAACCAGGGAAAGAGCAGTCTTCAGCCCCTTCCCTCATCCGTGTGGCTACGTTGTTCCAGTTAATGACGCAATAATCTGCCACAGAAAATGGAATGGGAACACACATAGGGGAATACACTGACCCCAGCGTAATATGGCACAACCAACAGAGATTACACTCTGGTGCGTAATCCAACATCAGTCTCATTGCAGTGTTCTGGGTGTCTTTGGAGGTGGTAAAGTAGAGGACTCAGATTGTCCTGTCTCACGTAAGCGTGGCAGCCTCTGTCTGTGTGTGTCTGTGTGTCTGTGAGAGAGAATTCTGACACACCACCAGAAGCATGTCTCCCTCTTGTGGTCACAGGTCATATTCATAGAGGCAGACCAGAGCTTGAATTAGTTGTTGAGCTGTTGAAGTGAGTGTTTCATCTTACCACCCCCCCCCCTAAAAAAAAATCATAGTTCATGGACAAGAATATTACCATTTATGAAGTTGTTGCCTCAAGTAATTTGAGGACACATTAATTTGGACCGCATTGATATGAATGACGTTGACCTTTACAGTTTTCATGAGAACGTTTTATGTCTTTATTAATGGAGATATCGAGAGTCACTCTTAGTATGTTGATTGTTTGCATCATAATATCCCTGTAAGGTAAAACCTGCTTCATGCTGAGCCTACACTCCAGTTTGTAACTGAGTCAGAGCAGCAGGTGGAAGGCAAACAATGACTCACCTGAATGTTTTTGATTTTATTACAGTCCTCTGGGCTTCATGAAGACTAAAGCTGTAAACTGACTCAGCAAAAGGACCATGACGCAGCTTTTCCAAAATTCACACCTCAACAACAGTAAGTAAGTAATTGTGAAGAGACGGCTTACACACTGCCTCTCGTGGAAAGACTGTTGTCATTTCAACTGCCGTTGACGTTTAATCATAATTTTCTTTAACGCCTAAGAGTTCATCTTCGCAGTATCTGTGTGTCTCTGTGGGGTGAATTTTCCTGCAGACCCGGTCAATGGTTGTCCCTTTATGAGTAATTCATGGAGGCCCCAGCAAAAATATACATATGTATATTTAATGCATAATCATGCCTATGACTTATTTATTGCAAATTTACTGCTGCCCCTGCACTATTACCGGTTTCCCCACTAACCTTCACTTACAAGTTCCTGAATCATTTTATTGACATGGTAGTCACAAAATAGTGATACCCCGCAAGAATGAAATGCAATCAGTTCATTTGCAGAATAAGCGAATGATTGTGGTCCCACGTGAACCACATCTGAATTGCATTTGTATTCTAAGTAAGGCCCGCGGTGGTGTGAGATGAGCCAACTTTTGCGGCAAGGTTAAAACAAGTACAACAGAGGGATAAAAGGAAAAGAAACTATTGAGCATTTTCGCTTGTTTGCCACTGCTGGAGAATTTCAAATAGCTGTTTTGATTCCGTCAGCTTCTCCAGGAGCAGATGAAAGAAAAGTTAAAAGGCCTCTGTAGAAGAAGCCAGTGAGTGAGAAAAGAGAGTGGAGACTTCTTGACAACAAGGATTTTACAAAGTGAGTCAGCAAACCCTTGAAGTCGCTGCTTTGTAAAACTTTCTCGGTGACTTCGTCCAGTCAAAAGAATTTGGTGATGTTGTGTGATGTGGTGCTTTGTGACCTCTGGGCTTATAATCCTGCCAGGTCACTGCAGGGCCGTGAGTGGTGAAGGTAGCTCCTTTGTTTTTTCGTCTTGCATTTACCAAATTTCACCCCATCTGCATTTACAACCATGGGGAGAAATGGAAAGTGCTGCATCACTGCGACACAGCTGGCTGTCTGCTTTACTTGGGGCTCCTCCTGCTGGTGCAGATAAGGGGCATGCAGCTTTTCCTTTTTCCATGTTGTAATCCCCTGTATAGAAATAAATAAATAAATAAGAGAAGTGTGTGTGTGAGTGTGTGTGTGTGTGGGAGAGGCGATGAGGTCAGCTAAAACAGCAGGACCTCACAACATTACTTGTGTGACTGGTAGCCCACACACACACACACACACACACACACGCACTGCACTGTCAAGGCTGTGGCTCTGCAGAGCAGCTCTTTTAATAAATGAACATGGAGAAGTGTTGCTGTGCTTCAAAGTGTTGCTCATGTACAACCAGTGGGAAATAATAATCTGAGAGACAAATATAAAAGTAGACAAACGCTGTTTCTCACTTGTATTGTTTTCTGATGCTGGAATATTTTTGTCTTCTGTCAAATATTAATTGATGAAGAAAAATGTGAAACATCCACAGTATCATTTTCAGTTTATCAGTGTGTCCATATTGATAAACACACTGCATCTTCACTACAGCTCAGAGCTATAATCAGAGAAAACAATCACAGCATAGATCATTTGTTGTTTTTTATTGATTAAGGTACAACATTAAGACAACAGATCAGTCTTCCTGTGACTTAATCTAAACATTGTACAATATTCATGAACAAGCAACAATTAGACAATTATCATTTCTATCTATGTCCCCTGCTTGTCTCTTCTACTCATTGTTCTTTCTGCTGATATTACATCACCTTTATTGGACTGAGAAGACAAAGTCTGTACACACCTCTGTTACATGGACCCGTGTACATATACATAACTATTAGAGATGTCCGATATTATCGGCCTACCGATATTATCCGCCGATATTGGCATTAAAATTCAAAATCGTTAAAAATTATCGGTTTCGATTTTTACTTTTTTAATACATCAATTACTTTTAATTACTTTTTTATACATCAACCTCTTCAGCTACTTCTCCTCTAACTCACAATGTCAAAACATGAGAGATGTGAGAGTTTTTTGGGGAGACCCCGTATATATCGGTATTGGCTGATATCGGTATCGGAAATATTTAGTTGGACAATATCGGTATATCACATATCGATAAAAAAGCCAATATTGAACATCCCTGATAACTGTACATACAATCTATATTAACAGTAGGTTAACAGAAAGTGCTGTGAATTCATGCTACAGTGCTGTGCTAAATCAAGACCTATAAGGACGCTTTTTCCTTCTCATAAACAAATTTCCGAAAATATCTAACATTCTTTTCTGCTCACAATTCTTTACAAAAAAACACTGTCATTACAAAAAAAAAATATTTGTTAATAAGTCACCCAACCCTTTTTTTGCTAAAGAAGCCAGGCTGCAAATTAAATCATTTTAATCGGTGAAATTTGCAGATTCCTGAAAGTAACTAAATCAAAATATCTTGAGCAGGTAAATAAATTCCATGTGATGCTACAGTTTGATGTGTATAATCGTCGTAAACGTTAATCTCGTACAACACATTCAACAAGTAAATTTACTGATGCATTCTACTGTATCTACATTATACAGTCAAATACTAAAAAGTACAAAAAATAGTTTGTTTCATATGAGACCGCTGACAGCTGAGCCATCCTATGACACTGAAAACAAACTCAACAGGCATGTTTCACAAAGTAAAACATGAAAATATAAAAAAGATAATAATAATAATAATAATAATAATAATAATATGCCCTCTGATGCACGATGGGAAATCAAAACGCCGACAGTGATGCGATAGATAAAATTAAAGTGCCTATTGTGTGAATAAGTGAAGATGAGAGTGGCTGTACATGAGGAGAGTGGGACAGGGCTGGATGCAGGGTGACAACTGGTGGACGTGTCCTCAGGTGCACTGGTGGTGGTGCAGAGCAGATTTCAGCGCAGCGAGTTGGTGGGCATACAGTCACACAGGGCCCTCCTCTCCGCTCTCAGCACCAGTGTCTCTGTCTGCAACACACACACACACATATATATATGTACAACATCACTACATGATTACAACACGTATAAAACCAGAGTCCTTACTGCAGTGGCTTGGGTTTAAATCCATCATGTCATTCCCACTCTCTCCCTGCCTTTCATAAAGGTCTACTATACTTAATATACTATTAACTGCAGCTGGAAAATGCCAACCAATTAATCTTTCAAAAAACTGCTTACTTTATTAAATGTCAGAAGAAGGCAGCGGCTTCATGCACCACTGCTTCCCAAATCAATAAGGGCAGTTTAAAAAGTGCCAGTCTATTTATGATACAAGAGTCTGATGGTTTGTCTTCCCCTGAGGGAGGTTTGTGTTTACCAGAGAACAAACACAAAACTGATTAAAAAAAAAAATTAAAATTAAAATTGGGACCAAAATCTTTCTTTCTTTTCTTTTTTTCTATTGTTTAATAGCAGTTGGCAAACAACATTCAGGCCCATTACTGCCAAGTCACATTACATTACCACATGCTCAACTCCAAACTCACACCCACACACCTTTTAGCTCACGTTTTTTTTTTTTTAAATGTGGTAAAAAATACAAAAAGTACAAACGTTTAAAAATTAGGACATTTTTCACTGACATCTATTAGTTGAGTTCATGAATCACGCTTTACTGGTTGCATTGCTAGTGTTCAATACATGAGAGGTAAAAAAATTCTTAAACGTAAATTACAAAAAAAGGGGGGGGGGGGGGGCAAGTCCTGAATTACACACAAAAAAAAAAACAATGCTCAAATCCTGCACCTACCCTGGCATCGAGGTTGAAAGCAGTCTTCTTTAGATCTTGCAGCGCCCTCTGCATGAACTCGAATGCATGACAGTCCACACAGGGACGACCTGGAATTAAGAATAAACACTGGATGTTTCATAATGTGCTTCCACACTCATATAGAATGTCAGTCACTGGATTCACACTGTAATCTATAGCTTAAAGAGCCTCTGAGACTATGGCTGCACAGCGCCATTGAAATAAGTATATAAGTATTACATACAGTCAGAGACTGTATGTAATGTAGTTACATGGTTGTAGTTATATGGCTTTACTGTTTAGTGGGAAGTACTCATAATCATGTTATAATTATAACTACTTGTCATAATAATAATCATTAATTTTAAAGGAATTTGCATAAAAGGGATTCCATTGTGTCTTCTTTTAAAATGCACAGTGTGTAATAACTATCTGACACTACTCTTTATGCAAATTAACTGACCAGCATTTTCCTTCTCTTTAGTAGAAATGGTGAAAAGCGTCTAAGAGGAGGAATCCTGGGAGCGGATTCATGTCAAGTTCATTAAGATGACCTTCAAGTCCCACTGGGGGACTCCCGCTGGCACCTGCTTCAATGTGGTCATATCCCATCATGCAACATTTACAAACATGCCCCGACCAGGCAGGAAAAAACCCTCATATCTAACACGTGAAATCCACCCACTTTCAGCAGGGATCACAGTCCCAGGATCCGGATCCGCATCAGCCGCACCGAGACAGAGGAGATGGACGGTGAGCAGCATCACCGCTGCCTGCACGAATCCGCTGGTTCCCATGGCGATGGTCAGATATTACCTGTCCTACAACACAATATAATGTTCAGCAGCGGTTTGCTTTCCGTAAATGCAGCAACGGAAAATGTCCTACACGTCAGCTAATCAATCAAATCACCAAACCTGTACAGTCTTTGTCTGGAAAATGGTGGTTTTCGTCGATACGCACGAGCACGATTTCTAAAATACGGTCTGCACAGAACATGTGATGTTTATTTAACGACGTCCGTGTTAACCTACCGCCAATTAATCGATGATATCTGCTCAATCAGCGCAGGATGTCCACCTTGGATTGTTTAATGTGGGTTAAGGCAGCGCGCATGCGCGTGACCCATCTAAATTTTGCTTTAGGGAGCAGAGCCGAGACTTCCGGTAATCAATAAAATGAAAAAGCTTCGACAAATGTGATTTTTATACTGTAAATAATCAGTTAATTAGCAACACCTAGCTAAAGCTACTTTGGTTTAGTACGGTAGAGGTGTTGTTTACACTGTGACAGTTTGTTTTTTAGAAAACTGTCTCTCTGAGGTGTTCATACAAAATGCCTCGATATAAATCACAAATCTCATTAAAATTATACAATTTAACATTAATAATGGTTAGGGCTGCAACTAACTATTTGGTATTACTGAATAATTTTCCAACCCCGTTTCAATGAATTAATTATCTGCTTGGTGTAAGTCTTCAGGTCATGTCTACAGACATCTGCAAATGTTTTGTTGAAAGTTCAAGGCTCTGCCAGTTAATATCCATACAAAGTTACATGTTAAATCTTTTTAATACGTTTATTAATAAGACAGACTTATATGACAATACATTTAACACATTTAGACAGAAACCAGTATGTATGTATATATGTACATATATATGTATATGTATATATAATGTCTGTATATATGTTATTATGGATAATATTGACATACAGCTGTTTTGTTGTCATGTCGGCTGCTGACGTATACCCCCCGCTCAGTGTGGGCGGGGTCCTGACTGCTGTTTTCTTAGGTAGCCCGTTAAAATGCCCGAACTCAAAACATTTCTTTTTCCAAGATGGCGTCGATGAAGGACAGCGATACCGGCCTGTGGCTTCACAACAAGCTGGGCTCCACGGACGAGCTCTGGACGCCTCCGAGCATCGCCTCGCTCCTCACCGTGTCAGTAATCGACAACATACGGCTGTGCTTTTCGAGCCTGTCGCCGCCGGTGAAGCTGAAACTGCTGCTCGGGATGCTGCACCTCCCGAGGCGGACCGTGGACGAGGTGAGTTAGCTTGGTGTTAGCCTGACAGATAACGTTAACATTAACTTACACTAACCAGTAGAAGGAAAGCACAGTCTCTGCTAGTTTGTCTAATTATAACACTACTCCTCCGTGTCCGTTTTTAATTTTTGCAAGAAACGTCCAACAGTTGATAAAATCTCTGTAGTTAGCGTTAGCTTGCTCTTTCGCTATTTCCGACCGCTAATATTTTTGGTCAACTTTAAAAAAAACTGCAAATTACTTATCTTGGACTTTTTGAATCTCGGTTTGAAGACAGCTTTTTAAAAAAGATATTAAGCTAACACCTAGCGGCTTCAGAACTAACTTGTCTTTAGAGCATTACAGCGTTTTCCCTCAGTGGTTAAGGAGCGACGACAGGAAACATTAGCCTGCGAGCTGTCCTGCAGACATGATGGTGGGATGGGCACAGGCGGCTCGGTAACCGAGCAGGAGGGCGGTACCGGCTTTAGCCCGACATATCACCCTCCAGCAGCCTGCAGCGTTTCACATCGTCATCAGTGTCTTGTAATATAATTACACAGACCGCAGACCTTCCTCTGCTAAAGTACTGGATCTCAACGGAATCCTCAGCAACTTTTATATACAGTGGTGGAAGGAGTGATGTGTTTTATTCAAGTCAAAGCAGCAGTTATGAAAATGTGGTGAATGTCTATTGAAAACACACTGACACATCTGTTACATTGTGTCAAACTTAAATACAGTAGTTTAGGTGGCTGATTGCTTTTTTCCCATTATTGTTTTTTAAAAAGATGTCAGGAGAGGTCTGTTGTTAAAAGTGTCAAGAAATCTGTTTATCAATTTATCAGTTGTCATCTTCACATTCTGTCTGTTGTTTTTATGCCAGATGAAGGAAGCTCTGTCGGAGATAATTCAGCTGGCTACGGTGGACTCGGAGCCCTGGGTGCTGATGGTTGCAGACATCCTCAAGTCCTTCCCAGAGACTGGTTCTCTCAATCTGGACTTGGAGGAGCAGAATCCAAATGTGCAGGATATTCTGGGCGAGCTCAGGGAGAAAGGTATGAGATCTGTCAGTTTATTCTTTGTGCTAATAATAATAGGAATAATAATAATAATCAGATTGATGGTCCCACTTCACCCAGTATATCCACAAAGTATGTTGCTTGAAAAATCATGAAGTTACACAACAGAAGCAAGGTTGACCGTCATCCGTTTTAATCTTCCCGTTCTCAGTGAGTGAATGCGAGGCGTCGACCATGCTTCCTCTGGAGTGCCAGTACCTGAACAAGAGTGCGTTGACCACTCTGGTCGGACCCCTTACACCCCCCGTCAAACATTTCCAGCTGAAAAGGAAGCCAAAGAGTGCCACCCTCAGAGCAGAGCTGCTGCAGAAATGTAAGTTACCCACAACCTCAACTGTGACAGACCACGAGTCTGTCCTGTTTCTCTGTGAGATAACAGTATTTGTTAAGCAGCAGTTATAATTGTAAATGCATTTCATTATTTTGTTTGAATTTTATTGTGGTATATACTCCTTTCCATTCAAGCCACAGAGACGGCCCAGCAGCTGAAAAAGACAGCCGGAGTGCCTTTTCACGCTAAAGGGAGAGGTCTGGTCAAAAAGATCGACACTACAAGTGAGTTGAAGACCCAATTTGATATGAAGTTTTTTTTAAAAATACACTAAGTTCACTATTATGCATGTCAAAGACAAGAAAAAGCACTAACTGCATGATAACCAAGACAGTGTCTAGTATGAGCCCTGTCAGCGTTGCTGATACATGGATCATTATTTGCATCACAGCTCCTCTGAAGGGGATTCCCAAGGCCCCGTTCCGTAGTCCCACTGCCCCCAGTATGTTCAGCCCTCCAAGTAACCGCACACCAATAGCCCCTGCACGGACACCCCTGCGTAAGGAGAGGGGGGTCAAGGTAATGTTTAATTTAAGTCCTGCCTAACATTTTAATCAGAAATATTGTGTGTAGTTCACCTTTTATTTCATTTATATCCTGCAGGAACTGTGTTTGATACGAGTATTTTCTCACTGTTGTTCTGTTCTCACTTTTAGTTGTTAGATATCTCAGAGCTGGACATGGTCGGAGCTGGAAGAGAAGCTAAGAGGAGAAGAAAGACTTTGGGTATTTATAACCCCAGGCTGCCCACAGTCCACATTTTAATATGATATGACACCATGACATTTTTTAGTCTATAAAATGTGTCACTGGATCATTGCTTACTCGTTTTCATCTACCGTAGAAACGGAGGCTGGAGAGAAAGCAGCCAAAGAGGAAGCAGTGGTGGAAAACACCACACCAGACTATGCTGCTGGCCTTGTCTCTGCACAGGTACTTAATATATGTTTTTTTTTTCCTCTGTCACATCAAGCCTGTGAATATTCTCATTCATCCAGGTCATAGTAATCTCGAGGAGATTGAATCGAACGCAACTGGATTTTTTGGTTTTGCCTTTTGAAGACGTTTCACCTCTCATCCAAGAGGCTTCATCAGTCACATCACTCACACAAAGTACACCATCTGTTTATGTTTCTTTTTTTGTCTGTATTCTAACACATTTTTCAAACACTGTTTTAACAGAAACTGGGGGCACTGAACGAGAATCCTTTGCCATCAACCAGCTACCTACCGGCCACACCCAGCATGGTTCCCTCTTCCTCCTACATTCCCAGCTCTGAGGCGCAGCCAGGTTAGACAACACCGCGCTGCATTTCTATTGTTCTTCATTCACTGGAAAATTTCCATTTTGTTGTCCGAACATAATGTTCAACTCTTCTTCTCGTTATCAATCCTCGTTAAAGCGAATGCTGGTGGGTCTGGTCGGGACGCGTTGCAGTCCGCTCGCCAACCAGAGGAGACAGCAACAGCGGGCGCTGGCGCCACGCCCACTTTACCAGGCCAGTACAAACAGAGGACGCCTATGTACAATGCCAGCACCACGGCAAATCCGGCAACACCCACGTCACCCAGCACGCCAACTTCCACCCCTGCCAGCAATGGGCCCCCAGCTGCTGCAACTGCCAGCCAGCCAGAGACACCCACCCAGCCTCCTAGCACACCTCAGACGCCCACTCCAACACCAACCCCAACACCACCACAGCCTCAACCCAAAAAGAATCTCTCACTTACGGTGAGTTTTAAAAGCCTGGAGACAATTTTAAAAATCTTTGGACACTAGTATATATTTTCTTTAATTCAGAACAATGAATTTAAGTTCTCAGTGATCTTCTCAGTCATTTTAATTTTCTGCCACATGGTGTTTCTGCTCATCAGAGGGACCAGATGTATGCTGCACAGGAGATGTTCAAGACAGCCAACAAGGTCACAAGACCAGAGAAGGCCCTCATCCTGGGCTTCATGGCTGGATCCAGAGGTACAGTAGTCAATGAGATGGCTGCCTGATGAAGCAACACAGATCTTTTTAATTCAAACTTATTTTTAGCGAGATACTTTTTTTTTTGTAAGCCAAGTAACACTGAAGTTATTTTAATACTCACTTCACCTTCACTGAAGCTTGGTTAGTTTGTAAATCAGGCTGTTTGAGTGGTCACAGAGTAGCTACTGCTAGTTATCACCAAGAAAAATAAAACCAGTGCTATGAATTCACTACTCTGAGTAATAAAGTACACCCCCACCCCCCACTTGCCTTTCAGAGAACCCATGCCCGGAGCAGGGGGACATCATCCAGATCAAGCTGAGCGAACACACCGAGGTTTTGCCCAAAGCCGATGGCACCGGCAGCACCACCATGCTGGTGGACACGGTCTTCGAAATGAACTACTCCACAGGACAGTGGACCCGCCTCAAGAAATACAAACCCATTACCAGTACCTCCTGAGGTGCTTCATTCACATCAAAATCACATGCCCGGAATTTCCTATCTGCTTCAAAAAAGAGGTTTACACATGTACAAGTATTTGCAAACACATTTGGGCCAAATCAAGCACTGGGAGGTGGAGAAAGCATCAAGGAGAGAAAGGTCCTCCCTTGCACTGATGGACTGCAGGACTCTTCAAAGAATATTTCTCTATTTTGTTTGTTTCCCCTTTACTGTTTCTGTTTTTAAGTCACCTCCAAATTGTGCTCTGGGGAGGAGGGGTGAAGAGTGTTATTACCAGTCTGAACAGGGGAATTATTCTCATGGCAGACGCCTTTCAACGTTTTGTACTCTGAGGTACAAGCATGTTCCGTCTCTAGTAAAGAAAAGACAAACTATTTTTCTGTAGGAATGTGACAGTTGCAGCTTCTTCTTCTACCTTTCTCAGTCACGGAGAAAAACAGAACGAGAGGGACAGTCATCCTCGAGGTGACCAACAGAAATGAGCAGGAAATAGTTTTCAGTGCATCAGGTTATAAAGATGTTTCACAATTTTTCATCCGTTTTCAGAAGAAGGGCAGAAAATAAAACAGCCTCTAAAGGGAAATTTCTCGTCTTCTTTTTAAATGAAGCATTTTGTCTCATTAACCTTGTGCATTGACTCAGGGCAGCAGGTTTGCTGACATGAAGCCTAAGTGGGAAGCATTCAGTATTTCCTGAATATTACTTCCTTAATCCAGCTAAAAAGTCTCCCACTGGTTTCACATTTGTAAACATATATATTTTTTCTTTTTACAGAATTAGCTGAAATATTATTGTGTGAGTCTTCTTTCACCAGTCTGCCCTTTGCTCCACAACTGTTTTCCACGTCAGGGTGATATAATGTGTCACGTATTTCTTCCCGGCTTGATGTCTTTGGCACAGAGACTGGGATGAACCAGACATTTTTACCTGGACTGTGCCCCTCTCTCAACTGTGACAAACATGTTTTGGTTATCAATATAAACGAGTCAGTCAAAATATCTTTATTTGCTGGAACAAATGAGTCGTGGCAATCACAGGCACTGCAGGTAAATATGCAACACTGATATTATCACATGGCAAAGGTTTTGCATGTTTTTGTCAGTGTGTTAAAACGCGTTATCCATTAACTGACGACAAGCAAGGCTTTAATTTTCAGTTACAATAAGATGCTTGCAGTAAAACACGTGTGGAAAGGCCCTACACATTCAAGATAGGACAATCCCATATTAGGGATTCCCATATTAGTCCCACAACTGGGAATTTTATCACAGCAGCAAGTGTTTTAACTGGTGAAAAGTTTCTTGCAGTTTCTGAATCCGGCACAAACTTATTGATGCAGTGTTTATTATGACTGGCAGCCATTTTTCTCCCAGGTTTACAGTCCCTATGGTAACATATGGCCTACAGGTTTTGCATGAGTGTGTGCCTTGCTGAACTGAGATATGTCGGTTAACAGTGGGAAGTGAACATATACTTGTAATTGCACAACTGCCATCAAAAATGTGGTTGAAGTGCACATTTAAAGTTGTACAATGAAAATGCTATGGAAAGAATATAAGATAAGGCAATAATAATAAGTCAGTGCCCAAACGTGACCAGCACAAAATTCACATTTTGTCTTATCATATGAATTTTAATTGTAGGTTGTTGTTTTTTTTTTTAAATTAAAATTAAATTAAAGCTTTTGCTCGCAACAGAAAACCCTCAAACGGGATAAAATCATGACACTTGATGGAATGGATGATTCATCAATCGTGCTGAATCAATTTTTCAACTTGAACATTCAATGTAGTGATTGTACCTCTCAGTGACTGTGTACTAACCTACTGGCTCTCGTTTGGAGAATTTGGAGAATTAGTAAAGGCTTAGATGGCTCCAGGGTCCCTCCAGCCTCCGAAGGCCTTCTCCAGGTACAGAGCGACAGCCAGGGTCAGATGGTCCTGCAGCTTCCCACCCACCACCTGAACCCCCAGAGGCAGACCCTCGTCATTCACTCCCAGAGGACACTGGGTGGCCGGCAGCCCCAGGATGTTGATTATTCCTGCAGGTGCAGTAGGATGGATGAACAGGTTCAATATGTGGACATTAAGATGTATGTTTTTTGCAAAATAAACGTTAGTAACTTAACTTGAGTTAAAGCTGTCACGGCAGAACTGAGGAAGCAGTTATCAATAAAATAAATATATATCTAATATTTATATCTAAATATTAACAGTGACAACAACTATGTTAACTGCAAAATTAAAAGAATCAAGTTTAAGTTTGTGAAAAAATATTCAAGGGCTTTGTTTTCCTCTCCACAGTGCTGTGAGACTGGGATGAGATAACATGGGGAGCGGATGATCACTGACCAGTGTAGGCGAAGTCAAAGGGGGTGAAAAGCGGGTGGTGGTGTTTGGGCGCCACCCTGGAGTGTGAGGGGTAAAGAAAAACACCATCGGTGCCCAGCAACTCGTCCACCTTCTTCTGCAACCGCTCCTTCTGCTGGATGATGAAGGTCGAGGGTGTGGATGTGTGGGCCATCTCCAGCAGGGTGAGGCCTGAACACCACACACAGAGTTCAGTACTTCTCCTTATTTATGCAGCCATATTTAATTACTGTAACGACTGATTCTCCTGACCTGATAGAAAACACCTCTGTTCAACCCTGATCTTATCCTCAACGCTGATGTTTGGTTTATGGAGGAAATTAAGTAACTATCATAGGATATGCAAATTGTATGCGTGTCACGATTCATCAATATTAATTTCCCAGTAACGATGACACGTTGGCACATCCCTCCCCTCAGGAGGGACTGTCTCGCACTCCATGTCCTTTATTCTGTGTCGCTTTTTTGTCTCAGGCGTGTTCTGCACAGTTGATTCCAATCCAATTCACCTTTACCGCTACAGTTAAAAAACGGAATATATTTTTGTCCAGTTACCAATAGCAGGAATGGTGTGGTCCGACTTCCCCATCATCCGCTTCAGCAGCTCCCACACGGGCCGCATTGGTCGTCCTGGTTCCCCCAACATCACACTGAACGGCACGGGAGGCTGAGGCACAAAGTGCAGAGGGAAAATTTAAAAAAAAATATGATTCAAAACACAGTCAACGGTTTCAAATGCAGTTTCAAATCCACATGAGTCAAAAATGAGAGGAGAAAGAACAGAACAGAACAAAGACGTCATTGTGTCCTGAGCTTTCTCACACATTGTGATTAGGTAACAGAGTCCAGGCAGTATATTAACTGATCAGATTAACTGAAGGTGTGTATGTGTGTGCACGTGCGCGTCCTTTTCAGTGATGGAAAATCCTCTGTGTGTGTGAGAGAGAGAGGGAAAACAGAGTGGTGAACACATTCCAAGCAGCAGACTACAATAGGAGCTGTAACAGTAAACTGATGAAAAGCACGGATTACCTTGCCCTCCTTATCGGGAAGACGCATGTAGGTGTCCCAGATCTGGAAGCTGTAGCTGAACTCAGGGAAACGCACTTCTTCAACTGTAACACCGAGGTCAGCCTCCAGACGCAGCGCCACCTGCAAAACATCACGTGAATTTCACCTCGGAGAATATCAGAGGCTGTTGCCTCAACTGCTTCTCAAACATCTGCAAAGCACCTGAGGACAGAAAACACTGACTGTATTAAATATGTGAATAAGTCAACAGCCAGGAGCTATTGACCTTTTCATGTTTGCGAAAGTTTTCCATAAGTTAAATATCATTATAATATTTCACTGTTTAACCAACAGTGACTTAGGGCTATAGCTAACTCTTTTTTTTTCTTTGATATCAACTTATATTACTATTGAATTTATTTACAGGTTATTCTAAACTTTCCAGTGGCTTGATCTGGGTTTGGATGAAGCAGTAGTGATGGGATTGAACAGATTCAAAGCACCTTTCTCTGGACGTCGATGAGCTCTTTGCTGACAGGGGAGGTCATCGACGTGTCATCGGGGAAGATGCTGAAGAACCGCAGCTTCTTCAGGTCAACTCGTGTGTTCAGGGACAACCTGTGAACACACGGGTCAGATGGGCGCCATCTCTACAGAGACCCTCAGACAATCACCAGGACGCCACCTCTTACATGTAAGCGTTGGGTCCAGCCATGATCTTGAACATGGGCACCAGGTCCTCAGCGTAGCGGCATAGGGGACCGATGCTGGAAAAGTCATCTTGTCTGCCGGAGACAAAGGGGAAATGGTTCTCAGAGGAGACGACGCCTGTAAAAAACAAAAAAAAACAGACCTGCAAAGTTGTATCTAAATAAATAATATCTTCGTTATTAGCTAATAGTTTGAGGAACTTACCGGTGGAGGGTTTATGGCCAAATAGTCCATTGAAGAAACAGGGCATACGGATACTGCCGCCAATGTCGGAGCCTATGCCAATGACTGAGCCTGCTGCTGCCAGCAGACTGCCCTCTCCCCCTAAGGCCAACAGGGTGAAGAACATGAGCTGCTGTCCAGGGTCCTGGTTTATTCTCTGTCGTCCATCAAGTGTTGACGAAACGCATCAGTGAGCAGTTCAACCAACCTGAGCTTCCTCCTGGGATCCTCTCCAGGTCGTACGGGTTGTTGGTGACGCCATAGAGATGGTTGTTGCACTCGTTCCACATACACAGCTCGCTGGTGTTGGTGACGCCCAGCGGGATGGCGCCCGCCCTCTTCAGCAGGGCCACAGGTGGAGCGTCGACAGTGGACACCACTCCTCGCCTGGAGATCACCCCCACAGTTTGAGGCATGCCTGCAACACGGATAAACGCACAAATCAAAACCAACGCAAGACAAACACTTTTCTGATTTACTTCCCAAAGGTTTTGTCCTTGCATGAATGCTGGTTCTCAAGTGAGCGCGCATACATTGTTAGCTCACTTAAACACCGGTCATTCGATGGATGTAATCAAAGTAAAGACCCTGGTTTCAAGTGGCTGGCAGAGGATTGGGTTTCTGGGAGTTACCCTGCAGTGCAAAGGACTCTTTGACAGAGAGTGGGACTCCCAGTAGAGGGAGTCGGTCCTCCAGCACCTCCTCTCCTCCAGTTTCCTCCTCGATCAACTTATCGACCTGCGTCGCCTCCTGGAGGGCTGCAGCAAACCTGCACACACACAGCAAAACTGTTGTTTTTTTTGAATTCCTGAACATGCAACTAATTTATATTCTCAGTTAATCAATGGCCGATAACCGGTGAGATCAGGAGGACTGGTTCTTTCTTGCCTGTCTTTGGTAACAGCGTTTATGAAGGGGTTGACTTCCTGGATCCTTTCGATGTAAGCCTGCACCACCTCCACACTCGACACCTGCAGAAACACTGTTTAACCTCAGTACATAGACACACACACACACACACACACACACACACACTTCACAGATGAAGTTAAACAGGCTGGATCCTTTCCATGTTTGACAAAGATTACCATATTATGGCTCCTACAATTATAATATGTCACTGTTTAATCTAGCGTTAAGTGTCTTTATACATCAAAGCAAACCCTGCATAAGAAACACACAGCAGCAGCTTCACAGTGAGTTAGGGCTGCAGCTGACTCTTCATTTGATATGAAGTTTATTTTGGTGGCAATGATGTGAAGATGTAGAAAGGATCTCCGCTGACTCTTGCATAAAAAGTTTATATAAAGTTTATATAAAAAGAAGCCAATATGAATCTCCTCACTTATATCAAGGTAGTTGTTTTTTCACAAACCCATGAGCTCATACTTATATCACCACCTTCTTTAAAGGTAGGGGAAAGGGTAAAGTCATCTCTTAGGGCCCGAGACCCCTGATATATGTCCCAGTGGCCCCTGTCACCTACAGGTATCAATCTGAACGCTGAACCACATATCAGATACCAGACACCACAATATCAACTAATGTTATTATTGCATTTATTTACAAGTGAGTCTGAAGTTCTGTCCAGTGGCGTGACCTAGCAAGGTGAGAGCAGCTGTTTTCACATCTGCAGCCACAGCTCTTCACTGCAGCATCATCTCAGACCAAGGAGACCACCAGGTGTTCGGGTTAGACTTCTACACAGCCCTTCATTGGTTTTCCAATAAATGCAGATCCAGCACTAACTCATCAACAGGTTGCCATCAACATAGCGTCAGATGTTTATAACGCAATCTGTGTTAATTTAGTTAATTCATTCATATTAATGGATGAGAGCGGAGATGTTCCGCAGGTTCGTCCGGACACGCACCTGCTTCCTCCGGATCTTCTTGGCGAGCTGGGTGGCGGACAGCAGCAGCAGCTTGTTTCTGACCGGCGGCAGCCTCCTGCCGGACAGAGCCGAGGACCTCCGAGGGGAGAAGATCCGGAAGAGCACGAAGAGGACGGAGAGGACGGCCCTCTGGAGCCAGACCCCAACCCTCTCCAGACGGGTCACAGCCATGAGTGTCTGCCGGGAGACGACGCGGGACAGCCGGTGTCACTCCAGCTGAGAGTCCGGAACCAACCTTCTGATGCATGTTTATATACCTCACTGTCAAGCTGGCGCCGCTGAGCGAGGGTCAGGCCCTGGCCGGAAATGAAATGTTTTTCCTTCAAAATAAAACGGGCAAGACGTTTGTGTCGCTGCATTTTAGATGAGTCATGGAGGACAGAGTTTATCCTGAGGAGGATAAACGCTAAACTAAAGTTTATTTACTGGTGTTTAAATGATGGACTGTACTTTTGAGGGTTATGTGAATATTATATTGATATAGAATAAGAAATAATTTAAATTAACCCCCAAATTCAGGCAGCTACAACATTAATCAACGCACCCATTAATTAATGAATGATTAAATACAACCCACTGTTAAAATATACTGTATTATATACTGCAATACTTTCCCGTGTGATATATTAAATATTTTCCTGCTATTTGGTTAAATTAAATAAAAAGAACAGGCAATTTATTTCCCTTTCACGAAATTCCTAGTGTCAGGCTCATCTTTAAATAGTTTGAATGTTACAGTTATATTTTGAAAATCCCGAACGGAAGTTAAATATTTTGCTGTCACTGTGACCTGTCACGACCTCACAGGTAATCATGTTATCTGAGGAATTTAAGCTGCTTATGTTCATAACTAGCTGGGTTTTTCCATGTTAAGCATGAATGATCAAATTATTGTATTTTAATTTTCATCTAAGTATCATGTAATTTTAGTTCAGTGTTTGTTGAAACACTTGACAAATATGACTCTTTCTATGACATAATGACATTAATATGACATTATTTTCTGAGGAGGATATGGACCTTGTATAGCAAATGCACATGGAGGTACAGATGTTGTAGTGTGACGTCTACACAGCGGGTGGAATTGTTAGGTAGATGTTCTTGTGTGTGACTCTGCAGTCACGGGTCGATAAGACAAACATCTCCTCGTCGCCAAGCCGAAAATCCTCCTATGTAAAAATATTCAAATGACCAACATCAAAGTGATGCACGTGTCACTGCATCAATATTTGTAATTTTATCACGTAATAGTCATCATTCTGTGCAAATGAAAACAGACACAAGAGCTTGACTCAAATAACATTTAGTCATGAGTTAGAGGCAATGGGCTGAGTTGTAGTAGTAACTGTGTGTCGACACTGGAGGGCAGCATGCTGAAGGCTGAGACACACACACACAGCACGTTGGAGCAAGAGAGCTCTGCCTCTGCAATGCAGGTCAGTGGGTTAGTGGAGAGTCCATACAGCCTGATGCTGCTGCTGCTGTTGTGTTACCACACAATCACAATTATCCATGTTAATGTTAATGAGTCTGTGCACTCATCGTATTGTTGTTGTTCCAAAACGCTTGCTTTTGAATAAGAGGTCCAATCAGAATGAGGTTGGTTTTCGTTGCGAGGTGAAACCTGAGGCTCCGGGAGAGACGGGGACGTGTAGAGACAGGAGGGACGAGCAGGGAGGACACACTCCACACTGTCTGTGTCTCGCTGTCTCTCGGGCTGCTGCAGCTGTCTGCAGGGCAACGTGTATCAAGTCAGAACGCCGCGGCCTCCGTTGTGTCTTTGCAGTTGTGTTGACGGGGAACTTTAAACCCCTCGTCAGGGTAAAACGATACGAGGTCAGTGAACAACAGAAGATGGCTGTGGGTGCTTCTGGATTGATTTCCATCTTCTTTCATGTCTCTGTGGTGGTGAGATCGTCACCGCATGCCATCTACAGGTCACTGACATTTAGATCATAAACGTGCACCACTGCTGCGTGTAAAGAATTATCTGTGCATTTCATTTTCCTAACGAGATCCCAGTCGCCGCTGAGTGGACAGTAATTTACTTGACTGTTCCCTCTGGAAGAAGCAGCACTTTGCTCTGATCCACTTTCCTGCACCTCCACCTCCCCGGAGACAGACGTTGGCTGATGTGTTTGTCCCTCGGGACGAACCAGGCTGCTTCAGGAGCCAGAGTCACCGCTTTCATTAATTAAAATTCAAACTATTCTCTGGATAAAACAAGCCAGTCCAACATGGTCTTAATAATTCCCGTTATTTGGAGTTTCAGGAATACTGCGTGTCTTTCCGGATGTTGCATTCGTTGTTGTTTGTGTTATGATTTAGGTTTAGAAGGTGGGACAAACCAAATGTTGTCAAATTAGCAGAAATGTGATTTATGTGCAACGTTTTTGGAAAACGCTTCTCTTTAGACAACACAGACCATCTTTACGTTCATACATCTGCATGCTTATTATATTATGAATGCATTGTGGCTTCCTCCTCTTTCATCCGAGATGGGGGGGGGGTGTTGGACCATGTGGCAGCCCCTTCACCCCCACCCTCTTACTCCTGCAGCTCCTTTGGGGACCGGTGTGTCAGCGTATGAAACAGCTGGTGTGTCCTAAAACCAATTATAACGGCCCCTGGCCCCTGGCCCCCTGCCTGGCTGCACGTCAGGCCGGTCACAGGGGTGTGATTGTTAGTTAGTACCCACAGATGAGCTCTGACATGGGGCCCATAGTGGGACGGTCAGATGGGAGACTCAGCAGGATGCAGGATATAGATTTGTTCTGTCCCAACCAGGATGCATAGGTGGAAACAGGAATTCAATCCATACTTCATGTTTTATTTAAACGGAAGTTTCTGCTGCTTTATGGACCTTGAGCTGAAATCTGCAGAGATTTGTTTGTTGTTTCTGTGTTAAAACACACACACACACACACACACACACACTTACACACACACACACAACAGGGTCGACCAAAAAGTTTCATGCATTAAAGGAAAATTCTCCAGAATTTTTCCTGTCGTCCCCTCGTCCATGACCAGCTCAGGTGTTGGACGCAGCCTGAGCGCTGATATTGATTCTCCTCCTGCCCCCTGCTGATCAAACTGAACAGCAGGGGGCCCCGAGTCAGAGCCACAGGAGACAGCCTCATTAAAATCTATACTCGAAGAAAGATGGAGTGGCATTGATTTCTGGCCTTTAGAGGCTGCTCGGCCTTTAATGACAAAAAAAACAGTTTTCTTATGGGTCTACTAAAACCACATTGATTATTTGACCTGTCAATAATGTTAATTGGTTTCTATGTTTTTGTTTTGTTTTGATTTATTGACAATACATAAGATAATGAAGAGACAGCTGACTCGTTGTTAGACTGATCAGCAGCACTGAATGATGATGATAGATAGATAGATAGATAGATAGATAGACAGATAGATAGATAGATAGATAGACAGATAGATAGATAGATAGATAGATAGATAGATAGATAGATAGATAGATAGATAGATAGATAGATAGATAGATAGATAGATGGATAACTGATCAGTATGTTGACATGTGAACTCTACATTCCAAACATCCCACTGACACTGATTAACGCCACCACAACACAGAGGGACTAATCAGCACGAGACCACAACGTGTGACGTCACACAGTGCAGGTCCACTCCAGCCTGTCTGTGGTGTCTCTGGTGTCTGTGGTGTTCGGTCATGTTGTACATATGAGACGCCGAGGTGACGCGTGGGCGGAGTTAAGCGCCCACACAGGTGCGTCGTCGCGGTGATCACGTGCGGACACGCCTCCACCAGAGCGCAAAAGTCGAGCGCACATACACACACACACACGGACAGAGAGAGAGAGAGAGAGAGAGAGAGAGAGAGGAGGAGGAGCCGCAGGAAACTGAAACAGGATGATTCATTAAGGGAACCGAGCCGTCGCTAACCGGAGCTGATCTGACCTGCGCTCGCACGTGGACGTCACGGCTGTTGGACTCGGACAGGTGAGTTCGATCCACCGCAGCGCACGCGGCTCCGCCCGGTACCGGCTGACGGCCTGCGCACGTGCGTCCGCGGGTTCCACCGCGGCGGAGTTTAGTCCGCGACGCGCTCAGAACTCGGCTCGGTTCGTCACGAGGCGCAGTCAGGCCGAGGACACATCCGCGACAGGCGGCGCTGCAGCGGGCTCCTGCGGGCTCCGCGTGCGCCTCCGCCCCCAGCACCACCTCCTGCACCGCCGAACCTCCATTACTGCGACCCGGACAGCGGCCGGAGCAGGTCAGTGCGTACTGCGCGCGTGCTGAAGCGTGTTGCTGCTGCTGCGTCATCAACCCCGCCGCCTTCGATTCTCACTGTCTCCCATTCTACTTACTGTTTTTATATATGTTCACCTCGCGCTCACATCGTCACTACCTTTAACAACAATAATAACAATAACAATAGTAATAATAATAATAATAACAATAATAATGATAATAGTAATGATGATAATAATGATAAGTGAGTGAGTGCTGTTTGTGTAGCAGGTAACCTGCAGCACGCACGTGCGTCCTGAGGCTTTAATCAGCTGCCAATTGGATCATACAGTTTCCAGCTGGTCAGGGGGCGTGTGGGCTGCTTCCAGTGGCATCACACACACACACACACACACACGCACACACACACTCACACACACACACACACACTTTATGACTGAGTGAATTAACGCCCATGCCCCCCCTCCTCCAGCCTGCACAGCGCCAGTGAGACAGCGGCTCTGTGCGCTCTGGAAGCCCGGCGGTGTGTTGGTGCAGCCGGGCAGGGAGCTCCGGCCTTCTCCCGGCAGGAGCACAGCGGCCATGACGCACTGAGGCGTCCGCAGGATGCGACGCCGCCACTGCGGAGCTCGATAAAGACGCAGGCTGAGGAGAGACGCTTGGTTTCCTGCACCGGGGCTGCGCGGCCTGCGGGCGGACATGGTGAACAGGAGCCGGGCTGGAGTTTAGACTGCGCACACATCCCCAGTCCTCCTCCTCCTCCTCCTCCTGCTGCTGCAGACATGGAGCTGCAGGCCAGGGTCGAGCCGGAGCCGGAGAAGGAGCAGGGGGGGCCGGCGGATCCTCCCCTGCACAGCGGGCACGGCCCCCCCCGGATCCGGCCGTCCTCGTACCGGGCCCTGCGCAGCGCCGTGTCCAGCCTGGCCCGCCTGGACGACTTCACCCGCGAGAAGATCGGCGCCGGCTTCTTCTCCGAGGTGTTCAAGGTGAGAGAACCATGCGTGATGACGTCACTCTGGCTCAATGAGGAGTTTGTTTTTTTTTGGGTCTGATGAAGGTTTTGTCGTGCGCGTCCTCGTGTCTCCATGGAGACGGGGACGCGTCAGTGTGTTGAATTATTGAAGATGCAGCTGAACCTCCTGACAGCTCAGCGACTCGTTGACTCACCTGTCAACTGGCAGACATCTAGTTGGTATCCATGGTAACCAGCGTGTCCTGGACCAAACAGGAAGCTGCAGGATGGTGAATAACTGCAGGAGGAAGTCTGTGGTTGTTGTTGTTGTTGTTGTTGTTGTTGTTGTTGTTATTTTGGTTGACTGGTGTCATCAGACAGACCTCACTGTCCTGTTTGTGTGTTTGTGTGTTTGTGTGCAGTGATCCACATGTTGTGTTAAGGTGGTGTGTAAGTGGACACGGTCAGGACGGGGAGATCTGGCACAGTGTGGGTAACAGGAGACTCAGCATCCACCTTTTTGAATGAACCCCGCTGAGCCTTTAAAACAACCAGAGTGGTGTTGTTGTCGGAGTTGTGTGTTGGTGGGTTCGGGTTGTGTGACGACGACGTTGTGCGATGGTTTTCAGTCTCTGGTCATAGATCAGGCTGCAGTCTGGGAGCTGGGACCTGAGGCCTCAGACCTGACTGATGGTCCTGGTGGATGTCAGGGTTTGATGTATGGAGGCGATCAGAAGCTGTAACCCTGCTTCTTACCCCCAAAACATTAATGGACATATTTTATGATAAAAATGTATTTCCAACAAAAACAATATATTCATAATTTAATGAATATTATTTCATAGTTGTATAGTTATTTACCTTGTGGTTTATAGCCGATATCTTTTTTTTTTTTTTTTTTAGAATTAGATTATAAATTGATTTATCTCAAATCAATAAGGGAGCAGTGCTGGTCCTTGTACAGTTAATTAAAACCATATGATCATATTAAACAGCAGCTTCATGGTGAAGTTCTACACAGTTGGGATCATTGTGTCATGCAAGTTGCCACACGTGCACATCAATGTTGTTGTTTTGTGGTAAACGCGGAGCGGTTTAACGGTGTGTTTTACAGAGTGTAATTGCATAGTTAGCTCTGTTAAAGACTTTTCTGCCGAGGCAGCGTGTTGCGTCTGTGTCGCGTTCGAAATCGGAGGATTTGTCATTAGGAAACGAGTTTAACGAGATTTAAATGATTAAAAATAAAAACGGCTGATGTGTTAAACTGATCCCAAAACAGACACTTGACATGAGGCCACTCGTCTCTCAGTCTCCAAATGGTAATTTAGTTATAATGTAAGTGGAGAATAATGTGTGTGTGTGTGTGTGTGTGTGCGTGTGTGTATTGGTATTAAGTTTAATGCCAATGTTGGAGCAGTGCCACAAAAAAATAACATGTGAAGTGGCAGGATTGTGGGGTCAAAGGTCATGTATGGATACACTGATACATATATTTAAGCTACATCCAGGTTTGAACAGTGCAGCAGTGGAGGCACACACACACACACACACACACACACACACACACACACACACACACACAGCTCATGAAGTGAGACTGTGTTGTCCTTTTTAAAAAGCTCTGCCCTTTGAATGGCCAATGAGCTCATGCAAATGTCACCATGTGTACTACTGTCCTGTCACGTTGCCACTTTGCCACTTTACAT
>JAFBJQ010001860.1:127368-182368 GCA_016785345.1 Trinectes maculatus | reverse complement strand
TCTGGCCATTGTGGCTTTTGTGCGTTCTCCTCCATACTAAATAAAGTTGTGCGTTTTTGTCTGCTCCACCACCAGGTTTATAGGAGTGTGTGTCCATGAGGGACAGCTGCACGCACTCACAGAGGTGAGTTATCAGTTACACTGTTAGATTTGACCTGTGTGTTTTTAATAAACATTAAAGGCGCTGATCATTCACTCCTGTTTTCTGACATAAAAACATCTGGGAGGTCAGGCACCTAATGACCCCTCGCCTTAACCCTTTCTTAACATGTCAACGGGTTGATGTTGCCACGGTAACCGGCAGCTAGACAGTGAATAGGGGGAAAGATCAGCAGATAAGGAGTGTGTTTATGGAGCTTTCATCATGTTGTATTGATCCAGCAGGTTTCACACAGTCACTATTGATTGGATGATGTTGTCGTTGTTGTTAAGAATTAAATAGTGATCTTATTGAGAAGTTGTGTTGACGTTGCTTTACATGTGTGTTGATAATAAAGGGGCAGTCCTCTTAACTTCTGGTTAACCATGGTTGTATGTATAGCAGCTTAATTGAAACTGTTTACTAATCAGAGTCGTACGCTGACACTGTGCGTTGACACCGAGCCTCTTGTGTTTGCCCTGGTGGTCCAGTACATTAACGGTGGGAACCTGGAGCAGCTGTTGGGCAGCAGCGTGTACCTGTCGTGGAGCGTTCGGCTCAGCCTGGCTCTGGACATCGCCCGGGGGCTGCAGTACCTGCACAGCAAGGGCATCTTCCACAGGGACCTCACCTCCAAGGTGACGACAAACACGCACGCATCACTGCCCATGTACAGCGCACACACACACACACCACACACCACTGAGCATCACCAGTGTCGTTATGTGCATCATTTATTTTAATCTGTGGCCTCTTTGCTAGATTGTTTCTCAAAATTAGGTCACAGGATTTTTCAGTTTGTGTCATTAGAGGAGTATTGATTCAGTATGATTGATTAAATTATGTTTATTATTATTATTATTATTATTATTATTATTATTAGTTTGATACTGAACGTGGAGTCGTCAGGGCTCAGGACAGTCGTGCACGTTTCCCCTTTTTTGTAGGTTAGCGTTGCACAAATTGTGAAACATTTTGACCACAGGTCTTAAGTGTCGACATAAAGAGGAACCAGCGAAAACAGAATAAGACTGAAAAGTGGAAAAAAACCATCCCATGCTTGTGTTCTGATCGAGCAGGAAACCTGCAGAGGAAACGGCGATGTTGGAAATCAGATTGGAGTCGGATCAGATCTCGGGTCACGGCGGCGAAGAAGCTGAAATTGAAATTGTGAAATAATCCGTTTGTAAAAAAAATAATAAATGTTGCAAACCAACTGCTGTCAGCGACTGCAGGCTTCAACATGGCCTCTAACAGCTGCTGTAAAGCAAACAAAAAAATCTCTGCACTGTAAATCAACCGACATCACTGTTGAATTACTCGGTAATAAAGTGACATGTGTGACCTCTGACCTCCGTGCAGAACTGCCTGGTGCGCTGGGAGGGCGCCGTGTGTTCGGCCGTGGTGGGAGACTTTGGCCTGGCGGAGAAAATCCCAGATTACAGGTGAGTGCATTTATCGACGCGCAGATAAGTCAGGCTCAATAAATGACATTCCTCCGCTCCTCTTTGTGTTTTTTTTTTTGTGTTGTTTGTTTTTTTTTATCCTTCGTGTCGTATCTCTCTGTGGACCAATCATCATCTATCATCATCTATTATTATGATGATGATGATGATGATGATGATGAACACAGTGCAGGTAGAGGACAGACGGACGCAGGACTCAGAGCTGTTGTTAATATTGAATCGGACCGGCGGCCATGACGCAGCTCTCCGCCTCTTCCTCTTCCTCTGCTGACATTTATGTGGCGTGTTTTATTCCCCGCCATCAATTCACCGCTCGCCTGTCGCGACACTAAATGACAGCGTTACAGCCATCAGATGTGCGTCCTTTATTTCCCTCAGCTGGTTTTCCAGTGACGACATGTCTGTGTGTGTGTGTGGGGGGGGGGTGATAAAACACGAGGGGAATATTCCACTGCAAGGAAGATGGAAATTTAGATTTTTATAATGCAGAAGTTTTAGCAGTAATGGCTGAAGTGCTTAATTCCACAATGTAAATGTATCTAAAAAGTTATTTTAATGTTGAAACATGATTGAAATCCGGATATTTACGGATATGATTTTCCGAAACAGTCATGATCAGTGTATAATGTCACCACGTCCTGCTGTGACTTGACCCCACTTGTCCTCCATGTCCATACAAGTCCACAAAGTGTCTGTGTCCGAGACGTTGTCCACATGACTGAACATTCCTGTGTCGCTGTACCTGTGGAACACAAAGCTTGTGTTTGCACCTTTCACAAGAGCCAACAGAGAATGGACGGTGTTTACCCTTCCTCTGTGTGTGTGTGTGTGTGTGTGTGTGTGTGTGTGTGTGTGTGTGTGTGCGTGTGTGTTGGAGTGCGACCACTGTGCTTGTGTTATTGAAGGATGGAGGGACAGAGGAAGGAGAGATGAAGGGAGTTTAGGAAAAGCTCTCCAAATAAGGTCAAACTATTCCACTCGTCCGTCCGCTCTCTGTGTCCTGATGGATTTGTCCTGACTCTGGTAGAAGACGTCTCTCTTGTCCCGTCTGTCCTCCCTGAGTTTGTCCCTGTCCTTTCTGCAGCTGATTTCCTCCTTCACTCAGCTGCTGCTTCTCTCAGTCCACTTCTCCAAATGTTGTTTACATTGGGAGCCTCAACGTCTCGGTGTCTCATTTCTCCCTCCTTCACCCCCCCCCCGCCCTCCATCCCTCCATCCATCCCTGCTTTTATTTTCTGCTGTATCATAGGCCACAGTAGCAGATGGAAATAGCACAGAGAGGAAGTGTGCGTGTGCGTGTGCGTGTGTGTGTGTGTCTTTCAGTGTGTGCATGTGTGTGTGTATCCCCTTGCACATTCTTGTGTTCCTTCCTTTTTATTCAGCTTAAATTTCACAACCTATCTCTAGATAACTGAAAAACACTGCGGTTTCTAAGATACAAAGGAAACACACACACACGCATGCACACAGCCACACACACACACACACACACACACACACACACACAGAGTGAGAGAGAGGCACATTTCTTCACTGGTCCAGTGTTAATGTAATAAAGGCAATTACCCACTTAGTCAACTATTCTCCTGCGACCACTTGTTTTTCTGGTGTCTTTATTCCGTCTCACTTATAAATAGAAAAATAATGGAAAATATTTTTGCTGCATCTCATGCGTCATCGACGTGCGAGTTTTTCTACAGCTGCAAAACAAAACATGCACATTTCCACTTGTGGTGTTAATCAATGATATAAAATAAAACAAATAAGAGTCAGTCAGTCAATTAAGAGTAAAGTTAATTGATGCTGCGTGTTGTTGACACGTTGAGATGCAGGATCCCTGAAGCTGACATCTTTCTCACCTTTCCTCCATCCCTCCTTTTCTCCAGTGAGGATGAAGACCAGGAGCCCCTGGCTGTCGTTGGCTCCCCCTACTGGATGGCCCCGGAGGTGCTCAGAGGAGAAGTGTATAATGAGAAGGTAGTGACAGATGTTTTGTTTTTTTTTTCTTTCTTCATTACCCTTCAGCTGCAGGTTGTTGCAACAGTTCAAGGTTCACAGTGGGCGTGGTGACAGATGACCACACAAAGCAGAAACCAGGCAGTGGAGTAAAGCAATAAATATTGAATAAATCAGTGGTTGTGTCAGGTGCAGACAGGATTGTCGTTATGTGAGTGGTGTGTGTGTTTTGGCCTGGGTTTCTAATTACTGTGATGGAAATAATGATTGAATAGAAACGAACAGTAATTGAATAAAGTTTGGTTTAAAGTCGTTAGTGGTAAATCTAAATATCACATCTCAGACCACTCATCTTTCTGTTTCACGTTCCCCCCCCCTCTCATCTTTGTTGTATGTGTGTGTGTGTGCGTCTTTCTCTTTGCAGGTGGACGTGTTTGCATATGGCATCATCCTGTGTGAGATCATAGCGAGGATACAGGCTGACCCCGACTTCCTGCCGCGCACCGAGGTACTGACAACACAGTTGTCATCAGTGCTCCATCGCGCGTTTGTCACTGAGCAGATCATTATTATTATAGGATGTTGAAAGAAGTCGTTAGTATAAAGTCAACATCCTGAATTTGACTGCTTCCTCCATCACATGACTCGTGACTGCGTCATACGAACATCGTGTTAGAATTCTGTTTGTGAAATAAAAAAATGTTGACTTATATTTAACTTTGCAAACCCACAGCTGGTTGTCAGTGTGCGGAACGGTTTCAGGATCATAATCAACCGCCGCTTCCTCCATCCGCTGCCGCGCGCGTTGAACCATTTCCTGTTGAGACGATCAATACGAATCCTCTGTATATTCACTTCATCAATAATGTTCCATGTAATAATAGTTCAAACATGGATCAAAGTCATAGAAGCATTTCTCCCCCTTGTGGTCATCTGTTTATACAGCAGCTGAAGAGGCTTCATTTATCTGGTTCAGATTTATTGAAGAAGAATAGATGTAAACATAAACTGTCAGGTATGTAAACATCGGTGTGGTGTCTCCTGCAGGACTTTGGTCTGGACGTGGAGGCCTTCCAGCACATGGTGGGCGACTGTCCTTCACACTTCCTCCAACTGGCTTTCACCTGCTGTAATGTAAGAACCATTAATTAATGGATTCCCTCTGTTTATTCCCATCTTCAGGTCTGTTACAGTTATTAAACGCACGCTTAGCTCTAAACCTAATGATCCCATTTTACGCCCAGAGAAATAAAACAAGTGGAAATAAACCTGAAGATCCATGAAAATTGTTTTTTTTCTGCTTTTGGAAGAGGAGATCAGGGAGCAGGCGTCAGTCTCCTGATGTTTTCAACATTTGACGCACGAGCAAACAGGAGATAATGAGTCAACCTTTTATTTTTACTGCGCTGGCTGTATGAAGAGAGCAGAACATGAGCACCATGGGGTTTATGATGATGATGTTTGTTCCTCTTCTCAGATGTCATTGAATCACTGTGTCTTTATTCTATCTGGTTGTGTGTTTTTTTTTAAAAACAACATTTTTTTTCTGTGCTTTGATCACATACGTTTGAGTTTATACATGAGTGAATCAAAATCTCTCTATTTTTGGTTTTTTTTAATGAACCAGTGTCTCTCTGTCGTCGTCGTCGTCATCATCTCCCTGCTTGCTTCTTTCTCCCCTGACAGATGAAAGTGAACCTCCGTCCATCTTTTTCCCAAATCGTAGCAGAGCTGGAGAGGAGGCAGGCGGAGAGGAAGCAGAAGGACGAGCTGGCGGCTAAACGTGAGTCAGGCGTAGGTAAAGAGTCAGCTGATGTCATCAGTATTTGTTGATTGAAGTGACTGTTGTTCACCTTGTTTTGTGTTTTGTTTCTCTTTGACAGCGCTCTCTCCGGTTGTTGGTCCTCTGCGGCGGCGATCCCTCTTCCTGCCGTCAGACCCCCGTCTGTCTCGCAGTAAGTCGGACATGCTTCACCCTCCGGACACGCCCCCGTCTGTCCACCTGGTGCCGTCTGCCCGGGTCAACCCCTTCTCCCAAAGAGAGGACCTCAAAGGAGGCAAGATCAAGCTGTTCGACACTCCCAGCAAGTCGGTCATCTCGCTGACCTTCACCCTGCCGCCGCCGCCCGACTGCGACGACGCGTCCGCGTCCGACACCGACGGCGTCGACCTGCCGAGGAGGCACAGGCGCTGCCACTCGCTGCCCTGCACGCCGCCTCCTCACCTCACCTCCGCGCCCAACACTGTCCTCAGCGAGGAGTCGTCCCGGTCCGAGAGGAACGCGGGGACGGATGGAGAGAGCGAGGAAGAGGTGTTGTTAGGAGGGAAGGAGGTGAGGGAGCGGAGCGGGTCTCGCCTGGCGGGTGATTCAGGTCTTCCTCTGTCCCTGGACCTGCTGGACCAAGAGGAGGAGGAGGAGAAAGCCGGGCAGGAGGAGCCCATGGACTGCACCAGCTCTCCGGACTCCAAGTCTTCTTCTCCTCCCTCACACTCCTCCACTCCCTTCTCCAACGGCTGGGGTTCTGCCATCTCTAACGGGCCTCCGTGCCTGCCCCCCCTCTCTCATCTCGACAACAACAACCTGGTCATGAGTCGACCGCTGGGATTCAGCACCCCCACCGCCACCAACAACAACGGCTACCGCTCCCCTCCCAGCGACCCCGCCGGCTCGTCCCCGTTCGGCTCCAGTAGCGGCCACTCGCTGGACCAGGAGGAGGTGATCTCCTGTCCCGGCTGCTGCCTCGCCGGCCTCCGCTTCCCCTCCGTTTGCCTCCGAGCTCCACCACGCAGGAACCCCTACAAGAACCTGAACGGGGACCACGCGGCCTCACGTGGGCTGCTCAGTCCGGGACCCAAGGGTCTGCCGCCCTCCCACACACCCCCGACCACCACCACCACCGCCCTGCCGGGGGCGCGGACATAAACCCCGACTTCTCGACACCAAATAGAGACAGTAGAGACGCGCGAGGCGACTCTGCACCTGAAGCGCTTCCCTGGAAACTCAGTGGGTCTCATGAAGCTTTGCACAGATTTTAACACAGCAATATCCTGCTTCTTCTCCAGACTCACACTCTGGTGCAGAGTTGTTTTGTTTTTGTTTTTTTCCCCTTCCAACACTCCAGACTGGTCATGAAGGCTGTGGGACAAGGAGCTGACTCGTTTTGTGTCGCCCTCTGCTGGGCTGAGGGCGTCAGCTGTGCCTGAGTGGACTCGACCGGGCTGCACCCGGAACCCATCAGCATGTAAACACTTGAGTTCAGGGCCCGGTCGGTTCGATCCTGTATATTTGCGGATGTAAAGATTCTAATGAATGATGATAACGATAATAATGATGATAACGATGATAATGATGATAACGATGATAACGATGCTGAAATGAGGAATGTAAAGCTGAGTATTATTACTTGTTGATGTTTGGTGCTGTCTCTGAATGAACAGGCAGTTTTGCTTTAGTGTCTCTAATTATCAGGAGGTGTACAGTGCACTGCTGTGATATGTGTGCGCGTGCGTGTGTGTGTGTGTGTGTGTGTGTGTGTGTGCGTGCATGTGTGTGTGCTGTACACCATTCTTTCTGTTGCTGTATGACGCGTCGCCCCCTGTTGCCTGGTTAAGCACTTCAGCTGTATTACTGTTTGCTGCTGATGTCATCATTACTTTTGGGAATGAACGGTCAAAGACCTGCTTAAGAGATGTACAGATTCTTATTATTTAAAATGGCATTGAATAAAAAGAAACGCAGTTATGTTCTGACATATTTTCTCTCCTTTCACTTCTTTGTATTCGACTGAAATACCTAACACATTTCAACATATACAGTACTGATATACTGAACAGTTCTAATATTCATGATATTAAATATCTTTTATTTTCTGCTTTTAACTGTCTTTTTCTTCTGGACTTTACAGGTCAAAGTGCGTTTGTGTAACCACCGCCACCGTACACTGGGGTAAGTGTCTCTCTGTGTGTGTGTGTGGGTGTATGTGTGTGTGTGTGTGTGATTCTTCTGCAGACGATTCATATTCAGGTCTCATTTTGCCTCAGTGATGTATCTGGATGTAATTTAATGGCACTGTTTCTTGTCTCGTCGTTTTATACCTGACCTTTGTCTCAACTATTTTGTCATTAATTCTGGTTGTTTACTGTCGAACGTGATTTATACAAGGGTTAGCAAATAAAAGGATATCAGACAACTGGGTGTCATTTATTCATTTTAAATTGAGGGAAAAAGAAAATGGAATATAGGCATGAAAATGATGATGCTAATATGATGAAAATGATGATGCTAATCTGTATCTGCAAGCTTTTATTCTGAAAGGTACGTCAGTAAAAATGTTCTGTTCTGCCACTTCATTTGTTCTGAAAGTCTTCATTCTGATGTATCGTGACCATGTCGTTAACAAGATGCATGTAAAGTGATAAACGGTGTTGACTGCTGTTTGGGTTTCTGTTGAAGTGACAGTGTGAGTGTATAATAAAGTAACAACAACAATGTGTATCACTGTCTGATCTGCTCCTGCAGGATTCAGTCCTGATGGTGATGATGCAGTTCCCCTGTGCTGCCAACAAGAGGCGCTCTCTGAACTGCTTGACCCCTGAACAACAGTGACTGTTTACACCTTTGCACATCAACCCCAGACTCCAGTATGGGTTTTCTATTTCTTTCTGTTCTACGCTCACAGTGTTTCTATAACAGATGTTTCAGTTGACTCTGTGGTTTCTGATCAGGATCCAGTGTCTCTGGTCCCGTTGTCCCCGGTCTCGGTCCGATCAGGACCAGACCTTAGCGATGGCCTCGTCCTGCACCTGTCTCACTCCTCTGAGACAGACAGACACTGAGAGACGACTCAGCGTGTAGGTAGGCGTCTGCGTCAGTGTCCCTCTGGGCTCTGGTTCCTGCTCAGATACAGAACCCACCGTCTGTTTTCTGTCTCCAGGTTGATGAAGAATCCACTCCAGTTCTGTCTGGGCTGTTCTGCACTTGACCTCTGACCTTTTGCTCTCGTGTATGACATGGCAGTTCGTAGGGGCAGCAGAGTGTGTGACAAAGGTCGCGACCCAGAAACCGATGTGGAGCGTGAAGTCCTATTTAAACATATAAGCACATGTGCCTGGCTCCGGGGGCCCTTCGGGGCCCGACGTGAGCCAGAGTGCTGCGTGGACGGGGTCAGGAGCCCACTGATGAGTGACACTTACCAATGAAGCGGAGATGGTTTATCTGAGGGCTCCAGAAAGAGCTGCCTCTCTGTGCATGTGCGCCTTGACGGATCCACTGAAGAATCTAAATCTGGTTGCGGTTCTCCCTCTGTGACACCGAACAGGCCCGTCCAAACCATTATCTCCATAAACAAGAACTAAGAAAACTTCGGACCCCCCCCCCACACGGGGCCAGCGGCTCCTTCACGCTGCTCTCTGCTGCCAAAGTGATAACAAAGGGCAGTTTTTTTTCGTGTCCCTCATCGCTCTGAAATGTTTCTGACTCACAGTTGCCCCCATCGGCGATTCGCTGCCTCCTGTGCGTGACTGACGCCTCATTCGGGAACATCTTGACATCTCGCCGTTCCGCCTCCTGTTTCGCTGGTGTTGCATTCTTTACGCAACATTGGGGAGCACGGAGGTTTGGAGATCCAGCGGGTCCGCGGAGACCTGGGGGGTCGACCAAAGCTCCGCACAATAAACACATTGTGGAGAGATGATTAATGTCGGAAACAAAACGTTGGCTGTGCGACCGAGCACCTGACCACACAACAGTCAGGCTGCTGTTCCATCAGCTTCCAGAAACATCATTCGTTTTAGCTGCAACCATTCTGGAAATTGATTGATTGATTAAATGTTTTTTTTTCATGAATAACAGAGTAGGATCTTTTCTGACAAATATTAACGGTAAAGCTGATAAATTAAATACATAAATACAGGATTAAGTTGTGTACATAGCTCATTATCTCACTCCACCAGAGGTTATCAGACCATGGTTCTTATGTTGACGTTAGATTAAAAAAAGCTAACAAGCTCGGTTGTTTGTCTTTGCAGGATGAAAACCAGGAATTTAATTTGATCATTTGTTGATCACACTCGGTCGACTGGTTTTAATCAATAATGACCGTTTTCGCCATCAGATGGCACCTGAGGAAACGTATGGCTCCTTCTTTCCCGTCTCTCTGCGTCTGGCAGGAAATGAGTCACTCGCTCTGACTCAGCGACCCCCAGCCTCGACACCGCCGTCCACAGATGGTCAGCGATGCTCAATTTACCAAACGCGTTGCGTGCCATAAACACTGCCCTGCGGCACTTTATTGGCCTCAAAAGGCAGAAACCGCTCTCAGAAATAAAAAATAAATTGAAAAATAAAAAAAGCTCCTACAAGGAGGAAGCTGAGTTGTAGCAACAGTCTTTTATTTGGCCGTACATTTCATTCGTTCAATAATTAATATACACGATATATACATCAGCAAACAAAGACGCTGGTGTCCCTGTTTCGCCATCTTGCAGTAAAGGTTGGCAGTGCATTCTTGGCCTTTTTGAACAGTGTCACTGGGTTCCTTCACGCCGTCCCCCCGCACACGCCAGCACCCGCATCGGCGCCGTACGATCACCAGTGTTTTCCTGCCGCAAACGTTCAATCCCGTTCATCCTCGGAAGTCTCTGCTCATCTACGCCAGTACTGAAGGGAGACAGGAAATAAGGTTGAAACAAATAGTTTGACATGATGGGAAATATCTTAAAATATTTGTGTAAAATATGGTGGTGTTTTATTATTATAACTACTGCTGCCACACACATTACAGTATGTGCGTGTTTTGTGTTCTCACCTGGGCGAACTTGTGTATCTGCTCGACAACAGCAGCGAACAACGCCCCCACGCTCTCGTCGATCAGACTCTGCATGTAATGAACCGCCTCCTCATCCGACAAGTCCAATCGAAACTTGTCCTGCACCTGGAGGCAAAAATATTCAGATGCATGATATAAATATCACTCACTGAAACAGCTCAATGGGGTCATATAGTATATACCAGTGTATCCTATATATCAATGTCAGCATTCTTTAATGAGAGTGGTATAGAAGAAAAGCTGCGTGATGCTGATGCAGTATGTGTCTTGTTTAAAACAGGTGAGGCGACTGATTCATTCTCTCGCGCTTTCTCGTTGGCGATGACGAACGCACCTTCTTAACAGTCTTGTCGGGCTCCAGAGCGATGTCGGGGATATTGGCGTCCACCATGAGCGAGAACAGATTCAGGATCAGGTTGGAGTATCTGAAGAGAAATATGATGTATTAGCTCTGATTAGAGTTAGAGCTGTAAAACCATTGAACAACCAAACATCGAAAAATACCTACTGTGTATTATAGAAATGTTTACTGTGAATAACTCAACTTTTTTTGTCTCATTACAGAGACATTATATACCAAAGGCTGCATTAAGACAGGAAACCTCAACAACATAAGAGTGTGTGTGTGTGTGTGTGTGTGTGTGTGAACGGCCACCTCCTGAGGTGCAGGAAGGCGGTGTAGCACTGCTTCCTGAACTCCTGGTACTGCTCGCTCTGCATGCCTCCCATCCCCTCCACCATCTCTTTGCTCAGCTTCATGGGCGGAGGCAGAGGTTTGGGATCTCTGCCCAGGATGTAGCCAAAGTCGATGTGGAAGAGCTTCCCTGTGGGAGGAGGGAACAGTGTTCAAGGCCGGGCCGGGTTAAACGGCGTGCGAAAAAAACGTTTGCCTCACCTGTCTTTGTCAGCAGCAGATTGTCGAGATGTCGGTCTCCGACCCCGAGGATGTACGTGATGACACAGTAACCAGCTGGACGGAGACAGCGAGAAGAGTCGGATCAGTTAGCGTTCCCCACGTACAGCAAACAAACGCTGAGCCCAGACCTGTGCAACTCACCACAGCTCTTCACGTAGGTGTCCATCACCTCGGGGCTGATGCCATACGGCCCCTTTTCACTCGGCGCGTGCTTCCTGAAGAAACTCTGTCGAAAGTGGAGAACATATATATCAGTCGGTCTTCACCACGTGGCAGAGGATCCTGAGTGTAAACGAAACCCTGCTCACCTGGATGTTACCTTCAGTCGCCAAGACTTCAGCAACAGGAACAGACTGGACGAACTGCATAAAACCTGAGACGAAAACACACGCGTTCTTTTTACTGTTTTCTCTCTCAATCACTCTGCCAGCGATTCGAGGTTTCAGAGGAAACGTATTTGTTTCAATTAAAACTTGCAATGCAAATCAAATCTGCATTACTGTATTTATTTTGGTGTTAACGCCTGAGCTTACCGTGCTTGGTGCTGGTGGCCAAAACTTTATAGGGAGTCAACTTCAGGTCCAGATTCTCTTTTCTCAGAAGCTGCAAACAAATTCGCACGGATATTAATATTCAATCTTTAATCTGACGCCATTTCCCCCAATTAGCAAATTAACGAAACAGGAAAGAAAGCAAAGAATAGTTTGAGGTCAGCTGTATGCTCATCTCAGACTCGTCTTACTTTGTCCATCAGTGAGATGATCTGCAGGATGAGCTGGTCCTGTCTCAGGTCGTCTCCGTGTTTGAAGATGACCGGGTACATGGCTCCATCCTCGGCCTTGAAGATCAGCTTGGCGGGCATCAGGGCACTCTGGTCCACACAACACATCCGCACACAACACATCAGTGTATTTGATGTTTGTTTTTTTTCTTAATCTACGCGTAAAGTTTCGTGGCTTTGTATTTAAAGATCCATCCGTGACTGAAGTGATGAAGTGAGTTGTGAGGACAGCTCTCTGTACCTTGAAGAGCGTAGCCGTCTCGGGGACGATGCCTCTGATTTTGATTTGTGGCTCTAGAGGGAAAGGAATCGGCTCGATCTCTGACAGGTTCACCTTCTCGTTGTCGGCCAGCAGGGCCTGCAGCCGCTCCGTCTGCAGACACACAGGGAGGCAGATGTTGGCAGATGTTATCAGAGGAGGTCAGCGTGTTTTCAGAGGCAATGAAATGTTTGTGTCGCAGTGGGAGAATCTTGTCAAATGATAAAACCCCCTTTAGAAACACAGTGAAGAAGAGCTAGGGTTTCTTTGCCCTGTGCTATATATGAGTGAACATATTCAAAGTGTTGTTTGTGCGGAGGGATGAGAGCAGATTTGCATTCTGGGATTTTCAGTTTGACCTTCTTCTTGCGGTTGCCACTCTCCCGCTGCACAGCTTTCATCAGCTGCACCAGTTTGTCTACAAATGTCTGCTGGGCGGCCAACAGCGATCGCATCACCCTCACGCTCTTATCCCCCTGTGGCGAGGAAAAGAGCGTTAGTGCTAGGAAAAGCACAAACAGCTGAGATTAGATGATCAGATTAGAGTAAAGCAGCGGACCTTCAGTAAAGCCTGGCTGAACCTCCTCATCACGTTCAGGTACATCTCGTGGGTCTTGGGGTCTCTCTGCTGAGTGTCCTGGTCCTCACACTCCACTATCACGTACCTGAGAGAAAACAAACACGCAACTAAGAAACTTTTTCTTTCTTTTTTTTTTTAGTCAGAAAGCAAAAACTTTGATTTGCGCTCACCAGTACAAGTAGTTGGCAAGTGTGGAGTTCTTGCAGGCCCGCGAGATGAGGAACGTGCACAGGTCTTGCTGCAGAGACGCACACGTTGTTGAATTGATCATGTGATGTGGGGAATTTATAGATTCGATATGAATAGATTTGTAGTCTTACCTCCAGGTTTTCGCTGTCGGCTGCTTCCTTGCCTTTCTGTGGGGTCGTGGAAGATGCAGTTGTGCCAGATAGAATCTGAGAGCTACACAGAGAAGGGTTGGAAACCAGGCGTAATTAACAACAACAAGCTTATTCAAACTGTGCCGTTTTATTTATTTCTTTATTTATATATATCCTGTCGGGGTCGTTTTCATTCGGTTTTATTTTTAGGCTAACGCGGTTGCAGAGTTGCAGTTGTCTGAATACAGCTGACGGCCCGAGATTCGGGCCAGAGCTGTGGATCTGCCAGTAAAAATGGCACAAGCCAATGAGCTCATTACGGTTTCAGAAAGAAAAATAATCGAGTGAGAAAGTCGGAGCTAAATTTACAACCAAACAAAACGTTTCAGGCTGCCCAGTGTCAAATATTTTTAGCCAGCGATCTTTCCTTCTGTCAAAGCTGCTAGTCGTGTTGACTTATTAATGAGCCGCAGCCTGAGTAGCTGCTATAATTCCTCATCCAAGTCCTGACCTGTCCAGTGCCGAGTCATCTGAAAGTCCCTGGCTGTGTCTCTTGCTGCTTGGATCCAGGCCTCCCTGAATATCACTGAAGTTCTCGTACTTGAGCGCCTGAACCAGCTGGAGGAGATACATCAGCAGGTCCTAGAAGAGAAAAATGGGAATAATTACAGTGATGATGGAAGTATTTTAATGCGGACCAAACAACATTGGTACGCGCTTCTTCTGACCCCCTCACGGCCATCGATGCCCACCTCATCGTCCGCTTGCTCCAGTCGTGCCACGGCGTAGCGTCTGACTGTCGTGTTGGCGAACTGGGACGACAGGAGCTCCAGTGAGTCCTCCACGTCCATAGGCCTCCACTTCCCCAGCAGCTCCAGAGCCTGCTTGGCCTCTTGGGGCAGATCCCAGTTCACACACTTGAGGAACTTCGTTAACGCCTGAAGCATCGGCATAAACACGTAAACATAAATGAGAGAAATCGCCGAGGTTATGTAGATGTGGATATGAAGAAGAAACTATACCAACACACCCACCTTCTCCTGTGTGGTGAGGTAGTATCTGAACTTCCACACCAGGTCCTGTTCTTCAGAGCTCAGCTGCTTGGTTGGTGGGTAGCTCACGATGATCTGTTGATTCAGACACACGTGAGCCGATTAGTTTCAGGCTTTAACGCCAGAAGATGTGATTTCAACTCATTAGTTCAATGTCTGAAAGGTGGACAACAGGAGTCTCTTAGCTTACATTGAGCTGGTCCCGTGTCGCAGCGTTGGGCTTGAGGTCGTGATCCGAGGGCCCACTGCGGAGGCTACGGGCCAGTTTGTGGTGCTTGCTCTCCACCAGGTTCTCCTGCGAGGAGACGCAACAAAACAGACGGTAAAAACAATACAGTGCAAACGCCATCAAAGTTATCAATCACTCACCATCCCCATCTGTGGATCAGGAACTTTGACAATGTCACAGCTGGTGAGAACAGGTGAGGTGTCGTCTCCGTCCTGAACAGGGAGCACAGACGTTACACCGATCAGCTGAGACCATTTCAGGTGATGTCACAGAGAAAAGCTTAATGCAAGCGAACATATATGAAATTACCTTTTCATAGTAGACTATGCTGTGCTCCTTGTCGTTTGTTTTGACCCGAGGAAACTCCACCATGAGGTACATGAAGTTAGAGCTGCGTTTCTCACTCTGCAGAGACAAATGAACTTTTAAATTAACATCAGACGACTAAACTTTCTAAAAACAAAATAACAGCCGTGTGTATGAATCAGATCTGATTCACGTCTGTGAACGGATAAAAACAGACAACGAATTCTCACCTCGTTGATCATTTCGATCTCCCTGAAGGTCAGACGGTCCAGCCAGTCCACCTTCACCATGTGGCCCTGTCGATGGGCCTTTGTCAGCTGGAGGGACACATGAGGGGCAGAAAGATTGGTAGAACAACGAGGGCAGGGAATTTAGTTTGTGTTGCAGCAGAACTGGTCACAGCATGGTGGCCCATGTGCAAACAGCCTGACCGATCATGCACAAACTAATGTGCCAGTAGCCAATCCAACATCTCAGTCACAAACTCAGCAGCCAGTCCACTCGGTCAGTCCGCGTGGGTGTCAGGGACGTAAGCAAACACAGGAAGCCCACAAATCAGAGCGTTAGAATTAGCACTCAGTCAGTAAAACAACTGGTAGCAGCATGGAAACGACCTCAGATCGAATTTTAATTAAAACGGAGGAACAAATGAGTCAGTTTTAGTAATTAAATAGAAAAAAAGCCCATCAAACCAGATGGTGTTAACATAAGATGTACTTCTGGATGTCCTCCTCTCGATATAAAAAAAAAAAAGCTGCAGCAAGTTTATAAATATCAATTTTTTTTGTCCATGCGCGCACACCTACACAAAATACACCAACATATGGCGACAGCAGGAAACTTAAAATCCAGTGTGTGTGATGGGTTCAAGGACACAGCCACACTCTTAACAGATGACGCGTGAACCTGGGTCAAAACCTATTTGTATTTGTGCTGAATACAGGGTTTTCCCACACAGAACAACGCCGGGTGTTCAGGGATTTCATCCAGAGAAGATGTTTATGTCACTAACCCTGACACAACCTGTCCCGATGTGGTGATGAATGCAGGATAAAAATAGAAACTGAAAATCAAATAAGTTTTGGCCAAGGCTTTGTTCACACACATACGGTACACAACTCACACACACACACAATCTGCATTGCCAACACTAACTCCTCCACTTGTACTCACATTACTGAGTACCTCCAGGTCAGGGCCCTGGAACAGATGATTGTTTAGACAGGGAGGATTTCTATCCATATCCAATGCACACATTGTCAAACCCCCCCCCCCCCTATCCTATCCTCTCTCTTTTTTCCTCATCCTTTCTCTCAGTCCTCTTCCTTCTCTCCTGCACCATAACACTTTCTCCAATTATGACACATGCGTACCTTGGCAAGCCGGCCCATCTGGTCCTCCGCTAGGCTGCTGCTGGTGCGTCCTGGTGTGGTGGTGGGCTCCCCTCCATCCCCCTCCACGCCCGGCCAGACTTTCAGGTCGTGCATCCCTTGCCGAAACATACTAGAGAAGGGCGGGAGGAGGCGTTTCAGTTACGTGTCAGTGTTTTTGCATAGAGATCTTCAAGTCAACGCTGACCTTTAAACTCACCCATATTTGCCAAACAGACTGACAGTGGTGCCCCCCACGGGTACGGCTTTGCCAGGCCCGTAGATGTCCCACACAGTGAGAGCCACCTGAGCAGTTTGGGGAAGATCTGGGTACTTGACAGGCAGCCGCAGCCACTCGTTCCAGCTGCACCGTAACACAGGAGCAAATACAGAGAGTTAAAAACACGTTGAACGAAAACGGCCTTCAGCCTTTAAGGAAAATGGATATTGTCTTTTTTGAAGACAATATCCCGTAACTCACTTCCAGCGTGTGCTAAATGCTTTGTAGGAGGTGCGAACAGGTAAGGCGAGGGGTTTTCCTTCAGCAAACACCTGACAGGTAACGTATAGGTCCGAGCAGTTCTCCTGGTAGAGGCCAGAGAAGCGCAGCATGGGGTCCTCCAGCAGCGACTTGTAGCTCTTCTGCTCTCGCTTTCCTTCTAAACTGCCTCTGGACGGGAGAAGGAACAGACAGGAAGTCAGGAACAGCGTGATGATGGTAAAAGGCAGAAAGGGAGAGGCGGTTTGTTGATGTTGTCTAGAATGATGCAACTAAACCTCTTACATATAAAGTTATCAGAGACTGAATTACAGTGCATTTTTATAGTCATGTAATTTATATGATTTCATTTTCTTAACTTTATTTCAACAAGGTTAAGCATATTGATGGCCGATGACGTCATTTAATCATTATAACAAGTTATACACTGTTTTCTTTCAGGGACAGTTGTGTTTAAAAAGCTGCAGTGTTGGTGGATGTAAACATCCCACAGGCTTCTTCAGTCACCTGACGTGTTTTCTGGTGAGTAACATTACTATTATTACTATTTAACTACACAGTAAATATGGATAATTCAATTCAATTCATGATTATTTACACTGGCTTGTGAATTTAATTAGTGGATTCTTCTCTTCATTAGCTGATTCACCAGTTGTTTATCCACCATTTTAATAGTAAGTCTGTTATAAACGTATACAGTAAAAGAATGAGGCAGCAAATCGTTGCATTGACCCATAAAGGTTAAGGTAACTTAGTAAAACTAACACACCACCGTGAGACGTTCAATGACCGTGGTAAATATGGTTACTCATTCAATGGGACAATACATTGACATACATTAGTGTCACAGGCACTAAATGTAACGCTCTGACTTTAATTTAACACTTTACGTTATGCTGTCTCCATATTGTTAGGTTCGCTTTGTTTTCCTCCCGTGTCCCTGAGCCACACTACGAGAAACCCAGTTACACAAACACACAACAAACATCCTGTCAAGTCACCGGACAGATTAGTTTCGCCACTCGCCGAGTGGAAACACACAACTCACATCTTCAGCTGGACGTTGATGTCCAGGTCACAGCTGTAAACATAGTTGAATTTATCAGTGTCCATCTTCCGACGGGAAAACACCAGACTGGAACCAGAACCGCTGACCACGTCCACATGAAAGCCGGACCGCGGGGCGACTCTCTGCGAGCGGCTTGGTTCGCGACAAGGCCCCGGATCAGCACACAAACACTCGGCGGCGGCTTGCTAACACAGCGCCACCACTCGGTTCCGTGGGTACTGTCGGTCCGTACGCGGCTTTAACGGCGACCTCTAAACACCCGTATTTACACACAGCAGTCTGACGGGCATGATTCGGTGTTTTTCATCGCTACACAACAACACTAGACCTGGACGGTTCCTGAATCGCCCGGGTTTTCTGATTCGAATCTTCGTAACGTGTCGGGAATCACGAGTCCGAGGTCTCCATTGACCCGAATCCTGCGAGTCCTCTGGCTGCTGCTTAGCGCACGAGGCGAGTCCGCGGACTCAGGTGATTCGGTTCACTGACTTCTTCCCGGTCAGTGAACCAGAGTAATAAGTTAAATATTGCAAGTGGTTAATTACACTGATGTTATGTACGTGCTAAGATGATGATTATTGTCAGTAGTAGTGGTATACACTGGTACTGCAGCATATTGTATTGTAAGCAAAACAACGAAAAGCTACAGTATTATTATTATTATTATTATTATTATTATTATTCTTTTTATTATTAATGGGCCTTGATGTGCACGTTACACTACTGATGACATCACCCCTGCTATGTGCGTGATGTCATGAGTGACATAGATCCACACATTTCTAATCGGGCAGTAGCATCAGTCCAACTCAAAATTACTGAGAAAAATGTTTTATTATTATCATTGACTCAAGTGACTCAAGTGAACCGGATCACTTTGGTGAGTGACTCAGAGTAACCAGAGTCCATAAAATGAACCGAGTTTCGCACCACTACTGACATCTACTGCCAGGCCACAGTAGTCGATTCCAGATGTAGCTGCGTTCACGTCGTTAGCCGGCCATCGTTGTGTTGGGGATAGATTAGCCAGGTCTGGTAGAGAAAACTGGGAAGTAGAAAAGAGGCGGCGCTTCCGGCATGCTTTTTAAAGGTACATTACAGTCAAACTATTTAAAGTCCTTCTGAGCTTCCAGCAGCATTGTACAGAAAAAAATGTACAATTGTATTTAATAAAAACAATACATAAGACCAAAGACTAAAATCAGTAAGTTTATTAGATTAAAATATAGATTACGTTGCAAAATTTATATAACAAATCCTACAGTATTCAACCATGTGACACACTAAATAGTTTTTTGACAAGGTACATGGAATAATAGTCAGTTTTTGTTCTTATTCAGTAATGTGCCGAAAAGGTTAATGTATGTGATCTTTTGTCTGTGCTTACTAACTTTTTTTGTTGATATCTGTTACTTATTTGAAATTGTAATAATCAATTTTTGATTATTACAAAGCAAAATTAAGTTCTTATCGGTGCTGCACATATGCATCTGATAATCTGACTGATAAAACGATCAAAAATAACAACAACAGCAATCTTAGTTTGGTCAAATTATTTTTCACAAAATGCACAATGAAGCATTTCAGGATATTTTGGCTACAGCTTGTCTGCATTACAGATGAATCGATATGACAACAAGAGAAAAAACAATCCTCTTATTAAAGCTTACGCCTGCCAAGTATGACATTTCAGTCTTGTAAAATTTTACAGAAAGCTTTCCCCAGTTAAAATCCGCTCGTCACCAATTAAGTGCGAGTTCGTGAAAGGAAACAGGCGTGTGACAGGAAAATCCTCATCATTTGTTTTGATGAGGCTCTCCCTTTTCATCAGTGCTGACGACAGCTATTTGACAAATCAGCCCATGACCCCGTCATCGCTGCGTTCTAGTGGATCTATAGGCTCTGCAGAGCTTGGCACCACCAGCATAGGAACAGAATCCAAGCTAAACAAAGAAGTCAAAACGAAATTAACTTGTGAAATGGCCAAAATATTCCATCTGACCTTTATAATTACCTGTGTGTTTATATTAATGACAACAAGTCTTCATAGAAAATGTGAGCAGCCCCAGAGAGGCAAGTGTGAGTCATATAGCTGACTGAAGAAGCACCCCTGATGTGGAAGACCTATTACACTCTATGACTACTGTGGGGGTACCAGAGAAAGGGCATATAAAACACCAGGTTATGTGGCCCTTAGGCCTCTTGAAAGGGGTTTGAGAGGTTTTTTCCTATTATCTTGTCGGTCCGACAACAGATAGTAAAGACATGGAAGAAGATGAGCTAATATTTTGTTGGCCCTTGGAGTAATAGTCAGACTGCATCTTTTGTTTTTCCTAGGGATGAACTTGTTAGAGCTGAAACAAAGATGACGCAGAAATGTAGTAGCCTGATGTATATTTTAACGTGAAGCTCATATTTGTTGTCAGTGCTTTTTTAATATTGACATCAGGATGTTTTTCTTACCAGCAACTAATGTGCTTTATCTTTGTGTGTACATGTTAGTGTGTATGTGGAGAGGAAACGGTGACAAGTTCAAGGAAAACCCAATATAGTGTCATCCGAGAAATTTTTCCAAGCTATTCCAAGATGATGGTGTTGGAGTATTTTGTCAACGAAGATGCTCCGACATCTTCCATCAGTCTTAATTTGACATCTAGTGACTCTGAAAGCCATAGCATATGATTCTTATTATTTTCATGCATATCAAAGTATTCAGTGTCCCCTGTATGGAAGCATCTGTATCTGTTTAACAACAGATACTACTGTACAGTGACTCACTGTATGTCTACAATAAAAGCTTCTTTCAGTCGATTTTAATTTTGACATGAGACAAGATCTGGTTTGTTTATAGATAAATATTTCGACACATGTTTTGCATGTATGTTAATCTCAGCGTCAGTTGCTGGAGGGCGACCAGGCCAATGTAACCGTAGGAGAGGATGAATGGCGATGAATCATATTTGATTTATTCCATCCCACTTTCTCCTCTTCCTTGGATGTCACCTCTCTCTTTCTCCTCCTGCCCTTCGCCTCACCTCTCTCCTACCCTTCCTTCTCTTAGTCATGGCATGGATGTGTCATTCTTTCTATCACTTTAGAAGTTCATGCCTGCTGAAGCGCAGCGAGGTGATCTCTGAACGCCAAAACAGTGCCGAGAAACAAAATTCCCTCCTCTTTGCACCCCTCCACGCAAACCACCACCTCCTCATTCCCAGTGGATGGCACTGCTGACGCCTTCCATGGCCAGAACTGTGAACCACACCTCCATGTTGTGGTGGATGTAGTCAAGATGTATAAATGAGGGTGCAAAGGCAGAGAAGAAACCAGATGCTGACTACACCAGAAGATGGAGATCATCAGGGTTAACTGGGTGCTCGCAGCTGCAGGGTTTCTTCTGTGGACCAGCGGTGGCGCCGCTGCTCCCATGGAGTGCCACTTCAACTCGAAAGGTGAGACCCCAAGCTTTAACATCTCATTGGTTATCTTTACTTAATGTAAAAAAAACAAAAGCAAGACACTGATCTCCATTAATTAAAATAATCATGCTACTTTTCTGTGTGACTCCTGTCGTTCCAGCACTTTGTGTGTTTGAGGGAAAACAGTACTCACTGGGTGAAACCTGGATGGACAACGCTTGCATGCAGTGCACCTGTCTGCACCCAGTCGGTGTCGGCTGCTGTGAAACGTGAGTACTGTGCAGTCACATAACACAGAACCTGAATAAAGTACAAGGAGTTATTATAACAGCTGATCTAAAGTGATGTATCATGGGCAAAATCTGGTATCTCTTGTATCTAGCAGTGGTCCAGGAACTTTACTGAAGTCGAAATGACAATACCATAATGTAAAATTGTTTTTATGCAGAATGTAATGATTAACTGTAGCTGCAGAATAAATGTAGTGAGATACGATTCTTTTCTAAAAAAAATATATGCATGATTGAGAGAGTAATTACTCCAGTATAATGCATTGATCAATTGACTTTCCATCAGTGAGAAGATTTGAGGTTTTTTATTCAGACCCTTGTCTTGACGATGTTGTCAAAACCGGACTGTAATGGAAAATCAGCACCTGGAAAAACAGGCTGGAAAAACCTCTATTGACTCCTGTTTGTTTTTCTATAGATGGTGAACCAGCACAGGAAACTCAGTCAAATTGTGTTTACACTACATTATAAAGAATAGAGAGGGGAAAAAAATAGTGAGTGAGAACACAAAGATTTTTTGACACCATGCTGACTTTTGCTTTACTTCCGCTGATCTTCAGGGTGCATCGGCCAGTGGATTTCCCTGCATGGTGTCAGGTTCGGGTGGAGCCAGTGACCTGCAGAGCATCTCTGGTGCAGAGCGCGGATCCGCGTCTGCCCTGCTTCCCAGGCGAGGACTTTAAGGATCCCAGCCATGGATCGCTTCAGCTGCAGCAGCAGCAGCTCGAGGGTTAGAAAGCCACTCAAACCGACCATCTATTCAGTCTGTTAGCCTGTGAAACCAATACTCACTACAGTTACCTTTGACATATCCATAGTGTACAATTATAAAGACATTAACAGCATGTGTAAGTCTCAGTTGTAGTATCAGTGATGGAAATGTGACAGACACTTGTCTAACTGCAGAATTTTCCAGCGGTTCTTGAAGATGACACAACATAGTAACACATTTTAAAAATGTAATCTGCTTCAGATAAAATGTTTTTCTTTTAATATGTATGTCATTATAACGAGCAGTTTTGTTTCTTGTAGGGGGCCATATGCTTAATGGCTTTTTTTCCCCAAATACAGATTACATGGGGCAATTTTTCATGCCAGCACCAATCTGTGGAGTCATCTCTTTTGGAGACTCCCACATCAAACCAAATGTCAGATCTTGAATTAATCCAATGACCACTTGTACATATAACCATAAACAGTATACACACATGCATTAATATATGTAAATTGACCTCTGCTGTGACTCATTTAACCTCCAAATAAAGCTCTTGTTTATTAAGAGAAATTATGATGAATTCTGTGATGATAATAGATGAGACGTTTACAGACAAATTTGAATCACACTTTCAATTTCTCTTCTGGTATTTACATCTCAGTGAGGTCTTTGGAAGCTGAAAAAAAGACAAACTGTAAAAATATTTTAGATAAGAAAAAGATGTCTCTTAAAATCAGAAATATCAAGTGTGCAAGTAAATAGGAGTCCAAAAAATAAAATAAATACAGACATGCACAGCCCCAGAGACCGTTGCACTTTACAGAGTCAACGTGAGTGGTCTTCCTGAAAAGGAACATATTCAAAGATATGACGCATCGAAAAATGCATATGACAAAGGAATAATATAGATTGATGTATGAAGTCCATCATTGGCTCTGCATATACAATGGAAACAAAACAAAAAACGGTTGCAGAAGTGAACACATTTGTGCTCATATTACTCATCTGGCAAGAAAAAAACAAATGAGAAACAGTCTCTCTGTATCACTCCCAGGACAGCATTTGTCAAAACGCTCATGAACATAATATCATATTCAGATATTAATGCTGTTGGTCCCTGTAAACTGGGACATGTAGGACGCTAAGGCCGGGTTGGTAGGCAGGACTTTAATTGGCAGATCCCAGCTGAAGGTATCCACATCGACATGTTCTGCCCCAGCCCACACTGTGACCTCTGATTGGTTCTGCAGAACAGTGGGTGGTTCCATAGGTTCCCGGGCGGTGACAAATTCAAAGTGCAGTCGCCACCTGAGAGATACTGTACAGAGAGTCGTATTTGAGTGTTACGTTCCTGTGTAACAGTTTTGATTCAGGGGAAACATTTGATATGAGTTGTGGTGACCGACCTATATCTGTGCTGAAACCTGGTGTGACGTTGAGGGGGATGGGGAGGGAGAAGTTGCTGGAGGCTGTGTGGAGGCAGGATTCCAGATGTCGCCCATGTCCGGTCACACTAACAGCCTGGCCGGGGCGACGCTGGTACTGCTGCTGGATCTCCTCCTCGCTCTGGAGGCTAACTGAATACTGCAAAACACATACAAAGGCAGACAGGAAGTCATCACTCACAGAATGGTTCAATAGAAAAACCATGTGCCAAAACAAAGACCATAAACACACCTGTAAACAGGGGATGTCGCCCTCTGAGAAGTCAAAGGTGCCGATGATGTCCTCCCCGAGTCTGTAAACAATCTTGAAGATGCAGAACTTTGCCACTTTCCCTCGCACATTGGTGATATTAAACATGCCTATGGATAAAAAATATATATAATTCCATGGGTTAAAACACGAATGAAAATAAAAAATGTTGTAAATTCACAAAGAGAAAAAAATCTGACTCACGTGGGCAGCGTCTTGAGGTAGTGACCATCAGCATGTCCAGTGCTCTCTCCAAAAGCCGAGCATCCCTGCGGCTTGCTTCCTCTTCCTCTAGGAATGGGTTAGAAGGGGAAACCTCCTCATCCTGGGGAAACGGGGGCTCCGGCATACCTGCTCATCCAACAGGAAAAATGTCAGACAACACATGGACACAGTACAATAGCTGTCACATGAGACTCGTCATCTCACCCTGGAGAACCAGCACTCTGAAGGGAACTCTCAGTAGTTTGATTGGAGAATTGACTCTCTGGCAGCCAATGGTCAGTTTGTAGACGTACTTCACTGACTGACCACGGAAACTGGGAGGACCATCCGCAGGCACCACTTCACTGTAAGAATCTGTGGTCGAGTGAATCATGATGTGAAGGTACAAAAATTGTCTATCATGACATTTGATCTGTAGAGATACTGGTGTTCTAATATATATTTGTATGCAACTCTGTGACACTGACTTCAGATTACCGGTAGATTGTGGAATGTGTGATTCCAAGTGTTTTTCACACACTTACAGGTTTTGCTCTCCCCTGGGTCCAGGCATAGGTCACAGAATAGTATCTTTGGTGGTGTGTCCAGCACACATTGCCCTCGCTCTCCTACAGAAGAAAACCATTGATATTTGTCCAAAAATATCGTATTTTTGTTTGTGCAAACTGTGCGAGTCCACTGACCTCTACTTGGAATAAGTACTGTGTCGCTCTCAGCCTGGACGTCCTGCTTGTTGCCCTGGGCTGGCAGAGCCACTCTGCTTTCACTGGCATGAAACTGACAGTGAATCTGAGCACTGGCCCATGCCAACATCTCGCTGGGGAAACAGGATGGGAAAACAAGGAATTGCTCAATGGTATTCACAGAGTGATTAATCAGATGACTGATTAAAGTGTTCTGCACCACATGGTTCCTTATCCAAATTAGATAGATAGATATTTAATTTATCCCGAGGGGAATTCAAGAAAATGACGAACATCAACTCTCAATAACCAAGACACAGCATTCTTAAACTTTTAGGATAGAAAGGAGGTGACAGTTAAATCGTAGGCTACCTGGTGGCAGAGGTGGAAAGGTGGGACATAGGGTTAGTGAATGTTATGAGACACTCCATTAGCTCCCCGGCCAGAAATACAGGACCTCGGGCCATGGAGGCCACCACCTCGATCATCTGTCACGTTACAAAACAACACTATGTTAGCATATGATCGCAAATATGGACAAGAAACTACACTGCGATTTATAATTGTATTTTAAAATGTCGACTTGTGCGGTGCGCTAATATCTCGTTTAAAGAATAATTCAAACACATACCTTAGCCTCAAAATATACCGCAGCAACACAACTACGTTGTCGTATGGCCTACGCACACCTAAACGTACTTCACCGATTAAACAACAGATCGTTCTTCTTGGGTGACGAACTGTATTTTATCTAGTTAGCTACCATTCCAGCTACAGTAAACAAAAACTCAAAGCGCTGGTATGCTACATCCGCTGCCGTTCGACAAAGTACACGCCACGGGAAAACAAAACTACCCAATAATTAAAACGTGTGTCAACGCGGATGTATTCACTATTAAAATTATTTTTAGTTTACGTCTCAGACACATGCATTATGATAGAGTCGTCATATTTTTAAAGAAAACAGTGTAAAAGTAGAACTTCGGTAGCGTTATTTGTCGGCCATTTAAAATGCATCACGTGGCAAAGGGAACCCTAGTTAGTTGTTGTTATGGTTACAGAAAGGTAAGTTTATTTATTTACGGTAAATCTTTGTTTCTGTACAATAGCGCCACACAGTCTATGGGAATTCCTTTAATCATAAAATTTTGTTTACTATTTAGTTGTCAAAAATCATCAACGTCTGTCATTTCAGGGAGAATTAAGAAAGAAGTGGGGACGAACACAACCCCACTCTTTAGTCCAAATGGTACAGACTCGACAGCGGCTGATGTTGCGAAGACCAATATCGTCCCTCGGTCTGGTCTGTCAGGCACAGGCGCGAGCTTTACTCATTCTGTCTCCAGAATAAACAAATCGTATTTCTAGTTTTGTACAGTTTCGCTTCCGCGTTGAGGTTTGGAACAACTAGTGATTGGCCGGTGAAGCCTCATGAAGCACTGAGGGAGGCTTTCCTTACAATTGTGCCGTAAAAGAGTTAAAGCTTCAAAGGCTTCAATGACAGCGACATCTGGTGGACAGCTGACGCACCCTCCTAACAGCACGACTGAAGCAATGACTGGAAATCGTTGGTCACGTGACATGGGTGTATCGAATCACTTGCTTCAGGAAGTGACAAGCTGCGAAGCCTCGGTATCATTTGCCCTCAGTTGGGTCTGTCAGGCATAGAAGCGCTCTTTACATATCCTGTCTCCAGGATAAACAAATCGTATTTCTAGTTTTGTGCAGTTTCGGTGCCGTGTTGAGAGTTGGAACAACCATTCGTAACGAATAAACAGGGGTTTGCAGGCAGCCTGATGAAAACAGCTGCGCGAGGCTCGATGTGAGTCGCCGGATGTGAGAGCGACAGATGCAAACTATTGGTCGCTTTGCTAGCAGAAGCTGCAGGCGGCTACAGGAGGCTGACAGGAGTCCGGCTAGGAGCTGCAGCGGTGTCCGGTCGCCCTATTGGTGAGTTCTTCTTCTTCTGTAGCGTTTTGTGGCAGCTAGCTCCAAACGCTAACGAAAGGGAACTATACATGATTAACACACACACACCCGGTCTGCGGGTATATATGATCGGTACTTTATAAACCGTTGTCTCCGTGCTGGTCTCGCTGTAGGAGTCTAAACGCCTGAGATCCTCACGCTGTCATCCATTCACAGACTGGAGCTGACAGCACAGCCACGTCCCAGCTCCACACAGAGACTCTGTCCTCGCCACAAACACACAAGCCCAAATCGTCCATGCTAACCAATGCAGATGGACTAGTGGAGCTGTGAAGACTGGATGGCCATGTTTACAAAGGAGGGGCAATCACTGTAGACCTGTTTTGGCCTGCCCCCCCTCGGCCTTTGTACATTGTCCATGGTGTGGAGAGGATAAATGAACTGTTGACAAGCTCTTGAGGCCACAACACTTTTCCTGCTCCTTGGTGGTTCCTTGTGATTCTAGGTTGGACGTTTGCCGGATCTCCTTCCAAAATGACCTCAGAGTGGGGTGAAAGGTCCACGGCCGAGCTCATGAGGAGTTATGTTTCCAAAGAGGCGGGATACGGAGTACCAAAGGAGGGCTGGAGGATCTGTCTGGCACACGAGTTCAAGGAGAAGAGAAAGCCCTTTCAGGCAAAAGATGTCTCGCTGTCCCACATCTGGAATCATCTGGGCCTCGGGATAAGGTGAGACTGATGAATTGACCTTTTACCAATGCTTTGGTTTTAGTAAACTCTATGACCAACCCTTAAGGGTTTTCCTCCATATTGCACTGCAACCTTTACTCTGCATACCATTTCACCCATATCCATGTTTCCATGGTGTAACTGCATAGGCATTATCCCATCGGGTCGTATTTCTCAGCCCACACCTGAGCCAGCAGGTGCTGTGCTGGATAATATCCAGTATTTCTGGCAGTTTAATTATAGGACAAGATACCTCGATTATTTGTTTCAAGTTTTTTTTTTGCCAATGGTTTGTTGTTGCTATATGAGCAAATGCTTTGGGGGGGGGGGGGGGGGGGGGGGGGGGGAGGTACATTGTTGATTTTGCTGTTTGTTTGCTCAACAACTGCTGACATCTGAGATGCAAAAGTGGTACACTCTGCAGCTTTGCATATCGTCAGGCTCACAGGCTGCAGCACAGCCAGCAGCAGCACTTGACTGGACTCAGACCTGCTCTTTAGTGATGTGGCTGCAAGGATATTCATGCTTGCATTCACACAGTGGCTGAATGTCATTTTATATTCTTTGATATTTGTCCATAAGGCCACAGTGTTTTTATATTTTGTCTCCATGACAACCTGCAGCAAAGGGCCATAACAAAGGTTTATGACCTCAGTGGCATAATAAATCATTTTCCTCAGACTGAAAGCAAACAGCACGGAGGTGTGGCGCGCCAGCCTTTTATCCATGTTAAAGTTTAAGCTCAAACATTATTATGTATCTGATGCAAAGGCAAACAAACATGCTGCAGTCACAATAAATGCACCTTTCTCTCTCTCTCTCGCTCATTTCTCCTCCAAGGTGTGTCTATGTCAGATTTACCTGAGGCAACGTGAGAGCAGATATGCAGGAGATTATTTAGGCAACGTCCAAAACGGTGTTAGTAGTAAACCCAGGTTTAGCCGCACCTATAATCTGGGGAATAATGTCAGTTAACTGTGGGGCAGTGCTGTGGTGCCTGGTTTATATGAAGAGACCCCTTGGTTGTAAAAGAGACAGCCACCTGAGCACACACACACACACACACACACCAGAATGAGGTTATCCTACTCTTCCTGGATTCACAGATCGGGATCAGGGTGAGGGCCACTGTTTGCATTCCAGAGCTGCAGAACAACAAGATCCTGACAACATATAGGGAAGCTTCCGTGGCCTCAATTAACACGTTCAAACCAATCTCATTCATGCTCTGAGCGACGCCACATTGATATCGGCCATTGTTGTGGCTCTGGAATGAGCCTTTGTGTGCAGCTATTGTTTGCAGGACAGTCAGGTGCTGTAGTGTCATGCACAGCAGTTTGTGTACACACAACAGAACATGTGCCATACATCACAGCTACTGCGGTGTAGCATGGCTCTTTGCTGAAAGCTTAGGTTATGCAGGCTGCAACAAAATTGTTAAGGGACAATTTAACTAATGAACTAATGACCTAATCACCATGTCTGATGTTACCATACAGACCATCAACATATGAATGACTCCAGGCTACAGGAGTCACACACACACACACACACACACTGTTCACATCAACCAGATAGAAGTCCACTTTGACTTCATTCCTCTCCTCACAATTGAGTCCTTCATGCAGTTGCACAATTCCCTCTTTCTTTCTGCCTCAGTGTGTTTGCGCGTATGCACAAGTGTGTGTGTGTGTGTGTGTGCATGCACCATATGCTACCTTATTAATTACAGATTCAAGCCCGGTTTAAATGCAGGCTGCTTGGAAATAAAAGCAAAAAAAAAAAAAACACGTCAATGCAATGTCTCCAAAAATGACCTGTGAGAGCATGTGCATGGGTTTATGATGGCTCCAACTAACTCTGAGATCATATCTGTGTGTTGTATCTGTCTTCAACCAGGTATCTGAAATGGTGGTACAAGAAGACCCAGGTGGAAAAGAAAGCTCCGTTTATCGATGTATTTGGTGCCATACCCTTGCGTCAGATATATGGTAAGTCAAGGTCTGGCTTAGAACAACAACAAATCCGTTACGAGATCTGATAACTAAATGCACCATAGCCTTTTAGAACTTGTCCTCAAGATAATAATAATAAATGATCACAATAATTCATGTGAAATAACAAAATGTATGATCTCAGATATGTTCACCAGTGCCTCGTGACAAACACTAATTGATTTCTCCTGATTTGCAGGTGCTCCACTCGGTGGTATTGGAGGAGGTACCATCACCAGAGGCTGGAGGGGAGAATTCTGTAAATGGCAACTAAACCCTGGAATGTACCACTACAAAACTGTTGCTGCCAACCAGGTATACATCATAAAGAAGATACAGTATATATGTTTGTTTGTTTACTAAATGTGAACGATGATGGAATGGAATATAACATAATGAATGTAAAATCAAAAGCGAGGACATTCAAGTTACTTTCACTTTCTCGTACTTCTCTTTCTCTTAGTTTACAGTTTGTTTGCGTCGTGGAGGACAGACGGTTTACCAGCAGGTGCTATCTGTGGAGCGACCACCTACACTACAAGGCTGGAACTGGGGCTACTGCGGGGAGTACGCCTTCTACCATGCCTTATACCCCCGCGCCTGGACCGTCTACCACCTGCCAGGGCAGAATGTCACCCTAACCTGCAGACAGATTTCCCCTGTCATCCCCCATGACTACCAGGTATCTGAGTCCTCCCCAGATTGATTTAATCCAATATGTTTTATCATATTTTGTGGTCCCAAAAACGTTCTGATTTTAGTTTGACTGATTTGTGGATTTGAGACAAGATTCATATTTTGGAATTCCAGATTCGACCATCATGTTTCGGCGATTAAACCTATGTATCTAACGATTTCTCTCAGGACTCGAGTCTCCCGGTGGCTGTGTTTGTGTGGGACATAGAGAACATGAATGACTACGATCTAGACGTCTCCATCATGTTTACTATGGTCAACGGTTCAGGACACAAGAACGACAAGTGTGGAGGACACTGGAACGAACCGTTCCACCTGGAAAAGGAAGAGGAGGCTGTGTCCGGGGTCCTGTTACATCACCGCTCTTCAGTGAACCCGTACACTCTGTGCATCGCAGCCCGAGAGCAGGTTTGAATTGAACTGATGGCTATAGCAGCTTTGAGAGTTTTGTGGTAGTTAGTGAGTTGTTGCTTGATGTGCGTGCGTGTGTGTGTGTGTGTTTGTGTTTGTGTGTGCGCATGCACAACAGCCTGACAGGGAAGTGAGTCACCAGACAGCATTCAGCCCAAAGGGAACCTGCAGTGGTCTGTGGAATGACCTCATTTCCGATGGACGACTGGACTCTCCTACAGGTCAGTGCTTAAAAACAGACTGTGGAGGGATGAGAGGAATAAAATGATAATTGACATGTGATGTTGTTTTTTTCCAAAGTGTTTTTGTTTTTTACTCTTTTACATACGTTCCGTGTTTTATGTAAATGCCGTGTGCCAATCTTTCTCATTTATGTTTCACCGTCTCTCTCACCCCTGCAGGATCCAGCCCACCGACGCCTAAAGGAGAGACAGTGGCAGCAGCGTTGGCTGTGGGCTGCTCGGTGCAGGCTCACAGCCGGAACACCCTCGAGTTCAGTCTGGCCTGGGACATGCCCAAATTCACCTTTGGCTCTAGAGAGAGGGAACACGAAAGGTAGCGATAGCGTCTTCTTTCCTGTGATGCATTTTACATACATATGATGAATGAGCACAAATACAATGATTTCCATCACCATCTGGTGGCTTTTCTGTTTCCAGGAGATACACTCGTTTCTTTGGGACCAAAGGGAATGCGTCTCCCTCCCTCTCTCACTATGCACTTACACATTACAAACAGTGGGAGAGGAGCATCGAGGAGTGGCAGAGACCAGTTTTGCAGGACAGGTACATGGGGTTGACCTATGTAGAAATTCCTTTGTCAAAGCAATAATAAGTTTCAGAGCAGTCTCACCAGGAAAACACCAGTTTACTTTGTATTTAACTCTGTGCTGCAGTTCTCTCCCCTCCTGGTATAAATCGGCACTGTTTAACGAGTTGTACTTTGTGGCGGATGGAGGGTCAATATGGACAGAGCTATCAGAAGACGCTGATATCAGTGGCGGGCTGCGCAGCGAGGACGGGGGGCTTCCTGCCCAACCTGCTGTCATGAAGGAGTATGGCCGTTTTGCCTACCTTGAAGGTAAGTGCCACTGAAACGAAGGTGGTGATGACCTGAGGGAATAACTTAGCAGTAAAGTGGTATCAGGTGCGAAGTGTCCGAGTACTAGTACTTGAGATCAGTATCTGGTCACCAATACCGGTATGGGGACACCCCTAATTAGCAGTAAATTTATTTATTTACTTAAATATAAATATGTTTTTCAAATGTATGGTAAAAGAAAGTTGTGTTTTAAGGCATTTATTGATAAGCTAATATTATTTCCCAGGTCAGGAGTACAGAATGTACAACACATACGACGTGCACTTCTATGCCTCTTTTGCACTCATCATGCTTTGGCCCAAACTCGCTCTGAGTGTGCAATATGACATCGGTGAGTCATTTTATCCCAGTGTGCAATCCGTTATTTAAGCACGGCTGTTTGATACAGGACAATACCAGACTTTACAGCACTGATTTCGTTGCAGCTGGCAGTGTGGTTCAGCAGGACCCGACAGAAAGGCTGCAGCTGATGACTGGGCAGTATTCTCCTGTCAAGGTCAAAAATGTGGTGCCTCATGACATAGGAGACCCAGGTGAGAGAGGGGCTATATTCACGACCACCTGCTGACATTCTGCCTTCTGTGTACTGCATTCAGAAATTATTTACTACTTCTGAAGCAGTTGCAAATTGATTGAAACCATTAATGTTCTCTCCTCAGATGATGAGCCATGGCAGCGGGTAAATGCCTACCTCATTTATGACACAGCAGACTGGAAGGACCTGAACCTGAAGTTTGTCCTGCAGGTCTACAGGGACTTTCATCTCACCCAGGACAAACAGTACCTGCAGGACATGTGGCCCATCTGTAAGGTATGCTGGATGCTCTTAGAACCATGTCAATATGAAATCTGCACTCTTTGTGATACTTCACTCCTAATCATTCACACAAATGTTTGCACGTGGTCACACACGGTCCGGATTTTCACACCACACCATTGTCTTCTTCTGGTCCATCCGTTAGGCAGTGATGGAGTCGGAGATAAAGTTTGACTTGGATGGAGATGGACTAATAGAAAACTCTGGATATGCTGACCAGACCTATGACGCCTGGTCAGTGACTGGACCAAGGTGAGAGTTAATTTTAAAAAAAAGTGGAGAAGGTAAAGACCCACACAACATGATTTTGTCTCATGAAATGAAACTTTGAAGATTCAACTAACCTGGACATTGTTGTACTCGTGTTTGACAGTGCATACTGTGGTGGGCTCTGGTTAGCGTCTGTGTGTGTGATGTGTAAGATGGCCAAACTGGTGGACAACGAGATGCACCCATATTACAGAGACCTCTTAGACCGAGGCTGTGCTGCTTTTGACAAACTGCTGTGGAACGGTATGTTCAAACACTCATTTCCTGTGATGTATTCCGTATGTAAATAGATCTGTTTCGATGTGAGATGCATTAAAACTCATTTCCATGTTCCCGCGTATGGACTAATGCCAAGATCAGTTTTGGTTTCGTGTAGTAGAATCTTAATAATTTGTAAGACTTGTGAGTTACTTATTTTTAATTTCCCTGTCATGTTTAGGAAAGTACTACAACTATGATAGCAGTGGGAGGGACTTTTCCAACAGCGTCATGTCTGACCAGTGTGCAGGCCACTGGTTCCTTAGAGCATCTGGGCTGGGAGAGGGAGAATACCAGGCAAGTTCACCACACATAGACTGTAGCAACAACTCTGTGGTAAAGGTTTGGCTTTTAAAATAACCGTTTGATTAATGCCGTAAATCTTCATTAAATGTAGTAAATATATGCTAATTTAATTTCTCTCTGACAAGATATCGGATGCATGAGCTCACTATCACTTCCCCTTTTTAGCCGTTTTCAAAAGAAAAAATCCAGAGCGCTTTGAAATCTGTGTTTGACTTAAACGTGATGAGCTTTGCTGGCGGCCAGATGGGGGCAGTAAACGGCATGCGTCCTGAAGGAGTGCCTGACCGCTCCAGCGTCCAGTCAGATGAGGTCTGGACTGGAGTAGTGTACGGACTGGCAGCCACTATGATCCATGAGGTAATTATGCGTTTGTTAATATTTTTAATTATAATTGAATTTTAATTGACGAATGTCTATGGTATGATTTCTATCTGAGATGCCAAAAGTGTCTTTACAGTTGATATCATGCGCATGCTTTAATACTGGTTGTGTTTATTGTGAATGATATGTCACACCACTGTGGTTGTCTGTTTCACTCAGGGTATGCGGGATGAGGGGATGCGGACAGCAGAGGGATGCTACCGGACTGTGTGGGAGAGACTAGGCATGGCCTTCCAGACTCCTGAAGCCTACTGCGAGACGGGCATCTATCGTTCTTTGGCCTACATGAGGCCTCTGAGCATCTGGGCTATGCAGCTAGCACTTAATACTTCACAGAGTACCTCAGCTCAACCTGGAGACACTGATGGGAGTCGGGACGGAATATGAGTTAAGGATCTGTCTTTGAGAGTGGTGTTTTTTCCGGGGGTATGACAAGTTCCTTGGAAAAAACACATACACAAACTAATTCACCCACGACTGTCATCTGTTCTCCAACCCTGCAGTGCAATGTTTAGCTGGTGATAGATCTTGAATTCCATTCTCTGCTGTCCAATTAGTTTTTGATATTTTTTCTTTTGGGGCTTGAGGTCAGAACTTTGAAGTGTTAGTTAGTAAGCAAGAAAGTAAGCAACCACTACAGAACATGATTTAGGTAGTACTGAAATATGCCAGATATTTGAGGATGGTTGTGTGTTATTATGCCAGTCACATGGAAGCATAGTTGTCCCTCACAGAGTGGTATATCAGAAGGCCTGAGTGAACCAGGATCTGATGTAAAACACAATGAGTTTTGTTTTGGGGAGAAAGTTTGATTAAATTGCACTTGGTGCCTTGTTGCATGTTGGCCTGTATCTACAGCATATGAACGTAGAGGCAACATTCACTGGTTTATTAGATCTGATAGTCATGATAATCATGTTCAATAAATGTATGAATAAGACCCAACAGAATGATGTGTGTGTGTGTGTCCACCTGTTCCAATAATAATAATAAGTGTAACACTCAAACTGTTTAAATATACGTAAGTATAAATATACATTTTCAAGATTCAAGACTTTTATTATTAAATATTCATACATAAATATATATATATACAAATACACAATGACATATGAGACACAGGGATAAATGACTGGGTGTGGCTACAACTTCTGACGTCAGCAGCCCGGCTAGCTCAGTCGGTAGAGCATGAGGCTCTTAACCTCAGGGTCGTGGGTTCGAGCCCCACGTTGGGCGCAGTGCTTTTCCAATAACATGTGAAACCACTCAAGAATAACTTAATGTTGTCAACGTGACGCACGTTCGTAAGTCTCTGTGGCGCAATCGGTTAGCGCGTTCGGCTGTTAACCGAAAGGTTGGTGGTTCGAGCCCACCCAGGGACGCTTTTGGGTCAGCGAGATGAGATGAGATAATATAATAAAATGTGTTCCATTGCTTACAACACAACCTGAAGTCATCACCATGCTTTTTTTTAAGTCTGATTATCACAACATACTATACACAATGACTCTCAATCCTCATAAATTATAACTCATGTTATTTACATTACTCAACCTGCAATTTTATCATTAATATCTTTATTTATCTCATCTTTATTAAAAAGAACAAATTGTGAGGCGGAAATTGGGACAGGAAGAGACTATGTCCATTCAAAGGTGGAAAAAGAAAAAAAAACAGTACCGTCCCTGGGTGGGCTCGAACCACCAACCTTTCGGTTAACAGCCGAACGCGCTAACCGATTGCGCCACAGAGACTGGCGTACCGACACAACGCGGAACACACAAACACTACACGTCACCATGTCCACCTGTGTTTGACAACGTGTTGCAGTGACAGTAGGCCCTGTGACAGATGTTTCTGTTAGCGATGTAGTGTTTAAAACTTCTGCCATCATTTACCGAACAGGTCTCTGTGGCGCAATCGGTTAGCGCGTTCGGCTGTTAACCGAAAGGTTGGTGGTTCGAGCCCACCCAGGGACGGGCTTCTCTTTTATCGTCATATCACGATTATTTACATATAACTATGTGTCGGTGCAATTTATATACACTCCCCCTTTCGGATAAGATAAAATATAGCGAAACTAGCTGTCAAACAACAAAAATGTCGTTCGCCCCACGTGGGGCTCGAACCCACGACCCTGAGGTTAAGAGCCTCATGCTCTACCGACTGAGCTAGCCGGGCAGTGGCGCTACGACACATGGTCAAGTTTATAAAGTGTCTTCAACACTGTATGTTGCAGCCACGTTCGTTCAGTCACTGAACTTTGAGTAAAAATACTTGCAGCATTAGTCCATGTCCCTGTAAGTAATTTATCCTCAAAACACTTAAAAAAATGATTTAAATTATGTTACGTGTACTAATCACTAATCACCTCTTGGTGGCGTCGTCTGCCTGCAGTGAAAAGTCCAGGTGGTTGGAACTGTGGACTGAGGTCAGCTGTTGTTTGTCTCAGTTTGAGCTCGTGTCTTCAGCTGCTCTGAATAGACACTTTATTTTTATTTTTATGGCGGCCTGCTCTGCATTTACTGCTATTTATAAATATATACATTTTTATTATCGTCTGTGATCAGTTTGGAGAGGGCGGGACCACGTGACGAAATGCGGAAGTGAGTGGAGGAGGAGGAGGAGGGGGGAGTGGCGGATTCGGTGTCCGTGTGTGTTTTGAGCCGCTGTGGTGCGTTCACTAGCTGCACCACACTGCAAACCACAGCTTCACCTGTCTCCACCAGCACATGTACGACCTCCACCTGCCGGGGAATGAAGTGAGGTGAGCTCCACGGACTAAGACCAACAAACAGGAGTCGCGTAGTTCTAACGTTTAGCAACTTTCGATGGGTTTGACTTTAGCGCGGACGGCGTCATCTGTCAGGACAGACAGCTAACATGTAGATTTATAGTAATGCTAACCTTTATGCTATGTTTACCGCTGCCGCACTCAATGTAAACCAAGTCTCTTACAGTTAATATTTCAAAAGTGGTAGAAAGTAAATCAAAACAGTGACTTGGGTTCTTAAGTACAATTTTGAATTGTAGCATGTTCCTGTTATATGGTATTTTATACTACGCTGCAAATCTAAACGCTGTTACACTAGATTTTATTTTCTTCTACCGTTATTTAAACCTCTTGTTTTTCAAAATTCTAAAGTTACTGATACAAAATAGAATTAGCAATTAAATGTTCAACTTGAACATGTTCAATGTTCAAATGTATCCTGTTTAATAATTCAAGTTAGCTAACTTTTTCAGCCACCACATTGACGTCATAATATATACATTTTTTTTCAAAATGGACACGTTTACTTTTGGTACTTTTTGTACACTTAAAAGTAATACAATAGTATTACAATAAACCCTCACAGGTTAAGGTGAAATGTAGGTTTTGTGTTGGCTCAGCTTTGTGTGCAAGTCGCTTTTAAATTAATGTAATGTAATGATCATCTTGGAGAACCACAGTTACCGTTACAGTTTGTTTTTTATGTGTTTTGTTTTGTCCCTTCTAGCCATAGCAATGAAACTTAGCTAAACAGCCTCACTTATACACAGCTGATCAGCTCCACAAATTGCAAATGGCAAAATCACTTTACAAACCTAAAAAGCATAAATTGAAAGCAGCCAATCTGCAACCTGTTGCTGCTCTCTTTGACTTCTGCCATTTTAATTTGACAACTGGGGCACGAGACGAGGCAGAGACACAGGTAACAAACCAGGGCGTGTACATGCATGATTCTTGCATTAGAAGTTAATGTATGCACATGCCTGAAGGCCTGCGAACTATTTGGAAAAGTGTTTTCTTTCATCCAATAAGACTTTTTTGCAGGTCACACCATTGCTCCCACAGCTGGGGTTGGGTATATATTTGAATCACATCAGTGATTTTCTAATCATAGTGACTCATTAAGCTCAAATAAAAATTATCCACTTTTAGAGCTCAGCTAAAAGTGGATCACTTTCTCATTCAAAACTGTCACATCCACTATCAGTAAATGTGACACTGTAAGATTTCTGTTCCATCATGTATAACATTTCCCCCTTGTGTCGTTTAAAAGTGATCACTATGGCGCTGAACTTTGTTTTTCTGCGTCTTTTTTTCACAGCGTGTGTTTAAACTGAACTCAAAGGAGGAAGTGCAAATCACTTGTATCTCGGGGTCACTGGCCTTACAGATGTGGGTGGTTCCTCATAGAAAATGTATAAAGGGAACAGTAAAACAGAAATTCCTCTCATTACGTAAAGGATAAACTGGAATTTTAAGACCAACGTAAAACATTTCTATTTTGAGATTAGTAGATCTGATGTTTTGTTTATATAAAATTGGAATAAGATTTTTTATCAGGACTCCACATAAACATACTGTGTATTCTCATTATATTTGCATAATTATATCAAACACTTCTCAGAGATGTTCTCCATCTGTGTCCCACAAGCCCACAAACAGCAGCGTCAGCCCCAAGCTAATCCTCTTAGACTGTTTTGTTGTTTTCCTTTTATTGAAGTCCCTGTCTCGAGTCACTGGTGTTTCTGGCTCGGTGAGGACATCAGCTGAAATACAGGCGAACCTGGGGTCGTGGATTTTGAACCTAAAATGGCCTGGGAAGCGTTTGAGCGGTTATTTTCCCATTTGAATTTGCCCTCATGTACATCCCTCACGTCTTCTTTTCTTTTCCTGCTCCTCTGTTGATCGAGTTATTACTACTTGTTTTCTGTCCGTCTGTCGGTAAAAGCATCTCTGATTGTCCTCTCCTTCCTAACTTGTCTTACAGGGTCGTTCCGAGGTCAGACTGTTGAGATGACAAGGCTGTGACAGTGTGTGTCCAAGAGTGTCTGTACCGGACAGAATCCTGTGACATGGCCGCTGCCAAGAAGAGTGAGTTTAGTTGTTGCATTGTTGTGATTACACTGAGTCATAAAGTCATTTTTCAACCACTTCTGAAGCCAAAGAAAAACCAATGAAGGATCAAAATGTTTGTTGCTCAGGATCAAGTCATTTTTGTTTGTTTTTAATGATAAATAACTCAAGCAAGCTGAAAATTTAGATGCATAAATGGCAGGTTAGGAGAAAGTTATGACGATTGGTCCCAGAAAGGAAACCAACCCACTTTTAAAACAGCAGCTAATTCCAGATCTGATTTCCCAAAGGTCCTATTCAGGATTCATCGTCTTTATTGTTCCTTCTCTTTCCCTGACATTTTATAAAAGTTAAAGTTGAGAATCAAGAAAACTTTCTTAACAGTTGAATTTTATTTTGATACCAATGATTCACCAAAGCAAAGTTAGTAGTCTCATGAAAGGAATAGACTATTTCCATTACATAAAAGCCATTTTACCAAGCCAGAGGTGATGATAATGTTTGAAGCTCTCTCCAATAATCTGCTGGAAGTTAATTGATCTGCTTTAATCTTTGTCCTGCATTCAGTGTTTCTTAGGATGGACTGAGCGTTGCAATAAGGGGAAGGAGAGGAAAAAAGGGTTGTAATTTATTGTGATAGAGAACCTCAAATTAACCTTTCCAGCAGTGAGTCAGGCTGGAGGCGTTCCAGGAAGGTTACTTCATTCAATTTAATTCACGATCAATGTTTCTCTCGGCTTGGTTTCTTGGGAAAAGGGGTATACTAGTGGTGCTGAGTCAGTGTTAGCAGCTTTATCATGATGTTCTTGCGAAGGCAAGCAAATCTGCTTCCTTAAAAGCTAGAATAAAAAAAACACCGGAAACCAGACAGGAAAGAGAACACAACCTGTTGGAGGCCTGGAAATTATTCTTATTTATGTTCTTATTTACCACCAAGAATAAGCCTCCTCCATCAGCCAGTGGAGTAAGTGCTTGTTCTTCCCTTTGAGGACCCCTCTGCGGGACTTTGTCCTTTTTGCTAAGGTCACCGAATAGAAGCTTGTGCAGAAGGAGCCCCTCTATTGACTTTCTGTTGACGGCATTTCAAAAATATGTATTTTTCATGTGTCTCAGATGAACTGAAATGTCACCGGAATAGTATTTGTAGCTTTTTTTTCCTTGACAGGAAGGGAGAGGGGTGAATTGCTACCAACCTTTTTTCTTTTTTTTTGATAGAGCTTACTTTTAGTTTGTGAGCAAATATATTGCGATACACAACCACAACTATCAACGATCACATGGTGCGGATGATCAATAGCTGGCGTTTTGTTGTTGTTGTTTTTAAAGGGTTGAGGTAAAAGGATCAACTGTCCATATTGCAGATGCTTTTATTGATCAAGCCCAAATGTGGTGCATCTATTTAGTGCTGGACTTGTATTACTTACACATACAGTACTTGAGCATTTGTTTTTGAAGAGTTTACAGAGAAGAGCGCTGTTAGACTGACAGACATCTGTAATATTCAGCAGAGCTAGAACAGATACACACAGATTAGTGGAGGGACAGGGGAAGGCAAATTAATCTGAAATAAACCAGTTCAGTGCAACGTGCACGTGTGCATGTTAATTTGCACGTGCACGTGTGCATCTGTATGTTTATGGGTCTGCAGCCACTGAAAGGGCAGTGTGTCTGGTTGTGTGTTTTTGATCTTACTTTGCCTGGGATTATCAAACCCATCTAAAAGGCCAAAGAGCTCAGTATTGTGATAATGAGCCAGAGATTTACTACAGCTGTGAGTCTGTGTGAGACGTATGTGTGAATACATTAAATATAATAAAGTAAAAAAAAACAATTAAAATTAAATTAAAAAGAAGAATGTACTCCCAAAATAATGTAAAGTGTGCAAATGAAAACTATGTTTGTACTGGGTAAAGAAAGACGCAGCCAGCTGCCATCTAATTAAAATAACCATAGAGAAAACAACAAGCGTTGAAACCTGAGGATGTTATTGTGCCGTGCTGTTGCTGCATAAACGCTATGTCACTCCATGTGAATGATTCATTGGCCACTATGGAATTAACAGCAATTTGATTTCCAATTAATGTTGGATCGCTCCAACATTAATCAGTAGATTAATCAGGTTTGGTTGATGTGTTTTGTTCTTCTTGTGCCTTTTAATATTTGTTCTGTTAATTGAACAGATAGTTTTCTCACGTTAAAGATGTGGTTCACATATACTCGATGTAAATTACAGTCCCATCTCTTCATGTACAATGTCCCCATTTTAACTATAACTGCAGATAGGTCTCAATACAAAGCCTGTCGTTTTCGTCCTCCTAGAGGATGTAATTACAGTTATTGAGACCTATTGTATGAACTTCTAGGCTTCATGCAAAAAGCCTCTTATAGTAGGAGTAGTAACTTACATAACAGGTCCCGTCATGTGATTTCATCTTTAACTTGAAGCTTTAAGTCTAACTATAGAAAGTTGTGTTTCTCTAGACAGACTTCTTGTAGTTTAATTCATGTTAATTAATCTTGACATCTTGCATTAGACCTTATATGGGTGAATATTGTTTTCGACTATAAGCCAGCAAACAACATTCCTCATTTCTTCTTTCTCATGCACCGTGATCCTGCACATATGGAAAGTGATGTAACTCCTGAACTCATTACTGTGACCCACATCTCCAACAGCGAGGTTTTCTAATCTCTAATATGTGTCTGAATAAAAGTTTAATGGAACTGGGCCCACATGGGCCCATAATGGCCCATGCTAATGTAATGCTAGGAACAAGACAGTATATGAATAGCGCTTAATGGGCTGCAGCAATTATGCACTATAGGTGTGTCTTTAATATTAACCGCCTCCATATTTAGAATACTCACAACACTTTGGTGTGATTAGCTTTAGTGTAATGTGACCTGTATGTATCCGTCTCCTCACTTTACAACTAAGAATATGCCGTGTTTGCTTTATACTTTCAGAGTACAGATGCTGTTGCTTCAGACTAATCAGTCGATTTCCAGTTGTTTTATTTTCAAAATAAATGTCACATTATTACTGGGCTTATTACTCTCCTTCATGAGCTTATTATATGATAACGATGAGTGATTTCAACAAACGCTGGTTTACTGTGGTTTGGCAGTGAAACTGAAAAATAGGGTAGAAACATCAAGCTGAGGCTGAATATAAAAGCAAAAGACCTAGTTGTGATGTTGGTGTGTTTTTGTTTTTGATGGTGAGTAGGCACACCATCACAGATGGGCGTCTATATATGTGTTTGAGATGGCAATCAGTAACAGTGGCCACAACACAAAGCACTGCAGTCAAGCTGCTAAATGGAGGACCTTTAAAGTTATGAATACAGAATAATGGAATGATGCCACACATATGGTGTGTGTGTATGTGATGTTTGATATTGTTTTCCTAGATTCAGACATACAAACACAAATAACTGAGTTTAGATTACTTGTACTTACTTTACTCTTTGTATTGTTTATCTGTCTTGTTGTGTAACTTCTAGACATGTTCTCTCTTTTTGAGGTCTGGGAAAACGATGCTGAGACCCAAAGCCCAGAGCAGAAATTCAGACAAACTGTCTGTGGTCTCAGAGAATTCTTATTTTTTTTGGAGGGAAGGGGGTTTATTCAGAGAAGGAGGTTTTTTTTCTGCCACAGCGAGAGCGAATTCCTGGGCAGAAGAACAATAAACATCAGCATGCATCAGTGTCATAAGAGAAAAGCAAAACCTAAAGGGAAATAATAGGCTCAGCCTGTAAGTCTAAACCTCTGTAACCCCATTACGTTGACACAGAGATCCAGTGGAGTCTGCCATAGATGGATTTGTAATCAAATATTACTGGAAAGAGAAAATTTTATTAGTGCAATATATGTTTTTACAGTATAAGATCCGCTTAATACATGAGTGACGTACATGATGTTTCCATCTGTTTCATGTACATTGAGGATGTAATCACAAAAAGCCATCAAAATATTGCAAACAATGTTTTATTATCACTACTTATGTCTTATATCACTAGTTAGATCTTTAGTTGTGTTGTGTATCCTGCAGTTCTACCTCCATGATGGAAGCAGTGGACACTGCAGCAGTGGACACACTATATGATGGTTGTTGTACACTGTATGTGTGCAGAAACACATGCATTTCAGGCCTCAGCATTCACACCACCAGAGCAGGTTTGAGTGATTGTAAAGTGCACTCTATTATGTCACTAAAAGGAGTTGTCTATTGCTGTTTGGCACATCTTCTCTCCATTTCTGAAATGACCCAGACTGAGTGCTGGTGTCCATACGTGACCTTCAGCGCCTCCTCTTTCTTTCTCAGGTTGTGCGAAGACAGGAGGCGTGCGCTTCTCAGAGGAAACCCCCGCCGCTGCTGGAGCCCCGTCGCACGTTCACTTCGACGAAAAGCTGCACGACTCCGTCGTCATGGTGACTCCAGAGGACGACGGCAACTTCATGGTCAAGGTGTGTTTAACTTGACACTTAATATCTACAGCGAATGAATGAGATTTGTTTTCTTTCCAGTTATTTTTTTGATTTCCAGATTTAAAAGTTTGTACGCGCATAAACAGACACAGCATTGTCTTTCTATTGTTGTCATTGTATTTTACTCATATTAACACAGATGTCTCTAAATAAAAATACATTCCTTAATCATCTTATTCACACTTATTCACTAATACCTAGATTAGTGTTCATTTTGGCCTAGTTTCAATCCCAAATCAACAGTATTAATCATAATTATTAGTTTCTTTTATTTTTTATGCGCACTCTCCATTTGACAGGAGGGAATTGATTGACAGCGGCAAATGAGGCACAAAGTCATTACATGGAGATTGGATGAAATTGTTCACCTGCAGTGCTGTGAAAGTGTTGATCTGATTATGTTTTATTTTGTAAAACCACAGATGTGGTTGCAGTCTCATGATGATCTGGCCTGAATCCATTTAGTTTCTGTGAGTCACACTGAACTACAACAAACGGTTGGAGGCACTCATTTATGAGATCATGATCAGCCTTTTTTTCCTCCCTCGTGCTCAGTTATCATCTGGCATCATCACATGCTCCCTTTAATCAAAACTGATCTGCAGCAGCATCTGCCCTGTCATGCCCAGCACATAATATAATATAATATAATATAATATAATATAATATAATATAATATAATATAATATAATATAATATAATATAATATAATATAATATAATATAATATAATATAATATAATATAATATAATATAATATAATATAATATAATATAATATAATATAATATAATATAATATAATATAATATAATATAATATAATATAATATAATATAATATAATATAATATAATATAATATAATATAATATAATATAATATAATATAATATAATATAATATAATATAATATAATATAATATAATATAATATAATATAATATAATATAATATAATATAATATAATATAATATAATATAATATAATATAATATAATATAATATAATATAATATAATATAATATAATATAATATAATATAATATAATATAATATAATATAATATAATATAATATAATATAATATAATATAATATAATATAATATAATATAATATAATATAATATAATATAATATAATATAATATAATATAATATAATATAATATAATATAATATAATATAATATAATATAATATAATATAATATAATATAATATAATATAATATAATAGAATAATGGAATGATGCCACACATATGGTGTGTGTGTATGTGATGTTTGATATTGTTTTCCTAGATTCAGACATACAAACACAAATAACTGAGTTTAGATTACTTGTACTTACTTTACTCTTTGTATTGTTTATCTGTCTTGTTGTGTAACTTCTAGACATGTTCTCTCTTTTTGAGGTCTGGGAAAACGATGCTGAGACCCAAAGCCCAGAGCAGAAATTCAGACAAACTGTCTGTGGTCTCAGAGAATTCTTATTTTTTTTGGAGGGAAGGGGGTTTATTCAGAGAAGGAGTTTTTTTTCTGCCACAGCGAGAGCGAATTCCTGGGCAGGAGAACAATAAACATCAGCATGCATCAGTGTCATAAGAGAAAAGCAAAACCTAAAGGGAAATAATAGGCTCAGCCTGTAAGTCTAAACCTCTGTAACCCCATTACGTTGACACAGAGATCCAGTGGAGTCTGCCATAGATGGATTTGTAATCAAATATTACTGGAAAGAGAAAATTTTATTAGTGCAGTATATGTTTTTACAGTATAAGATCCGCTTAATACATGAGTGACGTACATGATGTTTCCATCTGTTTCATGTACATTGAGGATGTAATCAGAAAAAGCCATCAAAATATTGCAAACAATGTTTTATTATCACTACTTATCTCTTATATCACTAGTTAGATCTTTAGTTGTGTTGTGTATCCTGCAGTTCTACCTCCATGATGGAAGCAGTGGACACACTATATGGTGGTTGTTGTACACTGTATGCATTTCAGGCCTCAGCATTCACACCACCAGAGCAGGTTTGAGTGATTGTAAAGTGCACTCTATTATGTCACTAAAAGGAGTTGTCTATTGCTGTTTGGCACATCTTCTCTCCATTTCTGAAATGACCCAGACTGAGTGCTGGTGTCCATACGTGACCTTCAGCGCCTCCTCTCGCTTTCTCAGGTTGTGCGAAGACAGGAGGCGTGCGCTTCTCAGAGGAAACCCCCGCCGCTGCTGGAGCCCCGTCGCACGTTCACTTCGATGAAAAGCTGCACGACTCCGTCGTCATGGTGACTCCAGAGGACGACGGCAACTTCATGGTCAAGGTGTGTTTAACTTGACGCTTAATATCTACAGCGAATGAATGAGGTTTGTTTTCTTTCCAGTTTATTTTTTTGATTTCCAGATTTAAAAGTCTGTATGCGCATAAACAGACACAGCATTGTCTTTCTATTGTTGTCATTGTATTTTACTCATATTAACACAGACGTCTCTAAACAAAAATACATTCCTCAATCATCTTATTCACACTTATTCACTAATACCTAGATTAGTGTTCATTTTGTCCTAGTTTCAATCCCAAATCAACAGTATTAATCATAATTATTAGTTTCTTTTATTTTTTATGAGCACTCTCCATTTGTATCAGCCTGTTTTAGGTCTCAGGAGCCAAAGATGTGGTTTGGTTTTCATTTGACAGGAGGGAATTGATTGACAGCGGCAAATGAGGCACAAAGTCATTACATGGAGATTGGATGAAATTGTTCACCTGCAGTGCTGTGAAAGTGGTGATCTGATTACGTTTTATTTCGTAAAACCACAGATGTGGTTGCAGTCTCATGATGATCTGGCCTGAATCCATTTAGTTTCAGTGAGTCACACTGAACTACAACAAACGGTTGGAGGCACTCATTTATGAGATCATGATCAGCCTTTTTTCCTCCCTCGTGCTCAGTTATCATCTGGCATCATCACATGCTCCCTTTAATCAAAACTGATCTGCAGCAGCATCTGCCCTGTCATGTCCAGCACATAATATAATATAATATAATATAATATAATATAATAAAGTTAAACAGCTCAAGTGTTGGTTTATAACAAACATTGCAAATAAAAACTAAATATCCCATATCAGTTCCTCTTCAAATTACTCAATATTGACAACTTATATTTTATAAATTGGACCTTTTCAATGAGGTGGTCCAGCTGATACATGAAAATCAACCAAATGGTTTTTTATGTCTGTAAAAGACTAAGTCAGAGGTGGAGTCAGTGGTTACCATGTTTTATGGGTAACGCCAGTTACTTTGACTGCTGCTGCAGCCATTCCTGTGCTATGTTACTGAAGAGGTGGATATATATATATATATATATATATCTCCCCTTGCAAACCTCAGTAGGTTTTATCAGCAAAACATCCAGGAGGAGATTAAAGTCTTTTTTCATCACGGTTAATCTCCTCTGTTGGCCTCTGTAGGCTCAGAAGGATGTTATCAGACTTCTCATCCATCAGCTCTAAAACTCTGGAGGTGCTCAGCTCTGGAGGAAAGCATGACATTGGAGAAGAACATTGTCCCCAGTATAATAATAATTCAGCAGCTCTGAACTTTAAGATCAAAATGTGCGCACAAGCAGAAGGGCGACCTCATGATGTATCTATCTGGATTTGTTTCTGTCATGAGCTCACACATCCTGCCTGCAGGTAAAGAACGTCCATATTACAGACTGACTCAAGCTGTTCTCATTTTGTGCCACATTCACTATCACCGAGTAAACCCTCTCACTTTAGAGCTTAATTTCAACCATTAACTGTCATCATTACATCCAGAGATTTTTAAATATGTATCTTCAAGGATTCATCATTTGCAGCAGAGGACGGTTAAGTACATGCAATGGTATTAAAGCCATAATAGGCATGTCCTTTTCCATAGTTTCTCAGTCATACCAAAATCCCACAGGAAGTTTCTGTCCATGCTCAGTGTTAACTAAGCCTTTACAAGTGTTGGAGCTAATTCATGGCCAAATCAGTTTGCTTGAAAGCTGCATGCACATGCGTGGACGGGCCAGAAAAGTTGGCAGTGACCTTCACAGTGAGGGAGCATCCCGTTGGTGTGAGTGTGCTTTTCTTTAAAGCTCTTTAAGCCTGCGCGAGAGTGGGCACGAGCTACTGACAGCCTGCAAGGAGGCTTATCATGGAGCTGAGGGGGGAGGTGTTGCTATGGAGACAGCCATGGGGGGGGCTTCAGCACACCAAAGACGAGGTGGGAGTGCGTGGGATGGGAGCTTCATGGACACAACAGCTGTATGAATACCATGTTTGAGGACGGCTGTTTGACTTGCACTGACAGACACGGGGTCACGCAGAAACAACACATCCACAGTTTGTGTTTCTTTGTGCGCGTTGCTCTTCATGATTGACGGTGGTGAAGCCGGGCATGGAAATGAGCAGCTGTCAGTGCCGCAGTGATCAGCACAAAGACACACATTTTTTTTCCATTTCCATTGTTTGTCTGTGCCACAGGACAACATGTACCACTCGGTTTACTTACATGCACACTGTCATGGTACGACTGAGTAACCAGGCTCAGGCTGTTAAGTTCAGTTTAAAGCTGCATTCATCTATATTTTTAAAAACAACTTTAATAAATCGTCATGACGTGCAAACAACAACAGAAAGATGTTTTCAAAAATAAAATGTGGTAAATAGCAGGCGGTAGATATTTAATTCCTCACTCAGCCTTATGTTTGCAGGATATGTAATTAGACGACTGTTGTGTCACAGACACTTTCCTGTAGTGTCACATCAATCAAATGATAAATAGATTTGGCCCATTACCAGCAGGATCAAACGGTTGCTCTACCAGGAAGTCTTAGAGAGCATCATTGGAACCCTAACAGTAACAATAGCAACAAGAAAAGCAGGTTTCCCAGTGTCCTTGAAGCAGCTCTAACAGTAATTTGGGAGGAGGAATACAAGGCCATGCAGAGCTTGTATGAGCAGACAAACAAGCAACCAAGATGTCATGATGAACTGAGATGACATAAAGCTTCATAAAATGTGTGGCATTTCCTTTCAACCTGAAGAATTACACCATTGTACTTGGGCGAACTTGTTTCCTGCACCCTCTGTTTTATAGTACAACTCAGTAAGGAACATGCTGTACATTCATATGGAATGTGAAACCACTATGTTTCATATCGGTCGTCACTTTTTTGACGATTTGCACTTATATCCACAGCATGCATTTCATATGGTATCACATTTCAGACATGGTTCTGAGTCTGTAGACGTGTGGGACTGTACGCTCACAGAATGATTGTTGTCCTCTGCTGTTCCTTCTCGGCTTTATGCTGTTTGCAGCCTCTTCTCTCTTTGAACCTGTGGTGGTGTGGGGCTGAAACTGCTGTCTGCAGCTATAGTAGCTGCAGGGGCTTTATGCGTACCTCTCCTCATCTGCACCTCCCTGTTGCTGCTGCTGCTGCTGATATATGTGTGTGTGCGTGTGTGTGTGCGTGTGTGTTTGTGTGTTTGTTTGTAACCCTGACTGCCACTGACTGCCTCTGTGGCTTTCTTTAAAATACAGTCAGTATCATAGTGGTATTTGAAATTAGTGACAGATATATCTCTGGGAATAGAATATTAGTCAAGGTGTTGGAAAGTCTCCTCCATCACCTCCACCCTGATGCAGAAGGTGTAACCATGAATAAGATTTTAGTCCTGAACCGCTGACAAATCGTTTCTTGTGGCTTCAACCGTTACAGAAAGATTTTGGAGTTGAGTCAAATCCAGAAAGTAATTCCGGTTTATTTCCCATCTGGCTAAAATTGGCAGAGGTGAAGGGATTAAAATCCACAGAGCAATAAGAAATGATTTCAATAAAATCCTTTATTTACTGAGCCATAACAGACTAACTAACCAAATACCCACCGTACCCATCTGTATGAATCCCTCTCTCTCCATTTTCTTTTATGAGCCTACCCCTCTCTCCCTATGGTACAGTTGGATTAGTCCTAAGTTTACAGGAGGCTGAAAGAAAACATTGTTTTTCCCCCCGAGTTGCTAAATCTTTACTTAAACTTAGCCCTTATTAACATTTCACCTTTGCCTCACTGCAGGTTGGCTTCCTAAAGACGCAGCATCGGTATGAAATAGTGTTCAACCTGCCTGAGGTCCCGGCGCTGGGGAAAGATGTGTGTCCAGCGCCGGTACCGAGTCCACACCTCCGGATCACTGATATCACACCAGCAGCAGAGGGTGAGAACACGACGTCAACAACCACAGACAGAGTTTCAAGGTTTAAGATGTTTAGTGTAACGTTTGATTTACAAAATGAACCTACACTCATGAAATAAGTACAGGGGATCCTCGTGTTACGACGGTCGCGAGATACGTTGTTTTCGTGGTTACACATCTCCCGTGAACTTCCTTGTTTCGGCTTAAGCGGTTTGCCCCGTAAATATGTACAGACTTCGCACGGGAACTAGTTGGTGAGCGCTCTCTCTGTCTCTCAGCGGGCCTGCTGGTTTTCCAGCACCTCCACAGCACAGCTCGGCTACTCTGCCTTGTGTTTACTTATGAGAAATGGACGGCTGGGGGGGGGGGGGCAGCGGCAGCCGGTAAGGAGATGCACACGGACACAGATGGGTTCGGGATCGTGGCGATACCGTAGGTTTATTCACAACACAGGGTCTACTCGGTTGATATCAGAAATCTAAAGGAAATGCTCATTACACTCGTGATCTCAACCCCTACAGTGACAAAAGGCAATTCACCACAGTAAACTCTTATTTTAGCGTGGTATTATAGCGACATCTAGTGGCACAACTTATTACCTACATATGAATACATACATATGAATGTATGTTCCGACTAACGTCGAAATTTGGTTACAACACATTCTCAGGAACGGATCTCCGTTGTAACACGAGGACCCCCTGTATAAAGATATACATTTATTGAGTGTTTGTAGCCTTACAGACGAGATCAGGGGCTTAACAGAGAACCAGAAAGAAACACTCCTGATCTAAGGCTTAATTGCTGTGAGTACATTTTAATATCTAATAACAATGTTAAGTTTCACCTTATCCGGACTTAAGGGAGGAAGGATGTCATTAGTGGTGTTTAAGTAAATTTGTAAGGTGATAGAGGCTTGAGGTTTTCCCATCACATATCGCAAGTTGTTTTACCAAACCACATTCAAGGCAACAGTAAAATGGAAGTTTTGCATGTGTTTATTTTCATTGGAGGCAGATCTGAGCGGAATCTTTGGACGTGATAGTCGGCTTCAGTGTTACATGCGCACAGATGCACCAGATGGCTCAGGGTTACAGCAACAGACGGTTCAGACAGTGCTAACTCAGCGTTATCCATCTCTGACAAGTCATTAAAACAAAACCTGTGTCGCTGGCACCTGCGAAGGATAAAAAACATTTCTCTGCTTTACTGTCAATTCACTGTCACCCCCTGTATTTACCCTCTGGTCTGAGTGTGTGTGTGTGTCAGCGGATTTTAAAGCGGCAGGTGTACGTTTATGTTCATCTGCATGTGGGTTTAATATAATTACTGGTAGTGATTGTTTACACATCATTCAGCTGTATGTATATACTGTATGAGTCATCGTGTTGACATGCTATTCTTCTTGTTCTGTGTCCTCTCCAGCACAAGTCTGATCCAGTGACAGTAAAACGGAGAATAATTGTGCTTTTGTTTGTCATGAAATAATTGCCATATTTGCCCAATTTCTGTACAATTGACCCTATTATTTCTCTGTGCTTTCCAGGAGGCCTGACGGTAACGTGCGAGTACATGGCCCAGCAGGAGGGCGTACTGTGTGAGGAAGTGCTGCTGCTGAGCGAGACCAACGAGGACGTGTGCGTCAGAGTCAAAGTTCACGCCCGAGTCATGGGTGAGACGCCTGTCAGTGAAATAAGTGACAGTGATTTCATTCTTCTCTGATGTCTGTGTAGGCTGCTCGTGCTGCACAACACAATCATGTGTCAAGTTAATTCAGTTTACCAACAGAAGTAATTAAAGTCCTTTTTATTTTGTTTATTTACGTCAGTCATATTTAACCCTTTTTTTAGGTTGAACTTCAGTGAATTCATATTAAACATTAAATGTCCCATATTTATTTTGCACTTAATTTAAGGTTATATGTATATATATATATATGTGTGTGTGTGTGTGTGTGTGTATATATGTATTTATAAATGTTTCTGTGGTTATAAGTTCCCAGAAAAACCAACACCTTCATTTCTGCCTGTTTTTATTTTACAGTTAAAACAAACTGATTAAACTCCTTTTCACTAGTGCGCTGCTGCCCTCTGCTGGTCTGTCTGCATTCAGGCTCAGTGTCACCTCAACGTCATGTTAACGTCCAACCATTAAAAACATCAAGTCAAATTCACACAGTGTTTACAGTGGGAAAACACATTTTTATTGTTTTCACAGCTCTTGATACTGAGATGCAGATTATCAGGTCAGGGTCAGGGTTTAAAGATGGAAACCTCTTATGAAGCTAGAGATAATAACAAACCTGCTTCCCTACACTGCGGCTTTATTGTTGTGGTCTCTGATAATAGTAAAGCTCCTGTGATGAATGTACATTTTCTCCACTTAAAGCAGTGTTGCTAAGACAGAATCAGCTGCAGGCATCTGTGTCACCAGATGGAGCGTTCAGAGACGTTTCCATCTGTGCCTGCATAAATATAGTAGTACTCCTGTGTTTTCTATAGGCCTGCATGTGTTTGTGCGATCTGTGTTTATTTTTACTCTCAAAGCCTGAACATTTGTCCAGATGTCAGTGTGTAATTGAGGCCGGGTTGGCAGCCAGGTCAAAGGATTAATCTCTGCCTCTGCCTGATACTACTATTTCCTACACTATTACGATTAACTCATCGAGTAATATTTGTTAACTGTGAAATTCAGCCTAGAGTTTTATTTAAATTTTTTTCACATATTGATTAGTCGATTTTGATAATTAGTTTGCTTTTTGTCGAGCATAAGTGGTGCTTAACATATGTGCGTGAAGTGAAATGTTTTGGCAGGATACAAATGCAATGAACATTTTTCATGAAGAAATCACTGTCTTAAACAGTAACTCGCTGCACACTAACAATAACAGTGGAAACATGAAAACACACACTACATTGGCTGGGATCAGATCCAGAGCCTCCTGCATGGGAGGTGAGGTCTTTTCCATGTAAACACCAGTGTTTTGACATCAGCTTTTGGTCTCTCTTTGTTTTGTCCTTCCTGGCAGATCGTCACCACGGAACGCCCATGCTGCTGGAGGGAGTCCGCTGTATCGGCGTGGAGCTGGAGTACGACTCTGAGCAGAGTGACTGGCAAGGGTTTGACTGAACCTCAACTTCCTGCTTCCCTTTCTCACCTGAAGTACACAAATCACTGCTTTCATAGGAGAATACACACACAATTACACTGCACACACACACACACAGAGAGGATTTTGGCCCACATGTTTTTTTCACTGTTTTTCTGCACATCTCAAATTATTTTCTCCTCTGTCAACTTGCGGTTTCCTCTTTGGGCCTCTGGGGGGCAGCGGTGCCCTTCAAATAAGCACTGCCTCATCTTCCACTGTTATTTGCAACTTAACTTAACCCACATTAATGTACAGAAGTTAGACTGTAAAACCAACAACTGTTACTGACCCTCAAGTACAAAACAAGTCTGCAACAATTCAGGGACTGTGATGTGTCCGTGTCACCAGAAGGAGGCACTACAGACCAATGTGTGCTTTACTAGTCAGATAAATCCAAACATGTGAATACATCACCTTGGTAAATTTCTTACATTTTTTTTTTCTGATTGAACTATTAATCCATAAATCGGAAGAAAAATCATTAGATGAGCTGTAAAGTTTTAGCTGATTTGGGTGGATTTTTCCTTTAAGAACATCCTGCTCCATTCATTTTTTTTCTTTGAATTCATGAAGCCTTCAGAAAGACACAAGCAGCGTAAAGTGCCTTTCATGTTGATGCTGCTGTTGTTGTTGTTGTTGTTGTTGTTGTGGACTAAATACCAGACCAACCAGGGGCCGATGAGACAAGTGGAACTGGTCAGACAAGGGGACGTCTGTTGCCGTTACAGTCTGTCCACCAGCTTGTCTCAGTCAGACATATTTGACTCTCAGTCACTTACACTTCTGCTTCAAGTGCCAAGATCAGGCTGCGATGCCATCCTCCTGTACCACACCTCTCTCTCTCTCTCTCTCTCTCTCTTTCTCTTCTTTTCCCTCCCATCTTTCTGTTTGTTTTCTTCCTGGATGCATTCAGCCTTAAGTGAATGAAGTGTGTAACCTGTCTGTATGTTCCACCGCACGCTGTTGGTGTAGTACAGATATAATCGACTTGTTGTTGTTGTTGTTGTTTGCTTGCTGATTTGCTCCCTCCTCAGTGTGAAACTAAAGTGCTCGGTAGTTTGCTGTGTCAGGACTGTAGCATTTTATTTGTTGACATTTTAAATTTAAAGATGAATAAAACTGAGTGTGTGTGTTGGGCTTTTGTTCCTGGCAGCAGGCTGTGTCGGTTCATTGCAGTAACACCTGGTGGCAGGCTACACCACCACAACAGAGTGGGGCTCACATGTGACCTGCACAACCTGCTTCTGCTCCACAATATATTATTTCAGGAGCTTCTGAAAAATGTTGAGATGATTGATTGCCAGCAAAAAGTAACTGCAACAGTGTTTTATGAAAGTTAAGATGATAAGGTTTGATTTCAGAAGGTGCCAGAAGATGTAATATTTTGTATTTTATTGCATTTATCCTTTAGTAAGATTTTACATTTGTTTGTTTATAGCATTTAATGGTCAGATAAATCTGTTAGATGTGAAACAGCTCTCTTCTCTTTACTGTTCGAGATTCATCCACATACGGAAAAAACAATTGTCCTTACAGATTAACCCTTTAATTGCCTGAAGGAGAAACTTCATCATTTGCTTCTTGCATTAATATGCTGATCAGTATCATTTCTAAATATCTAAATAAACTTTTTTTTCCCATGAGGATCCAGGAGTCAGATGTGACAGGTTAGTAATTAATCAGTGAAAGCTTATGGATTCAGAACATTACAACTAATAAATAACAGGTGGAATTTTTTTTAATTTAAAAGTTATTTCCTAGCTCACTATCAAAATCAATTACCATTTTTTTTAATATGAATATAAAAAAAAATCAAACATTATGATCCGCTGTCTTACATGAGGACAGTGAGGATTTGCAATATCATCATCATCATCATTATTATTATAATTATTGCTGTTGTTGTCGTTGTGGTTATAACACAGAAGTGGTTGCGCTGGTCAGCAGTGTTCATATGGAGTAAATAGAGGTGAACCATACATTAACTATGAGGCTTGTGCAGCAGCAGTACGCGATAAGTGGCGTCTGAATTATTCACGTGTTGGTTTGTATTGGTAATGGATCAATGTGTTCAACCCGGATCTGCACGAGGCCAACGGGAGAAAGAAAAATCATATGTTTGTTTTGCTGTTATTTATCATAAAGCCCAGTTTGAAATTCATCCTGGTGTTATTTTATATTATATTTATATTGAGAGGGAAATATCCCGAGTTACACTGACGATGAACCTGACGTTTAACCCTTTATAAGACTCCCAACTATACAGTCACGCTGACATGTGTGTATTTATGATTGATCGCGTGTAAAAAAGAAAAAAATCTTTTTATTGACACCGTGTGTTTTTCTCATTAACAGTCAATAAACAAAAAAATAAAATAAAAAACCCAAACTCAGTATATCGACGGCGCATTGAAACCTGAGAACCAAATATTATTTTTCTATTCATAACATGTCTTACTTCATATAAATATATATATATATGTATGTGTGTGTGTGTGTGTGTATGTTGGAAAATCCTGACGAGCGCGCGCATCCACTCATCACTGAGCACTGAACGCACAACTGCGGCTGATTCAAACCGTGTGTCTCTGATATATATATATATATA
>JAFBJQ010001860.1:125000-127356 GCA_016785345.1 Trinectes maculatus | reverse complement strand
ATATATATATATATATACACACACACACACACACACACACACACACACACACACACACACACACACACACATATATATCCTTCCACAATGCGGTCAAGTGTTTTCCATCCCCGCGCAGAGTTGTGCGCGGCTCATGTTGTGTGTGTGTGTGACTGTGAACTCTGCGTGGCCCCGTGACCTCCCCCTGACCTCCGGGTATACAGTCATACAGTCATCTGCAGATTGACCTGATTGATCAGGTTCGTCTCCGCGAGGCTCGGAGACGAGGCCGTTGGCCTCTGGGTGTTTCCAGACAGACAGGGACTGGCTGCATCTGTGGCTGCAGGCGTCAGCGTCAGGGGGCTGCAGATCCTGCACGTGAAACCTCGTCTTACTGGCATTGTGACTGTGCGTGTACGTAACAAGAGTTAAAAAAAAAGATAATAAAAAAATAAATTATATATATATATATATCATATTATTATATGAAATAAAACATATTAATGTGTAAACTCTGGACTTTAACAAATGCTAAAGGACTAAAGTGACGAAGAATTGAAATACTTCTTCAATATGTATTGCCCAGTACTTCATGAACCAAACGAGCCATTATTCTTATAGTCTATGTACATTTGGCATCAGGCAAAAACCAAACAGGATTCTGCTGCTGAGGCGTCACATTGTACTCAACGGCAACAAAAGCAGCAGCCAAATCATGTCCCTGTTAAACCTGTGCACACTAAATACGAATGCGTGACATAGATATGGCTTCAGAGTCAAAGCAGGATGCAGCCTTCAGATGAGTTAAAGCTGCTTCTTGCAGGCTTTTTTGTTTGTGCATCGTTGAAGACAGAGATGGTGGAAACATTGGGTAGAAAGAGGAAGGAGGGAAAGTGTGTATCTTTGTGTGTGTGTGTGTGTGCCACAGCAGCACAGCAGCAGCAATCAGTCCCCTCTTGTCTTGCTGCTGAGTGCAGCCTCTGATTGACAGTTTCTTTTCATCCTGGGTGAGATTAGGCCAGCTGAAAGGAGTAATGACCCGTGGCTGTGCAGTAATTACGGCCTCCGATAAGAAAAATAAGAAAAAACACACACAGCAAAACTATAATTATATAATCCCGCTCAAAATGCCCCTACGCACACACACACGCACACACACACCCGCCACCCCCACCTCCTATAGTGCCTTCAAAGATGTTTCACCTGTAAGGAGGAAATTCCACCCAGTGTTTCAGTCATTCCTGCGACTGGAATTATCTCACAATCACAACAAACCCCAGGCTGCAGCATCAACATGAAGATGGCCTGGTGTTTGCTAACTCTCCATACAGTGAATGGCTGCCAATCAGCTGGGAATCAAACCCCTAACCCCACCTTCTGCTCCCTTTATCTCCTGGTGCAGGTGGAGAAATGAAACGTCTCCTGACATTTGCTAAAACAAGTGGTGAAGTGAGCAAAATAACACAGGCACCTGTTAAAGCCATGAACACGACTCTGCACTCTGGGCTCTTATTGCTTTTGGGCAATTTGATTGCAAGTTTGTGTTGTTGGCGTTTCACTGATGTGGTTTGATTGGCAGAGCCATGGATTTATTTTTTAAACGGAACTGATCATTCAGGCATGTTTTTTTTAAAAAATATATTTGAATCTGATGTGTGGGGTTAGTGTCATTGTGTTTTGATTCATGTTGTTGGGTTTCTGTTTTACAAAATAATTTGACAATAAATATTAAATCCAGATCACATTTTATTATTATTATCATTATTATTGTTGTTATTATTATTATTATCGTTATTATTGTTGTTGTTGTTGTTATTATTGTTATAATTAGTATTTTTACATGATATGTAGACACCTCCATCAGACNNNCACACACACACACACACACACACACACACACACACACACACACATATATATATATATATATATATATATATATATAGGGGAGGGGGGGACCAGGCCCGGCTGCGTTGGGACCAGTGCGGCGCCCAGCCATCAGCTCATGTCTCTGCGCCTGATCCCGCTCCTCTGCGGCTCCGCTCGTCCTCCTGTCCAAACGTGCCCTGGCGGCGGACCAATCAGCGACGAGCCTGCGTGCGCAGGAAGTGACGTGCCGGGTTCCTGCCCGTGTAAATTGCACCGTGTCAACACAAACGTTATGCACACACGGCAACGTCTCAGATGTGAGGTTGTCTCGTGCTTGACCCGCCGGTTCAGCCGCCGCAACGCAGCTCATCCAAACATGAGCGCGCGACACTCCAGCGGTGCGTGAACGTGACCACTTCCACACAGACATCCTCTCTCCAAACGCTGAAGACCACCGACTCAACCACCCCCCCTTCCCCTCCTCACGAGGTCACCTCGCCGCCGCCAA
>JAFBJQ010001860.1:117500-122500 GCA_016785345.1 Trinectes maculatus | reverse complement strand
ACATTTTCATCGCCACAACAGTTTTTTTTTTTTTTTTAAAAACAGTTTTCCGCAGAGTGTTTGTTTGGCGCAGTGTGGACGCTCGGTTCAGTCGGTATTGTTCCATCTTTAATTCAGGCCTCTCCATATTTTATCGGCTGCATATTTCATGAGCTGCGAACCAGGGACAAACAGGAGGACGCGTCTGGCCTGGGATGTGATCAACAGGAACACAGCTCGCTTATGAGGCGACGAGAACAAAAAAGAATGTTTTAACCATTTTTGAAAAAAATGTTTTTTGTTGAAAGATAAATATTAAATAATAATAATAATAATAAATGACAGAAAAATCTCGTGAAGTTGTTTTTTTGTTTTTAATTGCTTTAGGTTTCGGGATTCAGATCGGGTTGCGGTGACCCTCTGGTCCAAGATTCAGGCAAACTCCCTTTAGTGCATGGTGTTAGGTGGTTTCTGTTCTTTCACTGAATGAGTCCTGGTGCACAGACTGCGTCAAACGCGCTGTTTGACGCAGTCTACAGAGCTCATATCCACCGCGGCTGAGGAACCAGAGCAGGAAACCGCACTTTACGCACTGTTTCTAAACTTTACACTTTCAACCAACCAACCGACCAACCGACCAACCAACCGACCAACCAGCCTGCCCAGTGGCTGCAATCAAACAAATATATAAATATAAATATACATATTATTATTATTAGTTAAGTTCAAAACAACGCATGCATATATTTTTTTTTAAACCCAGACGTCCATGTCTTTTTTCTCTAACAGTAATCAGTCACGTGTTTCTCACTCTCTGTTTCAGTGGAGTCATATTTTTGCTGATTATTATTTCGGTGTGTAAATAAACCGTGACCCTGCAGAAAGCCCACTGACACTGCTTCTCATTCCGGACAGACGCCAAAGGCACCATCCGGGAGATCGTCCTGCCCAAGGGCCTCGACCTGGACCGGCCCAAGCGCACGCGGACCTCCTTCACGGCCGAGCAGCTGTACCGGCTCGAGCTCGAGTTCCAGCGGTGTCAGTACGTCGTGGGCCGCGAGCGCACCGAGCTCGCGCGCCAGCTGAACCTCTCCGAGACACAGGTATGGCGCGTCCGGCCACACACACACACACACACAAACAAACAAATAAACTAATAAATGCGAATAAGCAGTGGCAAATAAAATGATCATTTCAAAATATTTCAAACAAAACTGAATTAAGCACCAACACAAGTCTGCTATTGTGTTGTGTGTTCACTTATTGGGCCGTGGTTTTGATTGACTGTGGCTCCAGGTGCTTTTCGAGCCTCTAATTGGCTCCTCGGCCAATTAGAGAGGAGGAGGCAGCTCTGCCCCGCCCAGAGCAGTTTCCCTACAAACTCACAATCCAGCAGAGGACAACAAATGTTTGTGTGTGTGATGGTAGCGTGAATTTCTGCCGCATTAATAGTAATGTAATGTAAAATAATAATAAAGCAGTATAATAAATGGCGACTCGGATAAATTAGTATTTGTTTTGAATGAAATACATCTAAAAGAATTCGTTTGGTTTAAAACACACAGTTTTCCAACAACAGCATTTGAACGGTTTTACTTATTGTGGCCTAAACCAATAGAAATGTGTTTCTTTTTTTTTTTGACGTAATTATTTACATTAGTGAAGACTGTGTGTTTACACGTGTGTTGTTGTGTCCTATATGTTCAGCTTTGAAACCATAAAGCGGAATATAGATGAACGAATCCCTGAACTTTGTCTTAGTGAAGTCTGAAAAACTACAAACACTTGTTAACGGAGTATTTCATGTAGTACACTCTGTATGTACATAGGACTGTATGTGTTTACAGGAAACTGCATCGACACTGTTAATGGAAGCGAATAAAGCTCGTGCGTAAACGCGCCGCACGTGCGCAGGTGTCAGTGAGCGATGGCCCAGTTCCATTTAGCTGTTTTTGCACAGTTGGAAACTTTAACTGAACAAAGCCACCTCCAGCGTCATATTTCACGTGCGCTTTTTTTTCTGTGTCACTGTATTTATTTATTTATTTATTTTTAAAGGCCATTTGGATACTGACACGGAAACTAATGTCTCCAAAAATTAATAACATGCGAAACCACGGCGACAGGTTTCAGAACGAAAACCTCTTTTTTTTGGTCCACAGAAATAAGACAATATAAAGTAAAACATTAATGCTGCGTTCACGGCCTTGTGTGTTTTACAGTACGTGCTTTAAAACACCTGTTGGCAAGAGTTAAAATAATAATAATAATGATAAAAAAAACAACATGGAGGATTTTATGCATCATAACAGTGAAACCAACAGTATTATCTAACCACACAAAAACCCTGCTCACACATAGAGGTGTTGTGATTGTGTGTGTGTTCCTCATTACTGCTGACACTAGGGGTGTTAATGGGAGGGCCTCAGCTTCCTGCTGCTGAGGATTGGCTGAATGAAAACTGTCGCTCTGACCTTCAGCTGACAACCAAATGTTAATCCTAAACGTCTCCTCTGGAAAGGTGAGAAATATTAGGCCCATTGTGCTGAGATGCCTTCACGCTGTCCTCATGCTGAAGCTGTTCCTGCTGTTGTGACAGAAGAAACATCTATCTGTCTAATAATAATAATATTAATAATAATAATAATAATAATAATAATAATAATAATAATAATAATAATAAATAATTGTAAACCCTTTTTAAAAATCACGTTTTACCACTAATTCATTTTTTAAACTTCAAACAGAAACTCTGCTAACGAGCTGAAACTTACTTATACTTTTAATGTTTATCTAAAAAAACCCAACATATTTTTCCGTGTTGTGTTCCGGATCATGTTACTGATTCGAATCTTGATTTGTCAGTGAAGTCTGTTTTTATTGGACCGTTACTTGAGCTTGGTTCTTATAGAAGAGAATAAACCTGTGGGTTAGTGTGTAAATGTGTCGGAGACACAAAGACTAATTACTGCGAGCTCGGATCCTGCACTGTTTTTGATGGAACGGTGTTTGGAGATTGGGTCATTGACCCATGGTGTTACTCCAATTAGTTTGGTGGTGGATTCAAACGGATCACGCCATGCGGCAGCACAACACACCCCCTACCCCCCCCCCCAAAAAAAACTTTTAACAGAAATATGGGTTTAGACCCCCCCCCCCCAAAAAAAAAAAACTTTTAACAGAATTATGAGTTTAGTTTCATTTAGTCTGAATATAATTGTATCCATTTATATTACAAAGCATTATTATTAATTATTTGACGCATATGGAGCCACTGACGTAAGGAATTTGGATCAAACATAAAATATGAATATTTTATATTTTTATTTTTATTTTTTTTCCTACAGATTTTTGCTCGGACAAAATTAAAGAAAAAAATCGGAGTTAACTGTTTCGACCTTCAATATGTGTAGTAAACATCTTATTCAACATTTATGTAATTGACAAAACGAAAATCTTTAAAAAATAGTTGGCAGGTGGACACACACACACACACACGTTATAGATGTTAACTTTAGCTTTTATTTTGAAGGTGTGTTGCGCGTAAAGGAAGATCGTTTCCTGCCGAATGGAAACTCTTCCTCTCATCAACAGTTTCATGTCTGCACATATGGAGGTTTCCTCTCACTGACCACAGAGGAAGTGACGAGAGCTGTTTTTATATGTTTTTTCCATGTAGTTCTGTGAAAACAGAAAAAAAAAACCCACAACATACACTTTCCTTTCCCATCTGAGTGCTTCCACAGGCCTGTGTTCCTCCAACATGTTCTCCTCTCTGCAGAACATGTCTGGTTTGGTGGTGAAGCTCCAGGGGGTTTGAGGAGGCCATGCTGTGTGGTCCTGGAGTTGAGTGCAGCTAATGTATACGCTGCCACTGTATCAGTCTAATGTTGAGCGGTGGATTTAATGGCCTCTGTGGTGCGGTAAACTGGTTTAATCCTGCAGCAAATGGGAGGATGTTTAATCTTTGATGTACATCTGGATGCACAACACACAGATGTGGCCACACGTTTGCCCCGGTTCCCCTTTATTTGCTGTAAAACCCATCCCATCACAACAACAATTTTGTCATTGTGAAAATGGTGATTGGACGATGGTTGGAGGCAGAGTTTATTTTTGTGTTATTTGAATGGATGTCTATGGTATTTTGTAGATTCCAGTAGATGTAAAGGTGAAAGCATCTACTGTGGAACATGCATCAGGTTAATAATAATAATAATAATAATAATAATAATAATAATAATAATAATGATAATAATAATAATGATAATAATAATAATAATAATAATAATAATAATAATAATAATAATAATATAATTAGACACTCATACCAACATTATAAATCATCATTAACCATTGGATTTAAATCATTCAGATGTTCTCCTCGACACACATCTCGGTTTTGCAATACACCCTCATAATGTTATGTTGTGGAAACAGAGGATATGTGACGGGATCAGTTTGCTCCACCGATTCAAGAGAAAAAAAAAAGTTGTGTGTCTGTGTGGGTCCGTGTGCAGTGAGTGTCCCTCCTGTGTATATTGTTCTCCATGGTGGCCCAGACAGACGGTGTCTGGCCTGTTGTCTGCAGGCGTACAGGAACCGGCCGTGACGTCGGGCTGTGCAGATGTAGCAACAAGTGAGAGGCCTGTGCAGACGCTCTGAATGGAGACAAAGATAGGAAGACAGACAGACAGACAGATGGACAGTGAGACAGTCGGTGCTTTGAATAATAATAATAATAATAATGATAATGATAATGATAATGATAATAATAATAATGATAATGATAATGATAATGATAATAATAATAATAATAATAATAATAATAATAATAATAATAATTAGACACTCACACCAACATTATAAATCATCATTAACCATTGGACTTAAATCATTCAGATGTTCTCCTCGACACACATTTGTGGTAGACAAAGTCGCACACTCCATAGGACTCACTTTCATGTGACACATCTTTAGTCTTTAAGTCGCCTGAGATCAGTGTGACGCCTCCTCTCATG
>JAFBJQ010001860.1:0-115000 GCA_016785345.1 Trinectes maculatus | reverse complement strand
CGGTTTTCTCCCGACACTGTGTCACGTTGGGACACGAGGGCTTATCCCATTGATTGATCACACATATGGATGCCCAGTTGCTCCTGCTGTACACTGGGTCTTGATCTGGCTTAACCTTTCTACCTCTAGCCCAGTTTGCCTCTCGCTCTCGTTTGCAGCTGTCTGGATCCACAGCGCAGGCCTCTGATTGGCTGACCTCCGACCCTGACTAGCCAGGAAACATTTATCATCTCTCCCTGACCTTGAATTTATCGAACACCGCGGACATTTATCCCCGACGGAAATTTCGATCATCCAAATATATATATATTTTTTATCATAAATAATGTGAAAACAAACTCATAACATGTTTTCATTCCCGATACTGATGCACTTCCTGTTGCCCTCCGCTCATCACTTTCTACTCGCTGCCTGGTTTAACCAGCATCAGACCCAGGCTCTGACCCGGACTCCGACCATGCTGCGCCCTCCTCGCCCAGCAGGGCGGGGCAGGGTGCAGAGGGCGAGTTTGGGGCAAATGCAGGTCACGCCAGATCTAGATCTCCCTCGGTAATCTCTGCCCCCGCTCTGAACCCTGGATCCCATTAAAAAGGATTTACATCCAATAGTGTAGATGTACCAAAGGCAGCTTTACCTTCGTCTCCTCTCATCATTTCCCCCTCGAATAAAATCCCTGTAAAACACCAGCCCGCTGCCCCCCCGCCCCACCCCCCCCCCTCCCACCCCCCCAGCCTTTTCCAGCGACCATCAATACGAGGGCTGTGATGTGAACAGGAGGCTGAGCCACACCCACATATGGGGATAAGGGAGAGGGATTGGCTGGGAGACGCAAAGCCTTTTATGGGATGGAGACGTTAGGGATGAGGCGACGCTCCGGGTGGATCTCGCCGCCGCTGTGTGTGAGCTAACGGGGACGAAAAGGAGAAACAGCCACGCAGATGGTTTCTAAACCATCCACCCTCCTCCTCCGCCTCCATCCCTCCCTCCATCTCCCATCTTATCTCCCTCTCCTCCCTCTGGGCCTCTGCTGGCGTCAGTATTCCTCTCTGAGCTGTGGGATCCTCTCCGATCCCATTATTTGTGCCGTGGTCAGTCGCCAAAACTATGATCTCACTCACCCCGGCCATCTTTTCCAACGCCGTGATACTGTAGTTAACGCCTGATCACTCCCAATTATTAATATTGCACAGCAGGTTTTATCCAATCAATTTATTGATGAACAGGTATGGAATAGGAAACCAGACTATTAACATGCAGTGATGGATTCTGGGTATTTACTGTACTTCTGCACTTATGGTGGGAGGAGATTAAAAAAAAATGTAAACAAAAAATTTAGATCTAGTTATGACTCCGCCCCCTCAGCGATACGCTGTCTGTATGAGCTCGCTGCAACTCGGTCGGGATCACCATCCATTTTTCATGCGTGTGATTCCAATCGGAGGCGGCGCTCCGTGCAGCGATCTGCCGTGACCCCGCTGTGGCCTCCAATCAACGCACCGCCCGGCCCCGACGCTTCCACACGCTATACATTCCAGCTGCGCTCAGCCTCATCAATTAAACATGGCCGACAAGGACAGGCAGAGTTCACCGAGCTTTTCTCGAGATGCTGCCGGTGGCGTGATGCGGCGGCTCGTGTGCTGGAAGTCGAAAGTTTGATGGCGTGAGAGTTGACGGTGGTGTTTGCAAAAACTGCACCGACAACTCCTGTGTGTAACGGAACTCATATTCCCACTCGGCCGCACAACCCTGATCTCACTACCCTCTCCCACATGTGCGTTTCTGCCCTCTCCAGCTGTGGAGAGAGAGAGAGAGAGCACACGGGAGCAGCCATGATCAGATGTGTCCAGAGAAAACCAGCAGCGTTGATCCAATGGCTGCATGGTGCCAGGGGATTACAGCATCTCCGCTCGCTCGCCACGCCGTTCTGCACGTATGACTGGCTCGTGGTTAAGGTGTTGCGTGCTCTCGCCGCTCGCAAACCGGAACATGCAACGTGGTAGATCTGCATCAGGCAGGGGTCATCAAGAAGTCACGCGTTCCTGAGGAGACCCCTCAGGTTGTGTGAAGGGTCACGTTGGAACATCTGTGATCTGTGATAACCCGTTCTAATCCAGCGTTCCAGGATGATGGCCTTCCTGGACCCTGTCTGATTCCTAACCTGTGACACTGACTCTGTTTCTCGCTGCTTGTGTCGTCCGCAGGTCAAAGTCTGGTTCCAGAACCGCCGGACCAAACAGAAGAAGGACACCACCAAAGATTCGGACAAGCGCTCTTCCTCCACGTCCGAGTCTTTGGCCACCTGCAACATCCTGCGCCTTTTGGAGCAGGGCCGCCTCCTGGCGGGTCCCGCCCCGCCTCCCAACCCCCTGTTAGGGCCCCCGCCTCACCCAGCCAACGGCTCCCTGCTGAGCAGCTCCAGCGGAGGCTCCTCCACCTCCCCGGGAATCAGCAGCAGCACTCCACCCAGCTCCCTGCCCGGGGGGACGTTTGGCCTGTCGCTGCCATCCCTGGGTGGCGCCCCGCCCTCACCGCGCCTGGGCGTCCCACCGCCGCACTCCCTCTGCTTCTCCATGCCGCTGCTGGGGGGCGCTCATCACGAACTCACATCCACCTACGGCTGTGGCTCCTCAGCTTTTGAGCCGTACATGCGGCTGGACAGGAAGGAGGGCGATCTGGGTGGGAAGAAGACAGTTTCTTAAGAGACGTGTCCCTCGTTGAGGACGCCAAGGGACTGGGACTTTATGACGTGTGTCTCTGCTCAGTCCCCCCCCCCCCCCCCCCCCCCCCCCCCCCCCCCCCCCCCCCGGCCCTGCCCCCCCCTCCACCCGCCCCTCGCTGCCTGATTGACACTCAAGTGGCTGCAGACAGGGGAAAAAAAAACCCTGTCCTTTCCATGTGGCACCATTTTGTGCCATGGCACCATTTGGCACGGTGACACAAAATGGTGAAAAGGACACAATGAGATGAAAAAAAAAAATTGTGCGTGACACCTGACAGACACATGTTTTTATCACCGCTCTCTTCGCAGTGGTTTGAAGTGACACTACATGTTTTTGTCCAGTGAGTTTGTACGTGTGTGTGTGTGTGTTTCTTTTCCCTCTGTATACAGGCCTTCGTTACTGTTCAGGACAAAAAAAAAAAAAAACGGAAAAAAAAAAACAAAACGTGACGAGTTCAGACCGATTCAGCGTCTGGATGCGAAGAGCGGTGTAGTTTGTACACGTTTCCTGTTGAAGTGGCCATGTTTGGTTTTTCGTTGATGTGCTGTCACAAAACGGAGGAAACGCTGAAAAAAAAAAGAAAAGAAAAAAAAAGTAGCATTTTAATATCAGTCTGTTTGTGTCCAGCGGTAGTTTCTGTAAATTCCTGATTTGGTTGTGTTTGTTTACGTGGTTAGGATCTGGACCAACAATGCAACATCACATATCTGATCCAGTAGTTTTAATATAAAAGAACAGGATGAGGAGGAAGAGTAGTGAGAGTGAGGACGCTGGGTTAGACTCAAAGCAGCTATGGATTCATGTTTGGAGGTGCAAGATCTGTGGCGTCCAATCAGTGGAGCACGTGAAGGTCAGGCGGCGAGAGGTGACCTCTGAACCCAGGTTAATCTTTGATCCGCAGGTGTCACGGTTTCTCATCTGAAAGGTTGAATTAAGGGTCTGGTTTTCTAATCGTATGCTGACTCGGTCATTTGTCATTTGGCGGCAGGGAATGAAAGAGCGTGGTTTGAACGGTTAATTGATTCGTTTAGTTTAATCAATTAGTAGACTCGTTAATTGACCGGCGTCTTTGTTTGGATCGTTTCCATTGGGGTTTTTTTGAAGCAGAAAGAAAAAAACAACAAGTGTCTCTGTTTTCATCTTCTCAAACTTGCCGAAACACACATCACAACAACAGCCACCACACGTTGTTGTTCAGGTCATATCCATAATGAAGGTAAATCTCAGCGTCGTTCACACAGGGTGCAATAAGCTGCAGCATCACGTGACGTTTTCAGTTATAAGCTTTGTTACTGTTTTTCTTTAAATTGATATTTTTGTATTTTTTCCATGTTTCCTGTTTTTCTGTTTTTTTTTTAACGATGCCATTTGGCTCGGCCATCCTGCTCATCTTCAGCAAATCAAATCTTCTGCTCGTCCCACATTGAAAGCACTTTATGTTTTTGCATGTTTTTGATTCCCCCCCCCCCCCCGTTTCTCTCTTTTTAGTTTGGTTGATTTTTTTTTTTTCATCTTTCATTGACTGATTTGACCCCAGGATCTGGCTCCGAAAGCCCACGTTGCTACAGCTGAAGGAAGAAAGCAGAAGGTTCAGTTGTAGCATATCTCCACGTGATGCCACATGGTCCACGCCATCCAAAGAAACCACACACACACACACCTGCATCGACCTTCACTTCGCCCTATAACTGAACACCTGCTTTTCATAAAGCCTCCTCTGCGACTTCCCCATTTTCCAATGGACGCATTCATTTCAACATCTAATCTAATCACGAGGTTAAATCCGTTTTTTTTGTCACTGAAGGTGACTCGACATCCACCGGAAGAAAAACGTCCACGTCCATGACATCAGTGTATAAGAAAAGGCACTTACAAGCAAGGGCCGGGTTGAGCGCGTTCCCATTTGCGAAGACGTTTTCCCGTGGCGAGCAGAGAGGTTTTGACCTCAGCCGGTGAAGCTCACCGGGCCTCTTTGCGCCCGTGTAGCGCCGGCTGGTAGATGGTGATTTGTTGTTGTTGTTGTTGTTGTTGTTGTTGTTGTTGTTGTGTTCAGACCCCGGCAGTGCTGCAGAAACCCCTGTTATCTACTCATGGCTCTTTGCAGCGGTGCCCCGGTGCTGTTGTCGAACACTGTATTCTTTTCTATAAGCACCATCCATAATTCACACGCAGCCACATCAAATATTGAGCAGGGAGATGAAGCTGAGAGGTCGGGATGTTTGCTCCCTGTGTAAAGCTTTCTCTCTCTCTCTCTCTCTCTCTCTCTCCTTTATGTTCTTTACAACCAGGTTGTTCCTCGCTTGACCTGCCTTCCCGCTATGTTGTGAACAAAAGTCTCTCCGTCCAGTTTTTTTTCACTGGAATATTTAACAAACAAACAAAAAAACAAACAAAAAAACACGTTTTTTTGTTGTTGTTCTAGCTTTAGTGTGGATTTTATGTCCATTCTTGCTGCACGAGTGGATAAATGAGCTCTTAACGAACAAAAGCAGCTCGGAATTAATGGCAGTTATTATTTGTTAATTTCTTGTTGCTTTAGAGTGTTTGGGATTTTTTTTAAAAAAAAAAATGGAAATCTGTAGATGAACCATTCATCTTGAGGGAGACAAAGAGTCACAGTTGGTGAAGCCTTGCATCAGTTAACACAAGCCTTTTTTTTTTTTTGCTTCGACAGTACTTTTGCTTTGTGTTGCTTTGTGTTGCTTTTTTGTTGTGTGCAATCCGTGACACCTCGCACTTGTTTCGGTTTTCGACGCCGTCTCACGAGCATCATGGGTCCCCGTGTGGCTCTCACTACTGCGTCACGGTGCTTAAAGTCCTTTGAGATTGTGTGAAATGTTCCTTTTACTTACAAAAAAAAAAAGAAAGAAAGAAAGAAAGAAAAAAGAACTGATTCTTCTGGGTTTACTTTTTCTTAATGCACTTGTTGTTGTTGTTGTTGTTGTTGTTGTGTTCAGACCCCGGCAGTGCTGCAGAAACCCCTGTTATCTACTCGTGGCTCTTTGCAGCGGTGCCCCTGTGCTGTTGTCGAACACTGTATTCTTTTCTATAAGCACCATCCATAATTCACACGCAGCCACATCAAATATTGAGCAGGGAGATGAAGCTGAGAGGTCGGGATGTTTGCTCCCTGTGTAAAGCTTTTTTTCTCTCTCTCTCTCTCCTTTACGTTCTTTACAACCAGGTTGTTCCTCGCTTGACCTGCCTTCCCGCTATGTTGTGAACAAAAGTCTCTCCGTCCAGTTTTTTTCACTGGAATATTTAACAAACAAACAAAAAAAAACATTTTTTTGTTGTTGTTCTAGCTTAAGTGTGGATTTTATGTCCATTCTTGCTGCGCGAGTGGATAAATGAGCTCTTAACGAACAAAAGCAGCTCGGAATTAATGGCGGTTATTATTTGTTAATTTCTTGTTGCTTTAGAGTGTTTGGGATTTTTTTTTTTTTTTAAAAAATGGAAATCTGTAGTTAAGTCAGATGAACCATTCAGCTTGAGGGAGACAAAGAGTCACACTTGGTGAAGCCTTGCATCAGTTAACACAAGCCTTTTTTTTTTTTTTTTTTTGCTTCGACAGTACTTCTGCGTTCTGTTGCTTTGTGTTGCTTTTTTGTTGTGTGCAATCCGTGACACCTCGCACTTGTTTCGGTTTCGACGCCGTCTCACGAGCATCATGGGTCCTCGTGTGGCTCTCACTACTGCGTCACGGTGGTTAAAGTCCTTTGAGATTGTGTGAAATGTTCCTTTTACTTACAAAAAAAGAAAGAAAGAAAGAAAGAAAGAAAGAAAAAAAGAACTGATTCTTCTGGGTTTACTTTTTCTTAATGCACAGCCAGGTCCTCCAGGGGCCAGTCACGTCTTTTCTCTGAGCAGTAAACGTCAAGCTAATGGCACCAGCTACTACTTATGATGAACAAGCTCTATGTACATAGATATAAATTTATATATAGATATATATAAATGGGTCTTTGCACAAGTTATCTCCATGTCTGCTCCATGTGATTTTAACAGGAAAAACAAAATGCGAAAGTTCCGGGGAAAAAAAAAAAAAAAGACTTTATATGCTTTACAGTTCTTTGTCTCATTAACATTTTTGCACTTATTTAAAGAGGCTTACTTCTGTTTCTTGGCTGACAGAGCTGTTTTCACGCTCGGCCCAGATACTGTACAATATGTATATGTATTTTTATTCATATGCATATAAATATAATGTCTATGTAATTTGCCTCCCGTGTGTTGTTTTCTTCCTTCACCCACCGGCCTCAAGGCCTCGGCAAAATAAAACCCAAAACACAAAAAAGTGATTCAAGAACAAAACGCCGCTTCGCCGCCGCGCTCGGCGTTTCTGACAGAACAAAGATATGAATCGGGGAAAACGATTTGAGAAAAGCTGTTCACATCCAAACAGCTATTCAGGGCAAATATGAGTTTCTCTTTGTGTCTGACTGACATCTGCATGTCTGAGCTCCCTCTATTCACGCCGGGGAGTTTGGAGCGTGCTCGCAGCTTTATTCAAAAACCCTGGTGCCTTTGTCCTCTTCATCAGTGTGGCGTAAACATCAAGGCAGTGGACATGTCACCTCTGCAGGTCTTTCTGTGGCGGCGTTGCCTTTAAATACTTTTCACTTTTCACTTTTTTGTTTTGGTTCTGGCGATGGCACACAAACTAAGCTTGACGTGCCCTTGGGGCGCAGATTGGATTCAAAATGTGAGAACGTGCGTCGGAAAATGCTGAATGATGCCGCTTATTCCGCTTGTGGGAAATAAATCTGCAATTTTAAATTAGTTTTCATGGCGAATGAGTGAAAGAACAGAGCAGGTTGTTATGAAGGACCGCTGGTGAACACGAGAAGTTTAAGTGGAGCAGGGTCCATTATGGCTGCGATTTGCAGGGCCATGAAAATAAATAGCTTCAGTAGTGAAACACTCCAGATGCCAGATCCAAGTGCAACTCCAAGTTTACGGAGGAAATAGTTCGGATCATTTATCTGGGTCTTCAATTCCCATTTTCATCAAATCTCAGAAATCAATGAACAATTTCTGTCCAGGACATGATAACAACAGTTGTTATGATGTTTATTTTTGTAACTTACTGTTTTGTGAACAACAAAGTGAATCGTGTCAATAAATACAGAATAATCAAACGAAAAAAAACTGTATTTTTTGCGTACTCAATACACAGTACTCCAGCTGTTTTTGTATTAAAATACTTTTATTTCATGTCATTTTCATAATGACACTTGCTGTATTATCGCATACCGCTTGTCTTTAGTTGTGTTTACCATTTAAGTAAGTAAGGAGCTCTTTGATTGGCTGTTGCACAGACTTCACTAATTGATTAATGAAATAATGAACTGTGGGTCTGGGTGTGGATGTGGAGAAGAAGACAGTTCAGCTCACTGCTCAGAGCCTTACACCTGATCGTTTCCAACCGAAACTTCACATGTCACACACAGGCCTACTTCCACAGGCCTGTGGAAGTAGCACACGCCCCCGTTAGGCCAGACTTCAGCATGGGGCACTTCTCTCAGCTGGGACAATTGATCCGCAGGGTGCCAATTACAGTGATTGGCACCTTTATTTGAACAAGGCAGAGGAGAGCGGGGCGGCAGAAAGGAGACCAGATGGGTGGCCTGTTTTCAAGATGGGGGAGAGACGGGAGGCGCTGTCCCCGCAGCGGCGGCGGCGGAGCAAACTCAGGTGGTAAACAGCTCCGGTGAGGAGCAACACGACTCAGCTAATTGGGTTAATATTGCTGTTTTTAACTGGTAATCTCTCGACAGGCTCATTATTTCTGCTCTGTCGGTGTGATTATCAAATAATAATAATAATAATTATTATTATTATTATTATTGGGGAAAATCAAGACTCTACGTCCAATTGATGAATTACAGTCAGCACAGGAGGTCAACTGAACCTATAAATATGTCTCAGGCCAAATATTTATAATAAACTAGACTCTGATAATCATCTCTTTGCCATTTGTAATTAATATCAGAAAATCGGAGAGATTTGAACCTGTGATCTGACCGTGCCTTAAATAAAAGTAAAGTAAATAAAAACGTGAAGGGAATATTTCCATTGGCGCCTGATGCTTCCTGTCACCAGATCAGTTCCAGATCGCCACTCAACCGCTGTTTGTTGTGCATCAACAAATGAGCCCTGGGCTCCTTGTTGGCTCCGCTTTCCTTGACCAGCCACTGTATGTGTTTGTGTGTGTGTGTGTGTGTGTGTGTTTCTGGAGGGTCCACAGACCTTTAGGAATGCACCACTGTCCTGCCTCCCCCACCTCTCCTCCCACGCTCTCCTTCCTCCCTCCTCCTCCCTCCTCTATAAAGCAGCTCAGCGGCCCATCAGGGGGCCCCCTTCCAATAATTAGGGTCACTAATTGGGGGTCGGCCAGGGCAGAGACCCCTCCACACCTGCACGGTCATGTGACATTTTAGAGGTGCGCAGGGTCAAGGGTCGAGGGGGATAGGAGGGGGGGATTAGTTTGACTGAGCAGACAGGGAGAGGGGTTGTAGGAGGAAAAACAGGCAGGCACCTAGGTTGTAGATGGATTTTTATTATAACGCTTGTCGCTGTTTTAGTTAGATTAGGTTTTATTAAGTTATTAATAACGCAAGCCCTAAGAAATCTGGGCCAAAAAGAGCATGAATTAAGAAGAAAACAAAAAAAATTCTCTCTGTTTTAAAGTCCCGACCATTTAATGGTGTCATCATCTCGATCCTTAATATGGATAAATCAAAATATACATCAAATCCTGTAACTGCGTCCACAAAGACGAGGCGGACACACAGGCAGATGTCGAGGAAGTAGGAGAAGAAAGCGCAAAAGACACGCAAAGAAACGAGGGCGGGGACCTGCTGCCAGGCCAGAGGTTAATTGCCAGGTGACCTTAAGGGCCGGACAACGCAGCGGAGGCCCCCGAGCCTGCCTGCCTGCCTCTCTCAGCATCTCTCCCTCCGCTGCGCTCAGCTCTTGTGGACGTAGTGATGCCTGTTTTGACACGATTCACACAAGAGTCGGCTTAAGACTCACAGCTGCATTCCTGAGAACCAAACGGACCCGGACGCCAACCAGGGAGCGAGGGAACCAACCGGCCCGAGGGATCTTCTGCAGGATGTGAGATGACTAATGAGGCGCTGATGTATATGAAATAACAAAATATAACGTGAAAGGTTGTGGTTCTAAATCGTGTTTCACTTACTTCACTTCATTGTTTTCGATGTTATTGTTGCCCCTTTCCATTGGTTTGAATGTTCATACGCAGGCCACATGTTTTCATCGAAACATCAAATGATTGCAATAAAAAAAAACGACGCAGCATTTTAAACCAGGATTATATAACATGATATCTTTGAACTGATGTCTTCACATTGCAGCTGAGCGTGTTTTTCTGTACGCGTTTGAAGGTTCGCTGCCGCATCGCGTAAAAGGCAAACAGGTGATGGAAAGATTTCAAAAGCCTGTTTTCAGCCCCGTCTGCAAACACTAGAATCAAGGCCTGACACAGGTCGACCACGTGGACAAACAATCATGTCGACCAAAAGAATTCCAAATGACCCATTACACTTGTATTGTGCGGCATTGTGACACACTCACACCCATACCCCCAGTTGCATACACACACAGCAACGCATCATTGTGTTGTGCCTCAGTTCCCAGTTTCATTGTAGTGAATGAATCTTTCTGCTGCGAACAAAGAGGCGCAGCTGAACGCGTAAAAAAAAAGTTGAGATCACACAATTTAAGTTGCTTTACTGCACAATAAATTATCTCTCTCTCTCTCCCTCTTTCTCACTTTTCTCACTCAGGACTATGGGCCTGACACCAAAATCTACCATTCCAGACCCCAAACCTTCCTTACCCTTCAAGGACAATTCAGTCCTCTTGTTTTGTCTGTGCAGTCAAATGCTTAAGAAAGATGCATTTTTGCATCACCTCTGCGTCTACTGTTATGACCATTTTGCCCGTATTCACATAGGACGGCGGTGATATTATGCGAAACAAGCATGGAGTGCATCAGGGACATTCCAGGGTTGTTTCTTATTGTGTCGTGAATCAATGGACAGAGCTGCTGATGGACTTGGCAGACTTGGCCTTGAGTATAGAGCTGCTTTTGTGCAGCGGCCATTCCTGCCCTTATCGCTCCTGATTAGGTCAGTGGATGTTCAGAAACTGATCACACCTCAAGGACGCAAGATGGCAGCTTAATTTGTCTCCCGGAGCACAATGCGCTCCGAGCCTGTAAAGAAATAATCTTTCACCATTAACCACACAAACAGTCTTGAAACCTTGGACTCCTCCAGGAAACTTAATAATAAACTCTTCTTTTAAATCCGCCGTTGTGTGTTCGCTTTGCCTCCTCGGTGTCCGGTGAGATTGACACGTGCCTCTAATACACAGCAGAGTGCTTCGCCGACTGATGAATGCCAGGTTTCGTCAAATAACCTTCTCATATTTTATGATCGCTGCATATTTCAGATCTCACTGAGCGGGTGAGGCATTCAGAGCAGAGCGACAATACATTTTCAGGAGGCACTGCAATGTGTTATTAGAGTGCTTTTTGGAAATAACAGTCGCACTGATGGAGAGTATGCGGTGGGAAAAGTACAGCATTTAGCGCTAACTAAATTAGAAGAGAAAGGAAAGCACTTGAGCTTTTCTTTAAGAAACATCTTGATAGATTGCCCCTTTATGTGTAAATACCAGTCACTTCTTGCCACACTGGATTTTTGAGTATCTCATTGAAAAGCTTAAGGACACTTGTCTCATATGAATGAAGCTTCCTGATTATATTTGTATTTCTTCGACGTCTCCTTCGTCAGCAGGGACTGTGATATCCATCTTCTTGGAAGCATGTCTGCATGATTGTTTTTTTTTAAATCAACAATTTATTTGTGCCTTTAATTAAACTTTACTCGTGATCTAATTGTTCAATACACATATAAATATACAGTATTATTATTAATTATATCAATATAATATTTGCCATATTAACACATGTATTAATTATTGTTTCCAAGTGGAGTTTCCTCTTACAGCGCAAACTGTATTGTTTGCTAGAGGCTGGGAAATAAAATCAGAAATACACACAAAAATCTCATTAAAACATTTAATTTGTTTCCCCCTAATAATCAAAGAACATAAATAACAGACTGGCGCGTGTTTTACCTCCCAGTTTGCCTGTTGGGTCACGGTCAGGGTGAAGGAAACGCGTTACCGTGACGTCACAACTGTCATGGCGACTGTCAAAACATTAGATACATGCGGAGTGACGCGTTTTTAAGAAGAAGCAGGCGAACGGGTTGTTATTATTTTAATGGAGTGTGTTTCGTGTTAGCTGAGATGATGAACGCCGGTTTGAAGAGACATATCGGGATAATATGGAAAAAAGCTCCTGGATAAAGTTAACAGTCGTTTGAGCTAGCTGGTATGCTAATTACTGACGTCAGCGAGGAACACCTGGTGTCCGACCGTCGCATGAGAGAGGTCAGTGTGGTTGAATATATGTATTTGTTAATTTAATCATTATAATTAACAGTAGAAATGTTTTTTTTTGCTGCTTGCCATTAGCTGTAATGGCGGCTGTTGCTAGCATATTTAGCAGCTAGCTCAATGGCGCTTATGTACATAATTTGCTAAACACCTCTGTCTGCCGTAACAGTTTTTATTGCCTCCACCTTTAATTAAAGGCCATGTGTTTGAGACTTTATGATGACTTTATACATACGTTAGCTAATGCTAATTTAGTAGGCTTACAAGTTTCTGGCTAATGCTAGCATCCCCACTAGTCCCAAGCCTTGTTTGCCTATAAAGTGAAGTATAGTAAATGAAAAATTCAGTAATAATATTCTAGAATAAATAATCTGTGGTGGGAAACATAGAGTTTAGATGTGTGCTTTGACTTTTCTTTTCGACAATATGTTTTAAATGTGATGTGACATAATGTGTGTGAAGGAAAAGACCTGATTGACTGTGCAGAGGTGTTTATTGACATTCCATTTGTGCTGTTTTTGTGATAAGAACTGAAGCCGTGTGTGAAGCTAGTTTTGTTGTTTATCTTAAAAAATGAATGACAGCAGCATAGATGATGACACATGATGACATGTCTTTGCATTTGTACATTTTGTTGCTGTTGTCAGTGCATAATCTGACATTACTCAAACCTGATGTTTTGCAACATGTATTTTCTGAGTGATCTTTGTTTGTTGATTAATTTTGAAGTACGTATATTTTTGTCATATCCTCTTGGTTTAATCATGGATGACAGCTGAGGAGATACCTGAAGTATTGGGTATCACATTTTGGAACAAACTTGAAAGGCTATATGAAGTTCAGGGCTGAGTATTTCAAAATAAAAGTGCACTTGTTGATCTAAAGACCACTTAAAGTACTGCACTTGAAGTAGTTTTGTAGCACATAGATGCAAAGTACAGGGAAGGTGCCATATTTACTAGGTACCAGGGCAATATAGATGTAAGACTAAACGCTAGGTTTTTACTTCAACCCTCCACCTACTCTTTCCATCAGGCTCAGCTTGACCCTCTGCTCCCATAGGGTCACTGCAGGTTGCCCTCATTAGTAATAGGAGGTCTTCATCCTAACCCGGTCCATCACCCTATTTGTGTCCCCCTTAATAGAGCCAAAATGACCACACATGAACCGAGGTTCCTACACGGATCGTAACCTATAACCTCAGGAACTTCACCTCGTTCTCTGCCTCCATTCATAGTTAATTCACGCAAAATCCAGCAATCCGTTTAGTCAGTGAAAAGGGAAATACACACATGCACACAAGAGATCATTTCCTTGTCCTGCCCTTGGCTCAAGCCTGAAATACACACACAGACACACACACACACACACACACACACGCATTCATACATATGCCCTCCAGTGTTCACGCAGCACTCTTTTCCGGGCCCGACTAAAAACAGAGGGAGCTAGACAGAAAGGGGAACAAGGTCTCAGAATGGGATTACTGGGGAAGAGAAAGGGAGGAGGGGGGGCGAGGAATAGGAGGAGGGCCCCTTTGCTTTTCAACGGACGTGTGAACAAAAGCTTGGTCAAACTGTCGGGCCCGCAGCCTTGGGTGTTTACTGCTCTTGTATCTATAACCAACAAATCAAGGATCCCCCCTCCCCACCCCCCACTCACTACCACCACCGCTTCTGCTGAACTCCCCCTGCTGCCCCTTTTCCCTTGAGCTGCCTGACTTTATTGGGAAAAGCGAATTAACCATCCATCTGGGTGTGATCACCAATTACGAAGGGAAGCTGTCAGCATGAATTAAGGCCTGCAGGGAAGGCGGGCGTGTTCGGGTGGCTTTTATGAAGAGGGAGGTAAAGGGAGGGCGTTAAGCACTGAAAAAGTGGCTGGATGTGATGAAAAAATCTTTTAGAAGATTAAAACATAATATTTTTGAGGTTAGAAGTAGAGCTCGTTTCAGCCCATTTGTCTAATTGTGTTTTTGTATGAAAAAAAAGTTGTCTCATTATTTGCCGCTCCAAACTAATTTATGTATATGTCATTAGCAGAAGCGGGAATGGGCGAGAGCTTTTTTTTTTTTTTGCCTGACATAAAGTGACCATGTAAGCGATATAAATATGGTAAAAACTCGATGCAGCTTATGGCCGGCCCCCTTTTGTCGCTGCTCACTGGTACAGGCGGTGATTCCCTGTAACATTTCTCCTCCGGGCAGCTTTCTCACAACACAATGGGGCCGTCATTAACTTTTTGCTCCGTTGGAATGCTGAAAGACCCCGTCGACCAAACGCCCCCTTCTCTTCCCCTCCCCTTGCTCCACTACGCATCCTGCTTTTCTCGCTCCGCTTGCTGGTTTTCCAGGGCCCTAATTTACCAAGGCCAGGTGTGCGTAGACCCACTGTAAGGGGGGTGAGGATGGGGTGAGGATAAAGGGTGAGACTGGGGGAAAAGGGGTGAGTGGCTCAGAAAGGGGTCATGTGAATTTCTGAACATTTTGCCTCTTTAGCCTCCTAAAAAATATTCAGTAATAAAGGGATTTTTTTGGTTGAACTGGTAACATCCAGAAGACGCAGTGATGATGGGTGCAAGTAGACGTGGATTAAGTGAAGGAACTGCATTCAGTTTTTTATTTAGCCTGTAGTAAGTGTGTTTTGGGCCACATTGCTGATATTGTTAGCAAAAAAAAGTCATTAAAATTCCAACATAAACATTCTAATATTCCTATAGTTATGCTTCTGGCTACCTCTCAATTAATATTCCAGTATTTTCAATTGTTATTAAGAATTAATGATTATAAGTACTTTAATTTGTATGTTTCTGTTCTTATATTGGTTCAGATTGTGTGATGCATTCATGTACATGCAATGTGTTGCCCTTGAATTGGATCTGTGGGAGCTTATGTGCAGAGAGCTGTGCTTTCTATGTGATGTGTCACTTTGAATATGCGCTCTGGCGGTGCATATGAGTATGAATGTGTGAATGGGTCATTGTGAGTGTGTGTGAGGGTAATTGGAGGACGGGGGGCGGGGGGGATCTACAAGTTGCTCTAAAGTTGTTCACCAGCCAGCCTGCCATGTTAAGCGAGTTGCTCAAAGCTCGGCTGCTTTGCTTTTTAGGAGAGACACAGCGGGTGGGTGAGGAGGAGGGCGGAGGACGTGGAAGAAGAATGGGGGGGACTAGGACTAATTGCCACTAATTGAATTGGATGTGCTGATCAGATGGGAGGCTGTGGAAGTAATCTGAGTTGTCACAGCAGATAACGCTGGGCCGTCCCAGAGTGTCCGCCTCATGTGACAGCCTGTAACATAGCCTGCGAGAGGGCACCGGCCCCCTTTGTTACTGCCACAATGGGATAGAGAAGCAAAGTTGCCAGTTACAGTGAGCAGCGGTGACCTCAGGGGGGAAGGAAGGAGCAGAGGAGGGAAACATGAATCACGGAGGGGAGAGAAAACAGGGGATTGGGGTGAGGCGAGAAAACAAGGGGATGTTCACAGCTGAAAATTGAGGACGCAGAAAAGGAGGAAATAAAAGTGCCAAGGAGAAGGTGGGAAAGGTGGGAAGGTCAGGAAATCTGCTGAGTCTGCACCATGGTTCATTCACAAACCACAGCATAATGTGTCAATTAATTAATTAGTTAATTAATCGGAGAAATAGTTTTTGATGCATATACACATACAAATACTTAATGTTAAATGCCTTCTCATCACAGTACGTATTGAAACTAGCACCAGCTATCATCCAGTAGCACTGAAATTACACCTGTTGACATCACTCATAAACATCTGAGGGCCATATAATATTATTGTAAAATCTTTATCTGTTGTTAAAGCTGCGCTACCATTCGCATTTCACGTGGCGGTGATCCTGTCAGTGTTGGACGGCGATGATCGGTGATTTTCCTCTAAGCGTAACATTTGAGTGCACTCCCAAAGCACACTCAACCTCCAGCAGTGGTTGTTCGACGCCGCTGTTGATCACAGAAACATGGGATAATACGAGGACAGGTGGACGACAGCGACTGACAAAAAGAGAGAGAGAGAGAGAGCAGAAGTAGAGAGAGGCTGTGGGTCTTTCCCGAACCTGCAGCAGTCCAATTAAGCAGGATTTTTATCACTGCTTGTCTTCCTCACACACTTCCAACTGGCGCAGCTGTGCAGTCATTTGGTGCCATTTAAGGAGGGGTTAAGTCTGCATGATGAAAGCAGGCCAGAGTTTTCTGTGTGTGTCCACGTCCACATTTGTGCGTTTGTCTGCGCAGCTCAGTGTACTTAAGTGTGTGTTGTGTAAAGGGTGGGTTGTGCACACAGGAGGCATCCTGGGGCAGGCAGATGTGTGAGTGTGTAGGACTAAGCCCTGGCAAAACCCACTGCGAAGGGTCACGACCTTTACAGAATCAGTGCCTCTGCATGTCAGGACTAATGGAAGGGCCCCACCAGCTGCACAGAGAGGAGGAGGAGGGAGAGGAAGAAAGGTATCAGGAAGAAGACGAAGAGTGAATAAAGTCTGAGGTGGAGAGAAAAGGGAAGGATGCGAAATAGTTAGGAGTTGGTGGGGGGCAATGGGAGGGGAAATGGCGAAGTAGCATAGAAGAAGAAAATCTGTGTGTGAGGAGGGACGGGAGTGGGATGGAGAAGGAGGATGGAAATATTTGGGAAGAAATATTTTAAGGAGGGAGTTTGAGGAAGAACAAGCTGTAAATACTCATAATTTGGGGAGTGAAAAATTGAAAAGATTAAAACAAAAAAGAGGAACAGAAATGAGGAAAACGAGAGTGGGAATGCAAGGTAAGGATGAAACACAGAGGTTCAGGGAAGCTCAGAGAAGAAAAGAAACACCAAGTGTGATATTTCTGAGTATTATAGAAGATGTGTGGATATAACTATTAGCAAAGAAGGAGGAGTGCGTGTATGATGGCAGGATGGAGAGATAGTGATAGAGATTAGGGGGGAGGGATGGGTGTGGCCTTGATGATGAATGCAGTTTTTTTTCCAGGGTTTGAGTCATATGTCTGGTCTCATCCCTTCTTTAGCGACATTCAAAATTGTTTGCTTGGAGAAAAATCATGTATTGCATATCCATATTTTAGATGAAGGCTTATTTTGAAATATGCCTTTAAAGATAATGTAATTTTTGTATTTTTCTGGTTTGGGGGCATTATATGATGAATTTTTTTAATATATCCAAGGCTATCATGCTAACATACCACATATTTAAGTAATTTTTTTTAGGTAGTTGATTATATAGAATTTACTAAAAGTTCATACTTAGATGCAACTATTCTGAACAAGGATTTCTTAAAAAAAAAGATGTAGTGCACAAATTTAATAGAAAATGCTGACAAATTGTTGCATCAGTAAAAATCTGTAAAAAAACAGTAAATAATTTTATTCATTGGTCCAAATATTAGATTACAGTGTAATGAACTGGAAGTTTTATTGGAGGATTTTAAAATGTTTCGTTTAAATAGCATTTAACCAAATCATCAACAATTACACAAAACTAAGACGTAAATGAGAGATAAGAATAAAAGTGATTTACAAAGGAAGAGGATAGTTGTGGGTAATTAAACCAGTATTAAATAAATAAATGAAATAAAATATAATATGGGCCTGATACTTTTTAATATTGGTGTACAAAGTACCTTTAGAAATAGATATGTTTTTTTGTTTTTTGAAATTTGGTTGTATCTACAACATTTTCTTGTATTTTTGTATCAATGCATTATATCCAAGAGGCTCAAAATACTAATTTCCATAACGTGATGCCAACCCTCCTCTGAGGCACTTAATAATTAGCATTCACTTTTGTGGTAAAAAATGTTGCGATATAAATTTAGCGCTCTTTGTCATTTAAACAGAATAAGAAGATATGACTGAATTTAAAACCAGTACTTGGTAGGAATAAGAGCAATCAGGTAATTGTTGTCCGGCACTGATGCAAATTGGCTCTGAGATGTCATTTTTTGTTTCGTTTTCTTTTTGAAGAGAAAATAAGCCGCAATCAAGATGAGGTGACAAAACAGATAGTTTTGATTGCAAAGATAGAGGTAATGAAATAATTTTTCAAAACAACAAAATGTATGCTAATTTATGCTGTTAAGCACTTTTTAAATTAATTCTTGTTCGTGCAGACAGACGGATAGTATGAGGTAGGCCAGAGTCTGCAGACAGTGTGTGTGTCTGTGTGTGAGTGCATGTGTGCTTATGAACATCAATGGGCTCAGTGTTGAGCTATGGACAGTACCACTGTGTGCCCACCATGACCATACCCCCTGCTTCCTCTCCGGTTATGACCCGGAGACGGTGATGGACCGTCTGTGCCACTTTGTGCCAGGTTCGGCAGATGGCTTCCCGCTGACATCATCACTGCGAGATGGTGATGTAGCTGCCTTTTCAGGAGCTCAGGCAAATGTTAGTGTTTATGGTCACTGACAGTGTGTCTGGTACTGTTTGAGTATTTTATAATACTACTAAAGTTTCTTTTTTTCTTAGAGTACTCTAGGATTAGATTAAATTTGAAAGAAGACAGGGTCACGTGGATAAAAAGACATATTCAGCATGTGAAATAAAAATATAAAAATAATAAGAAGAAATACATTTTAAAAACCACTGCTTTTTAATTTTTTTTTGCTTTCATAATAATTAACATAAGCGAAATACACATTTTTACAATCCTAAACATCCAAGCACAATCAGAGGTTAGATTCAAAATGGTCATAACTGGAATTTTTGCATTTCATTTGCATTTCATTTTATTTATTAGCATAGAGCCTAATGTTTTTTTTTCTCATTCAAACTCCAAGTTCAAATTTTTCCCCCGGCAGGCTGAGAAGTTAGAGCCGATCAGAAACCTGCAGAGGAAAGTTGTTAAAGGAATGTTGCAGAGCAACAGGTGGCAGATCACAGAGTTAGAGCGACACCTACAGGACACCTAAAGAACCAGCTTCACTCAGGAAACACACACATCAGCTTTCAGTACAGCAAAAATTACATTCCTGTTGGCTTCCTATTACATTTAATTTATATTATAATTGCATTCCTGTATTCTTTGTATATTTCATGATGAGTTTATATTCAGATTATTTTATTTATGCAGATTTAATTTAACTAAGATAATATAACTGACTAATTTGCGTGGCAGTGGTCCATGCTTTTTTTTAAGAAAAAGTCTTTATACTATACAATAAAAAATATTTTAATAAATCCTCTAACCAGTCTAACTTTGTGTAATTATTTCATTGTTGCACTGAATGAGGGATTTAGGTGGATGTCTTTGTGTCACATAACTGCAGTGTTAAGTCGTAATTTTCTATTTTCTTTATGTTGTCCATCAACTAGTCTTTTCTAACCCAACTACCCAAGGATAGTTGGGTTTTGGATAGCATAGCAATGCTTTTTTAAATACCGTACCTCAATTGCTGAATGTGAACAATTTTTCTACACTGTACTTTTCCTCTTTTAACAAAATAAGAAAAATGTTCAGCATTTAATTGAGTCTCAACATAAGGCAGCCACCCATGAAATTAATCACAGATTTATTTAATTAAACTCAGATCAAAATAATTTGTCTGTCAATGAGTGATGTGAGGCAAGCGATTCTCAAAATAGACAAAAATTAATTCACAAAGAAAAAATGCAATGTATGATTTAAAAGTAAAAGTCACAAGAATTCAAGGCATTGGCCACAGGGGCACATCACACCATGTGAAAAATTACTACAGGCCTGTGTTAGACATTATTAAAAACTAGGTTTTATGTCACAGAATATTTAATCAAATAATATTCAACAGACGGTTATTGCCAGTATTTGAACTTTTTCATCTTTCTCTACATTAAATAGAAGATGAGAGATACAATAACTTTACATTTAAATTTAATAAAATCTAAGATTACAAATAATTACATCCTGCTTAAATCCATCAAGTTTCATGTGGTAATTTTTTTTACCCTCCTGGACGTGTTGTGGTACACATTTGCCTGTTTTCACTCTGTTCAGTGGGTCGCTGTGTGGATCTGTGTTTGTGTGTAATCCACGCTGCAACTAATGACAGGAGAATATTGTCATTTTCTCACTCTAATAGACTCGGTCATCATCCTGTGGTCTAAACTAATGCAGAGACAAATCCCCCGCAGGGAATTGACTCACTGGCTGCTATTCTCAGCAACAACGCAGTCAGATCCAACTGGACTTATTCACTTACACCTGCAACCCTCAAATATTCGTGAGTATCTCCTGCAACGACTTAGCGCATAATCATAAAATACAGTTGCTGTAGAGCTCTGGCTGTGTAGTGATGTAATATCAAGTGGTACGCGTGGCCCACATATTAAATATCCCATTAAGCTCTCGGAAAAATGTCTGCAGGGTCCTTTATCAGATGTTTAAAAATGTAGCTCGGGGTCGTGGAAAAATAATGATGTCCTTCTGTTTGGAGGCAAACACCAAAAAAAAAATCAACAATGTTGGTGTTGGTTTGGACAAAACGTAATGGCTTGGACGTGCCTTTTAATGTCAGAGCGGGGAGAGAGTGTGAGAGAGAAAGAGGAGAGTCTCACATTAAAGTGGATGGAGCTTGCGGCAGTAGCGGCGGCGCTTGTTTGTGTTTCCAGCGTACAGTGGAGTCACCAGGAGGCCAGCTGTGTCTGCGAGGCTCTCTTGTCACAATGCATCCCGTCTCCCTCCCCCAAACACACTACATCGTTCGCAGCTTTCCTTGTTCGCCATTTCTGCATCTTCCTTTGCAAATTCCCAGAAACTTAGACACCACCTACTAAAAAAAACACCCTCCTTTCATCACTCTTCTCTCCGTTCTGTCTTTCTTTCCCTGCCTCCTCTTGTCTCATCCTAGAGGCCTTGTCCCCTGCAAAGTTCACAGCTCAAATGAGCTCTTGTTGACCCCAGCTTGACCTTTGCAGGTTAGCATCTCTGTCAGCTGCAGCTGTGGTGCTGCTAAAAGCCCAGATAATCCAATCACACAGTCATTAGTGCCGAGTAGGCCAGAGCCAGAGCAGGTGTGTGTTTGTGTGCGTTTGTGTTGCTCTCTCTCTCACTCTCCCGTAATCTTTCTCTTTGACTCAGATTTGTGCTCATGGTACTCACAAACACTGTAGATTTACCCAGCAGATAGTCATAACCTTCCCCTCGTCGTCATGTTTGCAGAAACATATCAGATCAGTGGCGTCTGCTCCCGAGCATTAAACAGCCAGATGCTGCTGCAGTGTCACAGGCCAAATCAGTCTGTACAGCTTCATTAAACCTCTGCGCTAACACAGAGTCGTGGGCCAACAACATGTGTGGATGCAAATGAGGGTGCTGTTGCCAGGACTGAGATTTTCAGGATGAAAGGCATGCATGGCATCATGGCGGACATGTAAATGAGGCGAGAGGGGCTGACAGCAACCTGTTTTGTTTTATTTTATTTTATTTTATTTTATTTTATTTTATTTTATTTTATTTTATTTTATTTTATTTTAATGGTCTCCAGAGCACCAGCAAAGTTTTGTTATGTTATGTTTTCAGCCTGTGTGAAAGCTTTACTCTTTAAGGTTGTAAAGTGCAATTAAATGAAATCTAGAGGAAAGGGTGAGTTTTAATGATGCGTTGCCCTTTAATTGGGTCTTTATATGGTTTCACGCTTTCCTGTTTCCATGTCTCCCTTTCAATCTTATTTGCAGCTATGAAATTCATTACAATTAAAAACAATTATTTCTACCCCACACCATATCCACTTAGTTATTTTTTAGATCTTATTCATCAACTGTCAACTATGATAAAAATGTGTATTAAGTGCTGCACAGTGTTTTCATAAGTGGAATAATCATTAGCTTATTTTCATCTTCCTTCTTAACCAAGGAACAGAAATTATACTGATAAGTACCGAGGAAGTAAGAAAAAAGGATAATTAACTACAGATCATATGAGCAGGTCTGTACTGTAAACATCTCATCGTTCTCTTTTTTGCTGCATAAGTGCTTTTTGAGGGTCAGGATGGCCTATATACAGGGTGTCCACAAAGTTCACTGATGTCATTACCACCATTGATGACGCTGTGCTACAGTGAACATGGCAAGAACTCGAGTACTGTCTTGATGTGCTTCGTGCAACTAATGGTGCCCATGTAGAGGTGTAATAAATGAGGCAAAAAAAAAACCCTTCAGTATCTGCTCCTTTATCATTTTGTGATAATTTCCACAGATCTGTCAATTCATTTGTGTTTTTAATAAATTGCTGAAATTGTAAAGATAATAAAAGAGATGTCACCTTTTAATAATTCTTCCTGCAAGTTAAATTGCATGTTTAATTAAACGCAAACGTGACATGAACTTGTTTTTTTTTTAAATACTATTATAAAGGCCATGGATTCACTAAAACCCAAAGCACAGTCTCGTCACAACTGAATGCTGCTGCCTTTCTAATCTGTCTCTATTTAACCAGAATTTAAAGACAGAGTCTTAATGAGGACAGTTTTCTGACAGTGTTGCCCACCGCTAGAAACACCAGACAACAGCTAATGTTAAGTGACAATTTCACCTTTATTAACATGATGAAGATCATTAGTAAAGGTCAGGGTGACAGGCTGCAGGAGGTTTTGGTGCTCAGGTGGTGCCTGTGAAGAGAGCAACACGCTGAGAGAGAAAAGACTCATTAAATCACAAGGACGTCACTGCCGTGACTCACAGCAGCGTCTTCATCATTCGGCTGTACAGGCACATGCACGTGCGCTTTGAGGACGATTCAGAAGCCGAAGAAAACAGTGGTCAAGACCTTTCAGTGATGTCTTTTAGTTATGTTAGATTACGTCTAAAACCGTGCAACTTGGAATTTAAAAAGCTGTAAATACAAGGCTGCCTTTAAACACGAATGTGCTCCAGGACAAACTGTGAATGTTTGGGTATTTCTGAAGCTTAGCAAGGACTAAACGCAACCTATGGACCTCTTGTAATGTCTGTGGACTGTGAAATAATCCATGTGTAGTAATTTGAGAAGCTTTGTTTTCGTAATAATTAGAAACAGGTTCAGTTACAAAAACCTAATCTTTTACTTTGGTCCTGTGTTTTCCAGTAACTGTGGCTCTAAGCCTCTGCTGGGAACAGACTGTAGTCAGATACTTGAAACTATCTTATGAGATTGTGTTTATCTCATTTAGGTCTCAGGTTGTGTCCCTGCTGTCACATTTGAAGCATAAAGAGCACATAAAGGAGATTGAAAGATTAAGTCTGGCAATATTCAGTTGTTTTCTTATTGTCCTCAGATCCCATGGATGAGTGGCATCAGCATCCTCCACGCCTTTTGAAACAGATGAACATAAGTCGTTGAGGGATGGGAAGAAGTCGCAAACTGCATACTCGTGGTAAGAAAGCACCTTAACATTATCAAAATAAACATAAAAAATTGTTTCATTGCCAGTCACATTGGAGCTTAAGCGAAGACTCTGGTTCCCGTGAGTTCACAGGCATAGCTGAATGAATAAATCAGGAGTAAGGGATGAGAAATTTGAAGTTTTTAAATTATTCATGATAAAGGATGTCTGTCATCAAATTCAGCCTCTGCCAACCAACCTGCCTCCTGATTTATCACCCAGAATTTGGTTGCCATGGGAGGTCTGTGATGTTTCAAAGGTCGTGAACTCTGAACACGGATGCTAATTGAGGAGAAAACGCAGCTTTTCCTTTGCCCGGCTGCTTGAGTGACGTTGATCTTGCGGTGGAGAGACAGTGTCGTCCCTCAGAGACCACATGAATGGACCAAGGCTACACTTTCTCCTTTTTACCGGCTGTGCAGAAGGGGGTAAAAGTTCACACACATCTCCCACACAACAGATTAACTTGTAACATTAAGTGATCAATGCATTAACACAGAAAAATGCCATTTATTCATCCATTCAAATCTACAATAGATGATTACAGACTCTGTGATTTTACCAGTTTAAGAAAGCAAGTTCCTTTTTTTGCTTGTAGGGGAGGGCTGAAATTCCAGCTTGTTCCTTTATGACTAACCACATTGCTTCTTAGGGCTTTGTTTGTGCTGGGGTTTACAGCTACTGATATTTTGCTCGGGAGCTAAAACATTAGACGGCAAGATGTGGGTCCAAGATGAAGACAGGGCAGCTGCAGGTAAGACTTGATTATGTGGTAATTAACTGCTGTTCAGATGCCAATCACACTGATTTCTCATTATAATTGTTTGCACTTTGAATAAGAGCTTTTTAGGTCAGCTTGAGTTTAAAGAAATAAAAGATTCAGTATGACCTTTAATAACCCATAAATTATTTTATTTTCAATCTGAATACACATTTTAATTAGTTTAGTTGAATTATGTCGGATCCAGAAACCAGTTTGAAAATGAAATATAAAAAATTCAAAACATTTTGAGGCTTTGAAATTTAACAGTTCCAGCTAAGCTGCATTTTTCTTGAGTGGACATGAGTGTGGGTTTGATCCCATCATCTACATTCTGGTAAGAAAGCAAATTAGTGTTTTTCCCAAAATGTCAACCAACTACTTTAAGATCCATAAAGCTCTGTTTGTGAAGCAGAAGCTGAAACTACAGAAAATGATTTCACTTCCTGTAGATCTCTGGTTGACCGGCATGTGGCATTGTGAAGTTCCACCTTCATTCAGTCACACTGACAGGATGTGAGGATCTTCGGTTTTCTCACTTCCCACTGAGCGTATTCACTGTGTCCTGTTGCTCCAGCCTTTCTGATCCATTTGACAAAACAATGTTCTGTTTGCCAGAATCTGATGGAGAGACTGACTCACCTTCCGAGGATGAGGGAGATATTCAGGTATCACTGATTGTGACAGCCAGTAAATTACTAATTAGCACCACAAGTGCATTAGAGACAATCAGAAGACAGAAGACAGCCTTCTGTCTTAAAAAAAACAACTTATGTCATACCATATATCATGCTGAAAATAAAAAGACACTTAAGTGATTATTAATCAGCAAGAAAAAGTTGATTTGTTGTGCCTTGACTGTGAGTGATAATCAAATTTGAACAAAACCCAATGCAGGGAGTTGTTTTGTAACTGATCTCTTTTTCCCCATTATGCTTCTTTTTGGTGGTTGATTGTCAGTATGAGCTGCTGGAGAAGCAGAGGGATGAAGCCAATCAGAGACTGTCTCAGTTGGAGGACGGTGAGAAGTCACATAATTATTTTCACCTCTTTCAATGACGCCAGGTCAAATGTGGGCCTATATAGTTAACATTCACCCCATTAACCTTCAAATATGATTTACTGAATTTCATCTTCTTCTTCTATATATTATATTATTTTTATATTTATATATATTTATATATAATATATATATTTGTTTTGTTTTGTTTTTTGTCTGCCTTTGTTTACAGCTTCCAATCAGCTCCTGAAAGAGATAAACGTTCTGGAGCTTCAGTTCCAGATTGAACGGTCATGTAGGGAGAGTGCTGAAGCGTTGGCTGTGACGGTATGTCCGCTGACCTTCCCTGCATAGACCTGCAGATCAGACCCGATAGAACCCCAACTTACCTTTGTTTGTCAGTTCTAGATTTATATAATAAATCGACACCAACAGCATTGTCCTCCACACTCACCATCACCTCCTGTGTTTCCTAGGTGACCAAAGAGAATAAAGCCCTGAAGAGGATGAGCCAGATGCTGATGCCAGCCATCCCAGAAGACATGGTGTCTGTGACCTTTGACCCAGTTACTGTCCCCACAGTCACTGTTGATGAGGTTGATCTTGGTGATGACAGCGGTGGAGAGGAGACGCTGCTGATGATGCAGAGTCAAGCCAAGATCGCAGGTTCACAACAGCTGCTCATGATGCGTTTAAAATTGAAATGAGATAAAACTTAAATATTTTTTCATATTCGTGTAATTGATAATAATTCTCATCACAAAGGAACCGAAATAAGGATAATTTCAGTATTCATAGTGGCCAATCCAGATGTATTATGTTTTGATCAATTACTGGAAGTGTATTATGTTTATTGGGAATGTATTATGTTTTGATCACTTATTAGTGTGATGATTAGTCAGTATTATGTCTAGAACTCATCATCAGCCTTGTTCTTTCTGTGTGTCAGAGCTGCAGGCGTCAGTTGATGGTCTGTTGGCTGAGAAGCTGCAGCTGGAGCAAGAAAGAGACGATCTGATCAAACAGCAGGAGCAACTCAGAAAGCAAGTACGTATGTGTGTGTTTGTGTTTGTGTCTGTGTGTATGTGTACCAGTGTGCATTATCGCATTCATTTTGTCACAGCTTGTTCTGGAGGTTGAAGAGAAAGAGGCCGTGCTGAGGAAAATGAACAAACAGAGCAAGACCATGAATAAAATTAAACGAGGTAACTTCCCATAACAGTGCATCTCTGACAGAGGACTCATTTATAATCAATCTATCACATATTTGATAATTTAATCAAGCAATAAGTGCCCTTTAAGGGGTCCGTTCACCCAAAGTATAAAACAAGCTATCTGTTATCTTGAGGATTTCTGCTGCCATCCTTAATCCAATGGAGGCTCGTTGGAATTCAATTTTGCAAAATTTCATAATATAAGCAAGCAATTTTTGTGATGTCTCTCCCTCTCTGTCTGTGTGTGGCACAGTCTCCCATCTTGTCACAGAGGAGTTTGCAGAAATGTCTCAGAGACTGCAGCTGGAAGAGGACCTCCGGCAGCATGCCGAGGCCTTCGCCCATCAGGTCTGAATGCATGGCGTGCATATATACTGTATATGTGTTTGTGTGTTTGTTTTCAGGATGCATGAAACATTTTGTCATACATTCACACCTACAGGGACTGAGGGTGACAGGTCGTGCCACAGGACGGGAGCGGGAGTGTTAGTGCTGACCTTCGGGCAGCTACAGTGAACAGATGGACACTTGGATGGGGGGGGTTAGTGAGAGGTGCAGGGTGGGGACACACTGCTTCTGTCAGAGAGCAGATGATGTGGTGGGACAGGAGAAGGAGTCTCTATTCTCTGTTTTCACACCGATGACACTTTGGTCAAATCCGGACTCTCTGTGTGAGGCGAGGGCATTCACGCACGCAAAACAAAAGCAGAGACACACTCTCACACATGCATGGAAAAACACCAATTCACACCAAATCCACACACGCACGACAGCAAACTTTTGCTGCCCCCACCTGCTCCTATAATGAAGGCCTTTTCTTTCAAAAAATGTCTCTCAGTTCCCTATTTAGCCCCACCCTTCCCCATAATTAGTGGTCATCACTGCTGCAGTGGGAGAATAGTGGTCTTTAAGCAAAACCTGTCTTTGCCTGACACCTTTATGTTTTGCTGAGCATATAGCAATTGTTGCCTTTGTGCACGGTGTCCTCCATTTACCGGACAGGCACACAATGGGCTGCCTCGCAGGGGTCCTTACCTGTGAAAAGGACCCCCAACTGTTCACACAATTCAGCCCCTTTACTCTCAATTCATGGTGAAAGACCCCCCCCCCATGCTGAATGCCTCTTGTATGCACTACTATTTGTCTGTTTTCATGTGTTTTGAAAACACTAACCATTCACACTGCTTCTCTGAGATGCATGGTGGTATAATGATGCAGGGCCTCAAACAGGAAACAATTTTGGTGGTTTTTTTTTTTTGTTTTTTTTTCGCGTGTGTATCTTTGTCTCTTTGTGTTGTTGTGTGTGGCCGGACCTGTGTATGTTTGTATATATGAAATAATTGCCCTAATTGCTGTGTGAAAATTGGTCTGCGTTGAAGGGAGAGCAAGGATTAGAGTGGTGTAATTTGCAGTGTGGCGCCTCATGCTCCATGTTGTGATAGAGAGCTCACCAGGCCTGGCGCTTCAGTTTGTCCTTCCAGTGAAATCGCAGAAACGAAAACCACTTTTTCTCACACTTCCTGTTCTTTGATGATGGACCTCTTCCCTTATCGTATATAACGTGTTTAAAGGTTGATTCTGATACTTAGGGAGACTTATCGAAAAGTAATGTTTTCTGTCATCTTGTAAATCTTTACATCAGGAGACTAAATCCACATGTAGAGAAGTAGTTATAAACGAATAATTTTTTGGCAAAAAATGTAACATAACTTTTTGGTTTATGGCTTATTTATTTATCCATTGGCTTATTGGGGTTTGGACTCAAGCTTAGTCTTTTTCCTTTATTGCCTTACATTGTCATAAAGAATAAGAAAGAGACACTTAATGAAGATTTCTTTTGTATTTATCATCTATGTTATTTGTATTTGTCATCTACATTATTGGTCTTGTTTTCCAAACTATCACTTATGGTCAGTATTTTCCTTCTAACTCAGTTCAGATCAGATCAGTTTGTAGGTATAGCTTATTTCTATATGTGGGTTTTGTTGGTACCAGTGTAGCATCAGTATCTTTAATTATTATCGCCGCCGACTTGCATTTTTCTCTCTCTCTCAGTCTTCTCTTTCACGATGCTCCCCACTGGCAGTGTATAAATAACATTATCTGCTTTCATTAAATTGATCAGCACATGCATTTTACCTTAATACACGACATAACAAAAGCTCATGCAAAGTAACAAAAGGTTTGTTTTTCGTGCGCTGATTATTAATAAGCTCTGAACAACAATTATTAACTATATCTGCTGTGATTTGTTCTTCACACCATAGAAGAAAGAATCTAATTTTCCCGAGAATCAAGGCAAAGCTAGACGTTTTTAATTTTTCCTTACAAGCCACTTATCATAATGCAGGAAAAATTATGCTTTGTCTCACAGCGAAATCATCCCCCTCGCATTGTTGTTTCCCTTCAATGAAACAGACGAGTAATTCTAACAAGGCTAACAAGTCATTGTTTCGGTCGAAAAGTGGTTTGAAAGCATTTTCTCTGCAATGTGACAACCACACAGGGAGGAGAAGATTAACAACTAGCCACCGACATCTCGTTTTAGTTTTTCCTCTAATTGTACGTCTTTGTCAGTGATGTGCTTCTTTTCAATTTCCGCAGAAGCGGATAATCATAAATATTTGCTCCAGGTGTCAGAAGGTGAACTTGCTCTCGCTTTGTCTTGTCAGATGCTGGAGCAGCAAAAGGATGCACATACACACAGTGTGATGCTGATGCAGGGCTCAGAGATCAGCCTGCAGCTACATCAGGCGCTGGAGCAAATATCCAACATCAGTACAAGCCTGAGTGACATACAGCGCTACTACCAGGACCAGGTGTGTGCAGACATGATGCAGAGCAGTACAGGAGTACAATGATAATACATTCAGTCGATTGATTTTCTTCATAATACCCCTGTTTGTCTCATCCCTGTGTCCAGATAAAGCAGAGTCACAGCACTGCGGAGAACAGCAGCGTCCTCACCGAGCTTCAGAACCTGAGGGAGCAGCTGGAGACGAATGAGGTGGAGAGAAAGGCCTTGGAGAGTCAGCTGTTTGAGGCTAACGGCACTGTCGCACAGCTGCAGCAGGAAGGTACTTTAGCTCAGGAATCTGTACTCGTAGTAAACACATACGATGGTGTATGCTGTGAGTCTGCACTCGTGTGTCTTTCTCTCTAAAAGAATTCTGAATTCTCAGTTTATCAGAAGCAAAGTTTTGCTTTCTTTCTTTGTAGTGAAGCATTTACAAGAAACGCTGAGCAAGAAGGATCCTCCTGAAGAACAGGCGGAGAAATCCACTCCTGCTCCACCTCCACCCCCACCCCCTCCACCTCCACCTCCCCCTCTCCCACCTCCCTCTCCTGTCACCAGGTACGTGTACCTAAGTGCTTCCTCTACCATTAAACCGAGGGGGAGTTTCAGTGAACGGTCTCAGTTTCACATGATTGTTAAACCGCTGTTTCGGTGGCTTTTTTCATTCTGACATGAAAAAAAAAAAGATTCACACATTAAATGTTTTAAAAATGATGAATTTATGCAAATTTCCGGTGCCACAGGAGAACAAAGTCAGCCGGTGTCATAACAATGTAAAATATGAATATGATAATGTGACACCTATGACTTCTCTTGCTGTGTGCAGTTCAGATTTCCTGAGGAGCAGGAGGAACAACGGAGCCAGTAAAAGTGAACAAAAGAGTGAGGCCTCTTTTTCTGTTTAGTATAAGGGCTCTAATTTAGTTTTTCTCGATTGATCTATGATCTTTGAGAACAATGTCCATAGAAATAGAAATAGAAATAGAGAGAAAAAACACAAATAATGAGACTATGATTTTTATTTTAATCTTTAAGAAGTTGAACCTTTGTTGGACCCCAAGACAAAAGCTGTGAATGAAATGATGGAGAGAATTAAAAAAGGGATCATCCTGAGGCCCATCAAGAGAGTACAGGTAGACTAACTGCACTTATTTAGAATGAGTAATTGTATTATATGCATTTAGATTAGATTACATTATCATTGTTTTAACTAATATCCACTTTCTCTGCTCACAGGACGATGACAGTTCATGGAGGGTTAGTAATCTTTATATCTTTGTTCCTTTTGCTTTATAGTCCAAAAACTCCAATGGAACAGTTTGTTTTTAATCACAAATCTAGGTACAAGACGAGAAAAGTGAAAACAGAAAATCAGCAGTTCTGGAGCTGAAAGGAATGCTGGTAATAATTGAGAGGCCATATTTCACTGCAGTCTGATGTGGGCTTAAACCAACCCACACCAACATATATGCAAATATAGGGTTAACCAATATCCTGAAACGTATCTTTAACCATCCTAAACACCAGGGCAACATGAAATGTCAGCACCACCGCAGGGTGCCATCTAGGAGGGGTATTGGTCGAAACGTTGGGGATGCGGAGCTCCTGCTGGTGCTCCAAAGGAGGAGGAAAGTGATGGGGGAAAACCAGGACCAGCTCTCCTCTAACCAAACAGAGGGTATGCTCTCATAAAACTACACTTTTCATAATTTGTCCATTATCATCATTAGTATTTACTAATGCTGTTAAAATAGTATTTGCATGCATTAACATTTGACACGTGATTGTGAGGAAATAACATTACAGAAATAAACTGTAATGTATTAAAAGGGAAAGATAAAAATATGAGGATGAAAAAATAACCATCACATCACTTCCAGGCTTAACCTACACTGATCTGCATGCCAAGAGCTTTGATTGTATCGCTGTGGTCAGCTGATAGATCCAGTCATTAAGTTCTCTAAGTTGGATTTGTGCCTAATGTGATGATGCCGTGATCTCATGGTCAGACGCCCAGCCAGGCGCACCGTGTGTCCCAGCAGCAGGAGATGCTCCCTGGGCAGATGAGAGCAGCAACGTACCTGTGCTGCGGAGGCTGAGGCAGAATAGGGAGAAGAGAGACTCTCGCATTAGGGCATCAACGCTCATCATCAGCCAAGAGAAATGAGATCGGTCAGAGCAAGACACACATCACTTTTCACATCTGAACGTCACTGCAGTTTTAATATGAAGAGGAAGTGTTTGTTGACCCAAAGGATGTTTTGTAACTAAGAATTTGACCTTAAAGAAATCCATCGTACCCTGCAATGGAATTCACTCATGAAATTCCTGCTTCACTGATTCCTTTATAATATAAAAGAACTGGCCTGTTAAAAAACTGTTGAAAACGAAAATAAAGACTTTTATTGAGTTGTAATCACCTCTGGATCATACAGTCTGAAAATGCTAAATCTTTGATTTGTTCTCCTGGGAGTACCAGGTGGGAGGGGCATATAGCGAGAAAGCATCAAATCTCACATTCATGGCCAAAGAAAAAAAAAAGCCGTTAAAAATCAATTTAACACAGTTCTACTCGAAAAAGTCGATATTTGTTGCGTGTGAAAGGAAATCAGCTCCTTCAGCTGTGTTTAATGTTTAACATCATTCTTTTTTGGGTGCGTGAGTTTAAGTTGGTCTAAGTGCAGGTTACAATGGAAAAATAGCCTGAGCCATTAAAACGAAAATCCTAGAATATGAATAACTTGCTTTATCCACTTCTCTCTGGAGGTGTCTGGCTCTTAAAGCGTGATCTAGCAGAAGGATGGCGACTACAGCCATTTATTTAGGCAGAGTAAGGCTCTCACACCCAGAACCCAGAGGTGTTGTTGAGATAAGAGCCTCAGGTGATCCACACCCTCCCTCTTGAAAGTATCTTTAAATGCAGCAGGTCGCCTTTTGTTTTCTCACCTCTGCACCGATACTGTATAAAGGTGTGCATGCATGCATGCATGAATGAGTACACACGGCCTCACACCATACAATCTATCTATGTGCCTTTGTTAAAAGCGATGGAAAGAGAAATGACATTACTCTCACCTGTGACTCTGGCACCATTTTGGTGTCTTCACACTGTTTCACATTATATATTTACTTTATTTAGCTCTTTTTACTAGAGGCTCTGCCTTTTCACTCTCAAGCATACATTTTTAATTGTTTCTTCCGTCTCCAAGGTGTTAGCTTTTCAGATACAGTAATGTGGGCTCCCTTCTCTGTGTTATTGAATTCGTACACATGACAGCAAGTGTGTGTGAGAGAGACAGAGAAATAGAGACAAAGACTGAGCCTAAAGAGCTCTGAAAAGTCAGTGATGAATCAGTGTTCGGACATTCGTATGCTAATTCATGCAGCAAAGTTCTTCAGCCCCTAATCGGATCATCTACTGTCATTCAGAAGGTTAATGTTAAATAAAGCATTAGTAGTGTCCATGACAATACCTGCACAAAGTCAGGGTAGCAGATGCACAGATTGCCTCAAGTATCAGTGTGGTGTCACGGTTGCTAAGTAACAGTTTGATGAGTGACAGTAACAAAGTAAGAATCAATGATGTCTGTGGAATCTTTTTGATTAGATTTATAGGATGACAAAAAGTCACCATGGTATACACGTAACATTTCTGTTTTAACTCAGAATTTAATGATGTTGTATATATTTTTATTTTTGTAATTATAGGTTTTCTTATTTTCTACAATGCACTCATTATTTTTCAAACACAGGCACAGTGCATTTTTTAAACCAGCTGAATATGTTTGTACTCGTGAATTTTCATTGTTGTAATTCACCATGTTTTGCACGTCAGGCGACTGCAATTTTCTCCCAACCGGAGGTGGCGCTGCAGCCCCGACACACATGTCTGTTCGGAATGAACTCATTCTGCGTTGCACTCTTTGACATGTCCTGAAAGAGAGCTGAACTTTAGCCAACGCTAGTTAGTGTGAGCTAGCGGTTGTTTATTCTGTATTATTTTCTTGTTTTTGCGAGGTGTTTCATATGCAGAGAGATGTGGTTTATTTATTTACTCAGTTGGCTATCGTTGGTAGTCCAAATATCCTTCGTCACCCTAGCAATAGGTAAGTGCAAGCTGACAAACGTTGTAAGTGCTATTGTATTAGCTAATGTTTGTTTGCTAATGCTAGCGGACCAAAACTGCAGTTGAATCAAAATGACGAACCGCTATTAATTACATAAAGTGTAATTAAAAATAAACTATACTCTGTGTATGCTGGATTTGCGTGTTTTATTTCACAGCAATGCCAGTAACTGCTTGGTTAGCTAGTTAGCTTTCTTTTACAAAAAGACCAAACGCTTTACTTTTAAATACCCGATGCAGTTTGTATTTTTAGGAATAATATTTGGTTATCACTATGTTGGCACATTTATTTCTAAATAGTTTATGTGTCGTAATGTATAAATGCCATTTTAAGGTAGTATCCTTTTCTAGTGTTGTGAAAGCGTCATATAATCATAGTATCTTGTAAGTTAGCTAGGGAATGGACTTTTAATTGTTCATGTTGTAGGTTAGTTGACAACAACGCTATAAAAATATCTGATATTGTGCTACGTTAGTTGGCTAAGGGCCTGTATGTCCACGTAACACCTGCTGTTGACAGGTGTGGTCCTGACTGTCAGAGCTGATTGGTGCAATAAATTACACGCTGTCATTTACGTGTCATAGTCATGGCTGTTTCCTGTCAGCATTAACAGTAGCATTAGATCTACTGTTGTTTTTCTTCTCTTGTTATGTAGAGCAAATAATTTCACCTTTCTGTGTTTGTTCAAATAAGAGGACAATATTCATATTGTGCATATTCTTCCAAGCAAAATATTTAACATTTTGTTGCTGTTTGTTTTTTGTTGTTGTTTTGTTCTAAACCCTAATGTTGATTATTGTGGAATGAATCGTATCTTAAAAAGAATAAATATTACATTTGACCAATCATTTTTATTTTCAGAACCTTAATAGTTGAATTCAAGTGAAATTATAAGAGCAATTTACTTTTTTAACAGCTTTTTTCTCTTTCTCGCATATTCCCTGTTGTCAACCAGCTGCTGGCCTGTACTACTTGGCAGAACTAATAGAAGAATACACAGTTGCCACCAGTCGAATAATAAAGTACATGATACTGGTGAGTGTGTTTTTGCTGTCACAGATTTAGGGCGAATGACCAATTGCTGTTCAGTCAAACTGCTGCTTCACTTTACTTGTGATTGTGTCCAGTTCTCCACAGGTGTGCTGGCAGGTCTCTATGTTTTTGAAGGCTTCCCAGTGTTGATGGTGGGGGTAGGCCTTTTCACCAACCTGGTGTACTTTGGCCTTTTGCAGACTTTCCCCTACATACTGCTGAGCTCCCCCAACTTCATACTGTCATGTGGTCAGTATGGCAGATGCTGGCTTATTCCACCTCTTTATTCCTAAAATTAAACACCTAAAAAGGAACTGCTAATTTATGCAAATTGTTTGCATTTATTTTCCATGTTTTACTTTTTCCGACATTGTTTCTTATGCTTTCGCTCTGCAGTGTTGGTGGTGGTGAACCATTACATGGCCTTCCAGTACTTTGCACAAGAGTATTATCCCTTCTCGGAGGTAAGCTTCTCAACTGGGTGGCATTTTCTCATCTAAGATTTACAAAACAAATAAACATAGTCAAATTATTCAGCTCTGCCATAAACTGTTTTGTTCAACTGTTTCATTTCTCTCAGTAATAATCATACTTCACCTCTTTTTGGCTTCAGGTGCTGGCCTACTTTACCATCTGCCTGTGGGTGATCCCCTTTGCCTTCTTTGTGTCACTGTCAGCAGGTGAAAATGTTCTGCCGTCCACCATACAACAAGGAGGTGAGTTTCTCTTCAGGCTAAATGATTACAATTTTATGCCTCTGTTCTGGCAACAGCTGCGACCAGAGGAATTGTGTAATTGGGGTGCCTGCATCTTTGTCTGACTCATTTAAATAAGATATCACAAGTGTGATGGTAAAATTAGTAACTCTTTCCATTTTTCCTTTTTAGATGACGTGGTGTCTAATTACTTTACCAAGGGGAAGAGGGGGAAGAGGTCAGGGATCCTCCTCGTGTTCTCTTTCCTCAAGGAGGCAGTGCTGCCTAGCCGGCAGAAAATGTACTGAGGAGCTCAGACTCAGGGTGCAGGTTTGGGGGTCGGGGTATTTGTGTGTCAAGGCTTAAAGGGGAAGCTGTAATGACTGAGGAAATTCTTTCTGGATGGGACTAAAACGAAGCAGAAGCCGAAAGGGGAAGGAGAGCACACAAAGAGGACGGACCAATGAACACAGTGGAGTTTTCTGCTGAACGAATGTGCGAGCCAGCAGGTTTACACAGGCTATGTTTGTCGTTCTTTGTCTTTATGTCAATACTGACTGCCAACACCTACTAGAGACGTTGCCGTGAGGATATTGACTTTTGCACAGTGCTTTCTTATTGTGAATTAATTTTTTAAAGATTTGTGATTGAAATAAGTGCAGGGTTGGAAACTGATCAACCACAGAATCCCTGACTTTGGCTGATCAATGACTATCAGCTTTGTTCTTGACATGACATTCGACTGTGACACGTTGTGTTGTATGCCTGTAACTTCTCTGGAGTCAGTACAGAAAGTAGCATTTAAAATAATTCAAGAAACCAAACACAACAAAACGTTTGTCTCCTCAAATGTGAAAACTGAGTTTGAAATGAATGAGACAGCTTTAAGGTCATTTCTGCCCATCTTTGCTTGTTCAGCAGGTCACCACTGATGCATGTAAGATTACTTAAAACGACAAAGGACAGTCTAAGGTTAAGATGTAAGGAATCGGTTCGATTGGTTTCTTTTCTGAATGCAAAGTATGATATGATATAAATGCTCTGCTTTGTCACAACACAGTGAAGAGGGCTGAAATAAAAGCAACCAGAAAGGATTACTTTTCACCCTTATTTACAAGTGATCTCGCTCACTCTTGATCATTTATCTCTGGACACGGAAACAGTGTGGTATGTCAATTTTTTTTTGAATCTTACATTTAATACTAACATGAGCTGTAGTAAAAGCTTTTCTTTTTTGATGATTTCTTAGAAGTCAGAGTAATAACAAACTGATTTTTATATAACCATTGTCAAAGATGAAAGAAAACACGTCTGAGGATCGAACCTGTGCAATGACTCTAAGCTTGTAGGTGTTGGGACAAAAGCTGCTCACATTGGTTTGAGGAAATTAGTACAGAGGCGCCAGTAGCTGATATGTGAAGCGTTGTTGGCTGGTATACACACACAAACACACAACTGAATAATAAAATAAAACATTTTGTTGAAATAATTTTCAGAATAAATTGATTGTTTCACACGTCCTTATCCTAGGGGGAAAAAACAAAACAGAGATATTGATTTTCCTCATTTCTAATTAAACCACATGAATTCACTCAAACTGTCAAATGTCATTTGCAGTATGATGGATTTTCTATCTGTTCGTCCCCTCAACTCATCTGTGTCCACAATGTGTGTCTGTGTGTGTGTGTGTGTGTGTCCTAGGCTGTCTTGCTGAATGGCCTCATGTTATCCAAGTCCCATTTGGCCTGGTCACAGTGGGTGCACGAGGCTGATGCAAGTGTGAACTTTGACCCCTTCTGAGGCGTGGAGTGCCTCACCAATTAAAAGAAAATGACAAAACCAAGCACACACACACACACACACACACACACACACACACACACCTTTAGGTGAAAGACCTCAGCTCACAGTTACACACACATGCTGTTGACAGGCCCTCACCTGGATCCCGAGTCAGTTCCCTGGAGGGAGGTCAGAGAAAGTGCAGGGGTACATCTGTGGCCGGTGACGCACTTCACTGAGGTTTTCTCATCTTTCACTCAGATCTCTGTTCATAGTGTTTTCTGAACTCTCTGGGATTTTCAATTTTCACTTTCACAGAGCTGAAGTCATGGGTTCTGCTTTTATTTCTGTCAGCACACATGATTCTCCTTATGATATTGGATTTCCTAAAATGTAATAATCTAACTAAAATGTTCATTTCAATTTAATTAATATAAATCTAAAAAATATAACTTTCACCTAAAACTATGTAAAACATTGTTGATATCAAATGAGGCGATTATGTTTTTATTTTTATTTCTAAGTCCAGTTTCTCAGTAGTGTCCAGGCGTCAGAACCTCGGCCAGGTGCATGGCCACCTCGGTGCAGGGGGAAGTGCTCCGTCCCTGGGGACATCCTTTGTGCTGGATTTCCACGATGTTCCGTGTCTGGTGTTGAGGGAGGACGATCCTGGAAGGGAACGCTCTGGGGAACAACATCCTCTTAAGGTCGTTCATAGGCAGATCTGGGGCCAAGTGGGGCATAACGTCCCACTTGGTGGTGTACAGCGGCTGCCTGCTGCTGCCGTCCCTCCACACTGTCACGCTGTCCCGGAGGTCAGGTTCTGAGCTGGATCTCTGACGATGGAGGCCCAGGCAGATGGATCCCTCTGGGTGTTCACCCAGGCTCTTGGTGTGTTTTACAGCAGAGCTGTCCTGATCGGATAAGAGGCACTGGCTGTGGTACTTGCTCATCATGATCCTGGGAGAAAAATCCATTAGGTGACGAAAACCTTTCTTGTTTGCCCACTCTGCCTTCTCGTTCATGAGCGTCTGAAGTCACACAGAGAGGGTGGAATAAAAATACTGCTAATTCATTTATTAGTTGCATTTTACTCTTGTGTTTTGGATTAAATGATTTCTGCTGCACACTCACGTGTTTGTTAAAGTTGTGCAGTTTGGCCTTGGTCACAAGATCTCGGTATAAATCCTGGGCTTCCTTATATTTCTTCATTTCTTTCTTCTTCTCCTCCATCCACATGCAGCTTCTTAGGAATCTGCACATAAAGCTAAGCATCTAAATCATTTGGAAACTTCAGAATTGAACTTTGATTTTGGCGTGTAAAGTCCCGTCAGCTTGTTACCTTGCTACCTTTCGGTGGCACCAGATGCGAGCCAGATCCAGAGGTGTGTGTCCCATGTTGTCCCGGGCCATCACATCTGCACCGACCCGCACGAGGATCTCTGTGCAGTCCAGGAGGCCCTCAGAGGCGGCCAGGTGTAGCGGGGTCTGTCCCGAGTCTGTGGTACTACATAAAACACACAACAACACCTCAACACATCATCACGGTTTCTATTTTAATTATATTCATAACAGCAAATCATTTATATGACACTTTCACTGTATATGAAGTTTCCCTCATAATATCTGCGGCTCACATATTTGAGATGTGCTGTAGTTTTACTAAAGCCCTCACACTGTGACATCAGCTCCGTTCTCCAGCAGGTGTCTGAGACAAGCTGTGGTGTTGGGGGAGCTTCGGGAGGACAGGACCATGTGTATGGGCCGGCGACCTTGAGGATCGCCGCTGTTGATCTGCTCTGACGTGGACTCCACCAGGAGCTGAAGAGCAGTCAGCTGACCGTAAAGACAGGCCATGTGCAGCGCTGTCAGACCCTGGAGGATGAAACAAGCAGGAAACCACATGGGTTTTTACTGGAACCCAGCATGTTTACATCCCCTTCTGCATGACCTCAGCTCACACCGGGTCAAACTGCCTTAAATAATGGTGCATTTGAGAAGACAGTAATGATCAATAGCCCTCATTGTGAATCTTTATAATCGTGTGAACAAGACACTGCTAATTAATTATCTCCTGTTATTCCTGGATTAGGTTTTAACCAGATTGAGATGTGGAGTATTTCTGGACATGTCTGATGTCTTGTTCATCATTCAGATGACGGGGGGCCACAGTCACTGACACACACCTCTGCTCTCCCCCTCTCTTCCATGTGCTGTGAATTAGGAGGCGGTTCCCTCCAGGACACACCTGGGCCTTCCAACACACCTGATGAATGTGTGTGTCAGTGAGCTGAGCTGAACAGGTAAACTCACTTCATGACTTATGTGTACAACTTAACTGAGAGCAGTAATTAAAGCTAATGCTGTGTGGATTGTTTTCAAGCTTTTCTACAGGATGTGAATGATTGATTAATTAATTAATTATTATTATTATTATTATTATTATTATTATTATTAGTTGGTTAATTAGTTAATTTGCGACCAATTGACGGTCACGACATTTCCACTTTACTGTGGACGTTTCTGAAACGTTTGTTCGGAAAAAAACAAAAACAAATCAGTGAACCAACCTGTGTGTTTCCGGTCACATCCACCGTCTGTGATTGTTCGGACACGCGCCCGTCCGAGGCAGCGCTGCGGGACGTTAATAACCTATTAGTTTATATGAATATATGTATATGATATGTATCATCAACATGACTGCGGAGCTTCAGTAAGAGAAACGTGAATGACGTCATAATAGAGTTTGATGTGAAACTTCGGTTTGCTCACGAGCGGAATGGTCACGTGCCTCATAAAGTTACTTCCGAAAGACTCTGACGGAAGATGTTTAGCATAAATAAACAACTGGATTCAGACGACAGGGTCATTAAATATTACGTTTTAACTATGAAAAAAAGCGTTATTTACCGTTTTTTGCATGTCCCGCGTTTCCCCTTTCCGGGTTTCTTTACGGATTCCATAGTTGCTACGGTAACGAGCGGTGGCGGAAGTAGTCAGTAAAACAAAATAAAAAAAAAAAATTATATTTGATAAATCTTACAATGCAGAAAAAGTATCTATATTTATATATTAAACATACATACTTCAATTGGAAATGTATATGTACACACACACACACTCACAGTTTCATAAATGACAATTGTTTATTTATCTGCACTTGCTCAAATAAAGAAAGGAAGAATCCAGGGCTCGTGCCCTGATAGAGGGATAGTTTATATTCAGCAGTGAACGGCCCTCATCAGCATGTAATTACCAGTTCCTCCTCCATCTCTTCAATAAAACTGAAAATAAAAGCCCACTTCCTTGTGCAGCCTGTTCAGTAACACACGTCTGTGTGTCTGAGTCTGTGTAATAGCTTGTGACAGTTACGGGCAGATGAGTGGCTGCAGGCCTGCCAGTAATGGATACTACTTGTATGTGGAGTCCACAGCTCTCCACTGGTTCGTATGCAGTGTGCCTGCAATGTATTGACATTGCATTAGGATTGGCTGCTCACACTTGGCCTGAGCAAAGCAGATCAATCGTGGCAACGCTGTGGAGGCCTCTGACGGCCGTTTGCACCGATGCACCCCCGACCTGCTGCTGCGCGTGAGGCCCGTGTGACATGCAACAGTAATATTCTCTGTGTCTCTGTGGGCATCAGGGGTCGATGGGCCCATCGAAGATCAGGCCTCTTCTCCGGTCACAGCTATTGACCAGTTGACCTCAGAATGAACTGAGTGTTATGGGCAGTAATTGAGAGGGCACATACAGTTTGTATATGGGAGGACAATGTCAGTGTCACGGCAGATTTATGAGTCATGTTTTTGTTTGTATTTATAGTAGTAAATGGGAAAGTTTCCAATTGGGAATTAAACGTAATATTATTACTACTGATATTTTTACACTCTTCAATGATGATAAATTAATCTTCTTAAATACACCTTTATTTAAGAACGTTTTACAGCTTCTCTTACAGCTTGTGGGTTTTTTTTCTCTGTTTTTTAATGTGTGATTTATGTTCTGTCCGTCAGGGTCCGGTCAAAGGTCAAGGGCAGGATATCAACCTCTGCTTCTTGCTCCAAGTTTCAACCCTCCAGAGCATTTGCCCTTGTCACCACACGGCCATGCAGCCACTCCGGTGAGTCATGCGCAGAAACAGTGTCTTCACGTGTCCATTTGTGTGTGTGCACATAAGCATGTTAATGCGTGCACACCGCTTGTGTGCGTATAAAGGGTCAAGAGCAGGCGAACAGCGTGGCCCCGTCGCGGCCTCAGTGGCTTCCTTTGACCTCGGTCACATGTCAGGGAGGTTGTACGGAGCCTTCGGTGTAGAGCTCTTTCATGTTTGATTTTCAGCACAAATCCCATTAGGCCGACTTCCGACATGACCTCTTTCTTCCGACCGTTGAGTGTGTGTGTGTGTGTGTGTGTGTGTGTGTGTGTGTGTGTGTTTGATTGTCCGTGTACTGTCAAAAGCTGTCGGCATGTGATTGTGTACTCCTTTAAAAGCTTTCTGACATGCGGTGAAATATCTAAATAACGGTTTATTTGATGCTCAAATACATGCCAGCCTGATTTTCCTCTCTTTCCAATGCACTTGACTTAAAAAAAAAAAAAAAACAATCCGTGCAGCCGGGGCGAGTGTGTCGGTGCGGCAGTGCTCATGGACGTTTTAGATACAGCACATCTAGTTGGTGCCGGGCAGATTAGGAGAGGGCTGATCAGAGCTGTCTAAACCTGCTTAGGGCAAGGATGAAAATGAGATCATGTCCCAGCATCCTCCCGGCAGGCTCTCCCATTGGTCCATTACATCATCCAATGGCACCCCATCTGTTTGTAATTGGTTGTGCAATACATGTTTCTGCTTGGTGGCACCCGACCAATGTGCCATCAGCTTGCATTGCAGACAGGGATAGAAATACACTGTCCTATATATATATATATATATATAAAAAAACATTGTCTCAAGTGTCATGTATTGTTTATAACACATTATAATAATTGAGCCTTTCCTTTTGTATATATACACATGTGTGTGTGTGTGTGTGTGTGTGCGTTGTAAATATAAAGATGATTTCATGATGATGATTAAAGAGGAAAACCTGGAGAAGTGGAGAGAAGGAGCAGAGGAGAGAGAGGGAGAAGAGTTAGGAAGGGAGATGGAGAAGATGAGGAGAAGATGAGGAGCAGATACCAGCGCAAACACAACCTCAGTGTTCCTTCATATTTGATGATCCATCTTACAAGGACTTGTGCCCCACGGGCTTCAGAACTCTGCGTGTGTGTAAGCGTGCTGATGCCCTCGCTTCTCCTCCTTCTCCCTCCTCTTTTCCTGGTTCTCCTCCCTCTTTTTCTCCCCTTTCCCCATCTCTCTCTGTGTTTGACTCCATCCTTTTGCTCCTCCTTCTGTTTCTTCATCTTCATTCCCTCCTCCTCTTTCTCCTGCACCCTCATGCTCAGCCGAGCGGCAGCGCGCTAATGCACCGTGGCACATTCTGCAGCTCCGAGTCACAATGCGAGCAGGCTTTGCGCAGTGACCACGCGGCGACCTCCCTCAGCATCGCTGCATCCAGTCTCTGCGCTGTGCCAGGGCCGGGTTAGGGCGAGGGATGGAGTCGATGGGTGGGTGGGGTGTTTAGGGTGATGGTGATACCACCGATCAAAGAGGAAAGTTTTATTGTATAAAGTTGGCTACTGCCTCTCCATCCCCGAGGTCCTAACAGACATCCTGCCTTCACACCTTCACCGCCATCCCTGGCTCTATTCCACATCCCTTCTCTCACAGCTCAGCAGAAACGACCAGAGGGAAGGAGAAGGAGATAAAAGGGCTGAGATAGTGAGAAAAGTGGATGGGAGGCTGTAAAGGTCAGCGGCGTGGCGGTAAAGGAGAGGAAAGGGAACGAAACAGGAAAGTGCTGATTGCATGTATATGGGAGGAGATGATCTAAAGCTACTAATCTAATCTTTAACAGTTGTTGCAGTGGAACAGATGTTTTGGATTAAGTGTGGTTTAGTTACGCTGATTCCAAGTGAAGACTCGTTTAGTGCAAGTTACATTATTAGCACCGATGAAGGTCACTGGAATCAAAGGTCACTATTAAGTTGACACACACAGTGTGATAATTCTTCATATCTGTGGGACCTGCCATATTTCCAAACCAGAGGCTGGTTGCTATAAAGCTGACACGGCAGGATTCAGGAGTTCAGCTGTAACGTGACTGTAGCAAAGAAAAAAAAGAAAAACACAGATAAAACCATTTTTTAATTTTGTGTGAAATGACTGCGTAGCTGCAGTGTCTTTAAAAGACACATCATGAATATTGATTTCTCCTTTTCCCACGTGAGCCTCCCGGACTTTGCCGTGACCCCTGAATTTGCCGGTTCAGCTGCTGTGTGAACTCACACTCCGGTTCTGTCTGTGTGTGTGTGTGTGTGTGTGTGAAGATACAGAGATCAGCCTCTCAGCAACACCATTTACAAGGTCAAATTTACATGCACCTCGCCCATGCGGGCCTCCTCTGGCAGGAGATTACACTTTAACAGCAGCGCTGATGGTTGCTTTGAACGATTAACCTGCACATCAACATAAAGCTCTGAGAGCTGAACTCAAACGCAACCACCGGGACGCACGCCACAGCCAGTGTATCCTGTATGTGCGTGCCGTCACATACATGCTCTGTATGCGTTGCATGCGTGTGCAAATGCTTTCTTGCACTAATGTGTGTTGCCACTGACACTGTGACCCCTCCTAATATGGCGGTTTCTCCTCCTCTATCCAGGTCACGGAGCATTGGCGCGCCCTGGTTCATCAGCGGGGCAACCCGCCACAAAACCCATTCTTCTCCTGACACAATCATGCTCATAAAACGTGGTGCCGGTAGAGATAACATGATGTCAAAATGCAAATGATATCAGGACAGTGATACCGCGACAGCTTTGACGGCAGACGGCCACTTTCTGTGCGCACGCCTCCCAGACAATCGCGATACAAAGGAAGCAAAAGTGAAGTGGCGAGATGGTGTTTTTTTTTTTTTTTTTGCCTGAGGTTTTATATCTGCTCAGTTAAAGTGCTTGTGTTTTGCTCCTTTCAGGAAGCGGCGGAGCTGGAGTCAGGCCAAAACAAACACAGAGAGGAGAGAGGAGGGCGGTTTGGATGGATCGAAAACTGATCTGATGACCAGATCCAAAAAAAAAAAAAAAAAAACCCTCACTTCGTCCTGACACTTTGGCCTTGTGCGAGGTACAGCACAGCACAGCACAGCCGCCACATTCATCTAATTACCACCTTAAATAATTCAGCTGCATGGCAGCTACATGCACAGCTGCTGAAATCCATTTGGACCGACAGGACTAAAAGGATGCAGCCTCATATCCTGTGTGCAACATGTTGATCACTGTATTATTGATGCTGCATGTGAGCGTTTTATCGAGCTCGGCTAAAACTGGCATGGACCTAAACTTAACCCCAGAGATTTTACACTTTGTAATAGACATAGAAATTAGAACAAAGAAACAAGGAATTACCCTTTTAGCAGACGTAAACATCGCCCCCTGGTGAGGTTAAAACGCCGCGAAGCAACAAGGACTCAAAGTTCGAACAAAGTTTCTCATTTGAAAATGGAAACTCAGTCACATGAAAAGCAGCAGATGTAAAGTAAGGAGCTGTGATTGAGCTCAACACATCAGCTGACATGACTGGATTATTTCTGCTGTTTACATTCTTTCCGTCTTTTAGTGGAACTAAAACTGCTCCTGCTGTTCATCTTTGACCTTTCATGTTTCAGGTCGTATCCAAACGAGTCAAACAAATGATTCTGTCCTTTATTGATTATCATTTTTTTCGACCGGTGTAATATCTTAAAAATAAAATATACACATACCTGCATTTACTGACTGTGATTGAATCTAACATCAAACAAGCTCAGTCTCATGTTGTTTCCAACACCATATATTCAATAGGTCTGGTGGTGTGTGTGTGTGTGTGTCGGCTTAGTGTGCGTGATCCTCACCTGTCATGGCAACACGGAGGTCGACCAGCCCTCCTGTGTGGTTCCTCTGACCAGGGGTCTCTGATGTCAGGGAAGCGGATGCTGATGGCGTCTGGCGTGTTTGGGCTCTCTGCGTTTTCAGTCAGGCCTGCATGAAGACACCTACTGTGCTGGGTGTGTTTTGCCCTTACAGCTCGTGCATGTGTTTGTCTTTGTATCCGTGACAACACCAGACATGTGTTTAACACGTCCGCACAGCTCCATGTGTCCCCCTGTTGCCGTGCTCGTATATACATTAATATCAGTTGCACCATGCGGCGTTGGGCCATATGGCTGTTTATGACTCGCTGTGTGAGTGTGAACGTGTGTGTGCATGATATTTGTTGTTGTGATCCGTTTTCTAATTTGAGAGAGTGCGTCCTCATATGCTCACATCTGTCCGTCTTCTGGGCGTCCACCTTCAGGGAAGGAGATAAACTAGGCCGTGAGCATGCTCAGTGTTGCGAGGCGATGGTATCTCAAGATGCTTGACCTGAGGTCGCCTTCGCCGCCGTGATGGAAGTGTGAAAATAAGCCTGGTCACGAGGAACCAGGGTTAAATCACACTCCAGAGCACAGTCTGGCTCCTCTGGTTCTCAGGTGTCCTCACACCCCGCTAATGTTAAGATTTTAACAGATTTTAACAATCTGTGTGTGTGTGTGTGTGTGTGTGTGTGTGTGTGTGTGTGTGTGTGTGTGTGTGTGTGTGTGTGTGTGTGTATTTCTTTCTAGCTTATGACACAACTCGTCAAATATTTTTGTTGCGATGAAAAACCATCCTATCAATAACAGCTCCATTTAAACCCGTCTGGCTGATCTTCAGATGTTCACCCTCCTGCTCTCCTCCAGGCTCCTCCACCCTCCTGCTCTCCTCCAGGCTCCTCCACCCTCCTGCTCTCCTCCAGGCTCCTCCACCCTCCAGCGGCTGCAGGGAAACCAGATGCTTTTATATCACTGCGACGATGCTCTCAGGCAGCGAGAGGAAATGACATCGCACCTCCTCTGCACACCCGACGCCACAGGCTTTTAAAAACCTCCCCGGTCCGTCCCACAGCCGTGTCCTCCAACATTACACCTGCTAACCTGAGAGCCTGCTCCCTGCTCTGCTCTGACCTAATGGGCTGTGAAGCAGCAAGAGGATGGAAAACAACAAGAACAAATATCAAGATTTAAAGTGAAGGTATTGCATCTTAATCCTTATACTTTACTGATACACATCACTGTTTGAGAAGTTGACCTTCTACAACCACAGTGGTGGAAGAGGAGCGGAGATGGAGGCAGGAGCCTTTTAGTGGCCTTAACATCAGACTGCGTTTGCAGAGGGCATCTTCTCTTCTCTTCTCTGTGTTTTCAGCTGGGAGGACAGCGAACACATCGCAGAAGAGCTCTCATGATGGGTGATGGTTCAGATCCAGGGAGGTCTGCCTGCAGGAGTCTCCTCAGCACGTTCCTTAAACATCTGCAGGCTGACATGAGCTGACAAATTTGGATGCATTTGTTGTTGCCTGACACAAAAGCGCTAATCTGAAAACGCAGAGCTATTTTCCGCTGATGTTAATCTGCTCTGTGTTCGGGCCGCGGTTCACAGCTCGGTCAGCCTTCCCTGATACTATATTCGCGTTTGTTTCAGTGAAGGTTCTCCCGTCACTTTGCATTTAGGTCGAGATGCCTGTGAACTGTGAATGCACTGCGCGCTGGGACCTGGCCACGCCGAGGCTTCTGGGTCCTGGGGTCCGCTGCGTTCGGGGCAGGTTCCCTCATTTCTAAACTGTCCTGTGTGTGACAAGGGCACTGAATGAGGAGTAAAAATCATTTCTTTTTTTTTTAATGCGCCATTTCTTGACTGCAGATGAAGCGAAATATGGCGCGTTTGTCCTTTTAATCCCTCTCAAATAAATCAAGAGGGAAAAGGTTTAAATTTTTTAGTATTTAATGAAATATTAAACCGTTGCATGCAGGGGAAATTGATGCATCTGATTAATTTGATCTTTCCTGCAATTACATAAATTATTCTTTAAAAGGAAATCTCAATTATTAATATAATATCTGAAATTTCATCATTTAAAATGTAATTTAGAGACATTAATGGTATTTATCACATACTAACGCACTACATGTGATCATATTTGTGAAAATAGACAATTTAAAAAATACTTTAAAATAAATACAATTACACCAATTGTACATTCTACTGAAAGAGTAAAAAGTACCTCTATGTGTGCAGTTGTATCCACCAAGTAGCAGCAGACTGAGACTGACCGGGTGTCCTCTAAGGAAACGCTGCAATGTCTCCAGTCTTTATACCAATCCCCCCTCAGTGGGCAAGCTGATCCCTTCAATCTCCCTCCTGTTAACTCTGATTTCATAAATAATTCATCACGCAGTCGCCACCGCAGCTAATTGGTGCCTTTTTTATTGACATCATTGTTCGTTTTCTCCCATCTCTGGTGCACGTGGTTACACGTGAAATTAAATTAGTGTGGTGGTGAGAGAAAATATTTTTCTAATAGCCCCCGCGTTTACCCTGTTGTTATTTCCCAACAGTTTTAAATCTGATCAAATTTACCTATCAATTTGTGTCATAGTTCAGTTTATATATATATATATATATTTTAAACTAGTCTAGTTTAACAAGGAGCTGTGATCCAACAGACATCAACATTAAAGTACTGAACAAGGTTTAATCAACTTAATGATTTGAAGTTGTGTTGTTGTTTTTAAGAAAAACCCTAAAGTTACTTACACACACACACACACACACACACACACACACACACACACACACATACACATACACATCAGTCGCCCTTATGGCTGCATTAGTGTGTGCTCCTTTAAAACAGCCAGGAGGGGAGTGTGCGTCTGACTGTGAAGCGTTAAACGAAGGTTAATACATGTTGTGAGGCAGCAAACAAACATAATCAGGTCGCATTCAGTTCACGACTCGGTCAACATTTTACCCAGATGTATTTATTTCCCTTTCTTTTTGAATTTCTCCCATGTTGTTGTTTTGAAATTTAAAAAAAAAAAATTTAAGTTATATTTATGATTAATGAAATAGTGATTATTGGTGCTTTATTTCACAGGAGTTGCTGTTTTGTTTGTTTTTCTACAGCTGCAAATGAAAGTTACCATAAATGTAAACATTTACGATGACCTAATAGTTAGATTATTAAGACTGTATATTATCAATTAAAGCCCCAATTGTGGATTATTGTGAAAAACATAGTCCATTTAATGTCAATTCAGAGCATTAAATTCTATTCTACAGTTTGTTCAACTGATTCATTCTGTGTTGGTATATGTGACTGCTCTGGTTCTTCATACACAGGGATGCAGGCACAGTCAGAGAGGGCAGATCCGGACACATCGCCCCCTCAGGAACAGCCGAATACGACGCGTTGGAAAAACACTTGTAATGGTCCAGGTATGTGATCGGCGCCACCGCTCTGCAATCTGTGTCAAAATGCATCACAATGCACCTGCAGCCATAAAAAGAAAAAAAAATCCCTCCACTTTTCCAGTTGTTAGGCAGTGGTGGTGACAGGCAGTTGCCATGGTGACAGAAGCAGATGTTAAGGGGCTTCTCCTGTGTGATGGGATGTGAACTATTGACCTCTGCCTTTTAAAAAAATGAAATGGCAGTAACGGATATGGATTTATGAGTGTATGGGCTGTAGCGATATTGCCTGTAATGCAGCTCGGCACACCATATGCCACTGTATGCATTTTTTATAATGCATGCTGACTGGCTTGCTTGTAGGGGCTGGACTGTGTATCTCACTCTCAGGCTCTGGGGCTTTGCAGCACAACACAACACAACAACGCATGCTGAAACGACAACTCTACAGCCTCTGTACATAAAAGTGATGATTTCATCCGCTTTATACTGTAAGCATCAGGTTTCACCTGAAATAAGGTGTACACTTGTATGCACAATGTGACTCACACACACACAGCTGAACCGAGTGGAGACATCATTTGACAGACTACGATGCAGAAACATGAGTCACAGCATTGCTACAGTAACAGCAAGGGCTTCATTCTGCTCACTCACCACAGGCTACAACGTGCCAGCTGCAGGCTTTGACGCTGTATGCACACTGACATGCACCTGACCGGCTGTTGTTGCACGCCTGTCGCTCCCCGCTGAGCATTGTCACAGTTGCAGCAACACACCAATGCTGTTTCCTGTCAATGGAAAACAGCTGTAATCTGGCATAAAACAGATAAACTAATACTTTTGCTATGTTTAATTCAGGATGGTGTGTGTTCTGTAAGATGTGCAATCAGTGTATGACCGTAACCCATCATCTGGGGGGGTGGGGGTCATTTCACATAACAGGATTGCAACTTTAACCATGAAGTCACCGCACTCAATGTGCAAAACATCACCTTTTTTATTTTTGCTTTTTTTTACTAACCTGGCAGTGTCCTTGTCCAGCGCACACATCCAAATGGGAAACAAGAATGTGGACGTATTCATGTGGGCAACAAAAGAGGAGTGGACTCGAAAAGCCAAATTCAAACGCATCATTTAAAAGGAGACGATTAAAAAAAAAAAAGATATTCATTCCTGTTTTGCAAATTCCGAAAACTTAAACCTGCGTGTTTGCTGAGGTCAAGTTAAAGTTGAAAGTGATTTGTAGCGTAAGCAATGAGTCACTCTCGGTATCATGTACTTCGCATAGAGAAGATGAAAAGAGAAACAATATATAAATATTCTAAGCAGCTGTTAAATAGTCGGGTCACTGATTTGTTTCATAATATAAGTCATGGACTCTTTCTTGTTTCTGGTCTTTGTGGAATGGAAACACTGATTGAATCTTGCTTTTCAAAGCTCCAGCTCTAAAGTCCAATATACATAAACATGTATATGTGTGCTGCTCCTGCTTGACCTACGTCGGAGAACAATAGCGCCCCCAAGACTGACTTCATGACGCACACAGAATGAATCTTTCATCTGTTCATCACCTCCATCCAGAGCTGTGGCTCCAGCTCTCTGACGGCCCATCAAACTTTCATAGGGGTAATGGAGATGAAGCTGAAACGGAATAACCGCTCCTTCTATTCAATCCCAGAGGGAAGGTGAAAGGAAACGTTTTCCGAGGTGTGTGTCAAAGAATGAGCTTTTCCACCCACTGGCTGAATGGAATGAATGAACTGAATGGTATCGAGTCTATGTGCTTTCCTGTTGAATATTCCATAGGTGTGTGTGTGTGTGTGTGTGTGTGTGTGTGTTGAGAGATGAAGAAAGGTCAAGGAGTTTTTTTTTGTTCTACGGTAGCAGCTAAGATCAAAGTGTGTGTATGTATGTGTGTGTGTGTGTGTGTGTGTGTGTGTGAGTGTGTGTGTATGTATGTTGAGAGATGAAGAAAGGTCAAATGAGATCAGAGTATTTTTTTTGTTCTATGGTAGCAGCTAAGATCTCAGTGTGTGTTTTTATGTGTGTGTGTGTGTGTGTGTGTGTGTGTGTGTGTGTGTGTGTGTGTGTATAATAGGTTTGTACAGCCATGTAATTCCTCATCTGATTTGTTTTTCTGCTCAGTCTTATATAATGTAGCTCACATAAGGCCACCGGGGGGGGGGGTGCACTTCAATGTTATGTGTGCACTTCAATGAGTGTGTGTCGGGACACAGGAAGAGACAGGGCCGAGAACAGAGAAGAAAAATGTATGGACACTACTCCACTGCAAATACACTAAAATAAATATTGCCCAAGGGGTGTACGTTCACGCATGGGCGCATCCGTAAAAGAGCAAAGCACGGAGCGGACGCGGCGGGTTCACCACCAGGGAGCGCTCATCCTCGGTGAACTTTTGACCCCCGCTGCTGGGCATTGCGACAGCGTCCCATCTGTGATTCCATGATCCAGCTTTGATTAATTAGCCGAACGCGGCGTCACTAACTGAGTCCGTGACCGGACGGAGCCTCGGCCGGACGATCCAGTGGGCAGAGCCAACAGAGAGGGTGACGTGATGCACGGTGACAAACTCTGAAACAGAGGAGGAACGTGGGAGGAGAGAGAGAGAGAGAGAGAGAGAGAGAGAGGAGCTGACAGGAGCTGTAATAGATGTGATGTATTCGCCCCATGCAGTTTGACGCTCAAATACACGCGGCGCTAACTGTAACAACTAACACAGCAACTTTATGTCTGCAGCAATGTTTGAAAGTTAATCAAATGAGTGCGAGGAGAGTTATACAGGAAATGACCTCAAGTCGCCATGACGACTGCAAAAATGTGACCATTAAAAAGAAGTTTTTCATAGAACTAAGAGAAGAAATTCAACTTGTTCCTACATGGGATGTGATGTCATAGGTCTGTTTTCTCTTTCCCCCTATTTCCCTCGCCTGCTCACTCTTTCCTCTCTGTCGTTTTTCAGCCATCATGAGCTGATCAGAGGACGCTCGTGACCAGAAATCGCCATCATCCCCTCGTCTTACGTCTCGACCTTCAGCTGAACTCGCCTGGTTGCGGGGACAGGGGAACATGATGTCAAAGGTGTGGCCTTTTCACATCGCTCTTCAGACTGTGGTGTTTTCTAAAGTCATGAACTTGCCCCTGTTCTCAGGCAGAATGCGAAAAAACGTGTGGCACACTACGATGGCGTTTTCCATGGAGTGTGTGTTGAGTGAGGCTGGAGATGATGCTCCTCTCCACGGCGAGTGTCCACTTCATGTCTAGGACAGATTATCTGACTTAGCGTGCAAATAAAATATTTGTAGGACATTGAAGATGAGAGGTTCTGCCTTTCGCACATAGTCAAAAATACCATCTTTTATTCATGCTGCAAGATACACAGCATGTTGAGGACCCCCCCCCCCCCCCTGGGGGCCCCCCCCCCCCCCCCCCGCAGATATCTCACTGAATAAATAAAATATATATGTATGTTGCTGTTTTTTTTAACAGTAGGTTGAAGGTAGTATCTGGTTGTGCCTTGTGAGAAAGCTTTCTGCTGAGTCATCATAATCCATTTAGCCATCAAAAAAAATCAGATACAGTGAAAAATGTAAAATGTGTATTTATAATATGCTAATATGAATTCTGGTCTGTAGACAGATTCCCTTCCATATGTAAACAAAGATATAATGTATCATCTGAATATTTGGTCCCATCAAATATATGTAAACAACAACAACAACATAATGAAAATGAAAATGTCCGCATCTCTATATTTAAATTGATCTTTCAAAGTTTAGTCGTAGCTATAGCTGCTCTGCCAGGCTGGATATGAATACTGTGACTTTGACTTGCAACAGGCTCCGACAGACGCTTGTACAGGACCCTGTCAGCCAATCGTCTCGTCCTCCCCCTGCCTGTCAGCCAATAGGATGACATGGAGCCCTCGGGGGGGTGTGTCTCATTAGCTAGATTCCAGGACCTGGCTCTGGCCCACTGGATGAAGTCAGCCGGAAAGGATGCAGTCCAGAGGGGGAGTCGTCATCAGCATCCTCCTCTTCCTCTTCCTCGCTCGCCCTCTCTCTCTCTCTCTCCCTCATCTCTCTTCAGGACGGATCAGAGCAGTGAGGTGAGGAAGTCAAACACAGCGTGATGCAGTAACTCATAGAAACTGTTGTCTAATATTTATCAAAAATGTCCAATACTTTACTAATTTATACATCGTTAGTCAAGGTAATACATCTGTATACTGACCTATTTATGACCCAGCTGCTTCAGCTACTGTAGCCAAAGACCAAACAAGAAATTATTATTATTATTATTTTTAAAGAGATATTTGTGTTGAAAACTGTTGTGTATTGAACCATGTGTGGTGTATGTAGCTGTGGGCTCTTATTCTGAAAGGTCTTAATGGTATCTAAATGTTCTCCTGGGAGGTGGCTGAGTTTAAAAAGGTGGTGGTGGTGGTGGTGGTGGTGGTGGTGGGAATCGTGAACTTCTCATGGTCCATCAGGTTCAATATGAATCTTTGCCCTGGAGGGACCAGCGGTGACCTTTGCAACCACGATGATGTAAAAACCTACCTGTCCATGTCAGTGGACGCCACCGCTGCCTGGGCTACTTCCTGTGTAGTGGGGTATCCAGGCAAACGTCTGGACTTAATTAACGCGCCTAATCTAATGGCTTTTTAACGAGCATTTAAGGACGATGTATTAACATCAGTTTACAAAGAACAAAACAACAGAAGCAGGCGGCGGCGTGAGGCTAAATCGACTGGTACATTCAGTCAAAAGCCCCAAAAACAACGAGAAGAGTTCATTTAAACCTGTGATCAAAATAAACTGGTTCAATTACACACAAGAAAAAGGAGGTTTTGTGTGACAGTGAATTAACCTCAAACACGGGGCAACAAAATCATTTTGGATTTGATGACAAACCCGTTTTTGTTTTCCAGAGTCCCGACTGGCAGCGTTTCCTCACAAAAGCCACATCTAGCAGGTAATTAAACTCCTCCTTCCACCCGAAAGCGCGATCGGAACATGATTTATCATAAACTGGCCTCAGAGCGTCCCGCTAATTACCATGTGTCAGAAATAAACTTGGAGTAATGAAGCCACTTGAATATTAATGGGGGTGTTAAAGCAGAATCACATTTATTCTCCTGCCGGGTCAAGTACAGGAAAGAAAAAACATTGTTGGAAAGACCATTATTCAAATGAGAGTGCACCGACCTTAATAAAAATCAGACCGGCCATTAACTTCTGTTTTAACGCAGCCCAGTCATTTTGTTTCCAACATTTGTGGACATGATTGACTGTGCTGTTCCTGGCTATTGTGGCGCATAGAAATGAGGCCCCATCCATATTTCCCAAAAAGCCTGATTCTGGTCCTTAAAAGGCTGCTAATACAGATAAATTAGGGTTACCGTGTCGCTCTAATCTGAACTAATGCCTGCCGAAACCAAAATGAGTGCCCGAGAGTGGTTTCATCATTCCCTGTTTGAACAACGCCGATACGGATCAAGGCTTCACCTGTGACCTCACACATACAGTAGCAGTGATTTTTGTTGTTGTTGTTGTTGTCGTTGTTGTGAATGTCCTTGAAAGGAAAGAAGAAAGTGTGCGGCGGCTGTTGTGACAATAGTCGTATTAAAAACTTCTCTTACTTTTTAAAATGCACATCCTTGAAACCCACGTCAACCTTGATGTTAAAATCATGCGGAGGTGAAGAGATCAGTTCGTCTCTTTCTTTAAAGGAGAAATCTGAAAAACAACTTATCAGGTTTAAAAAATATCTGCCTGTCATTTTTAAATCAACCACTAATAGGTCTTCATAATCAATAATCAATGGAAACTTCAAGTGTTGTGATACAATGAAGATAGATATTTGGTGTTAAATATAAGGATTTCAAAATAAAAGCGGCCTCTTATGCCATATTATGGCAGAGTGTGTGTCGGATACCTGATAGGTTTGAAACATTACGCTGAAATGTATGAAAATGATGTCTCCATCAACTGCAATTTGACAACTTTTTCATTTTTTTTTTTCCCACCACCACCACCTCCCATTAATTTCTCCCGAGACGCTTTGAAAACTGTCCCACCCTGCAGAGATGATCAAAGACGCCGGGCTCCATCTTGACACAACACCCTCTCATCTCGCCTCTAAAGGCGGCGCGGCCCCGCGCTGAATGGACAGATTAAAAAAACATTGCTGCCATGTTAGATACAGACCAGCACTCACACTCCATAATTATTATCCTGATGATTACACACGAGTGTTTTTTGGATGTTGCATCTGGCTCCGTGGATGATGGAAGTTGTTGTATGTATCCACCCGCATTTTCCCGGCTGTCAAAAATTGCATTCTGAGAAAGCTGCACTCCTCTCATCAAGAGTCATAATTTACTTGTCAAAGCAGGAGGCCTCTCAGCGTGCAGGAGGCTCCCCGCCGTTATAATTGCGAGATGGTTTGGTTCTCCTCAAATGCCTCCAGTCAAGACGGAGCACATGGCCTGCTCCTCCGGCTTTGTGTGCTCCTTCCTTTTAAAAGTAGCCATTTACCCACAAAATTGTAAAAAAAAAAAAAAAAAAAAAAAAAAATTGACTTAGCTTCACTATACTTTCGCCATCAACTCTTTATCGTGGGCGACTGTCAGTGCCGATTACTCTACGCTGACACAAGGTCCCCATCTGGTGGGGAAAATGTGAAAGTCACTCATGCTTTGCAGCCTCTTTGCAGTCATATTTATGTTTTGTTAGCAGGAAGTTGCGTTTAATGCACTTCATTCTTCTGCTCTGCTTCATTTCTTTTTTTTTTAGATTTCATCACATTGTTCAAAATTACACCAGTACTTTTTTTTCCTTTCCTCTCTAACTTCCCTTTGTGATGTTTCACTTCCTTGAATCGGAGTTATTTCCAGCCTCAAGTTGTATTGTATCATTTTATGATACAATACAAATACTTTGACAAATACTTTGTCTTTCCAGTATTTCAACATAAAAGCATGCTGAGATCCACAGGACTAAAAAATTACACACTTTAACTCCAGCTGTGATATTTGTATTTTCACTTAAGTTTATTTCCAGATATTAAAAAAAACATGCAAATGAATGATAAATTACTACATCAAACATCTGTCTCTGCTGTTTATAGCCACTATAGCCTCCATCTTCTCAAACAGTCCTTCATGTCCACAGGTTGTTTTCCTGGTGCTCAGCACATGATACCTCCCCCCACATTTCTCCACCAGCCCCATCAGTTCCCCGTTCCTCAGGATGTGCTGCTCCGCGCTCACCGCTAAAGTTTCCCCCCACGTGAGCAACAACAGCGTGCGCTGCCAAATCTCTTCCCCAAACACACTCATGTGCTCCTCCACGGCTCTCCTGTACTTCTGTGTGCAGGTTAAGATGGCCGGCATGAGGAGGAGGACGACGTGAGGTCCTGGTTGAACCCAGGAGATGGAGTCCAGAAGGCTTCTCCTCTGCGATGTGCTCGCTGGGTCTGGACCATCTCGCCACTTCAGACCCAGCGGCTCCGCAACCGCCAGGTTCCTCCCGGCTATCTGACCTTTCCAGGACCTGAAGGTGGATCCATTCAGTTTGGGATCTTCTCCACCCAGGATGGTGACTCCAGCCGGTGAGCGAGATGACCATGACTCCCCTAACACCACCACCCTCAAACCCTCTTCCTCTGTTGTCAGGGTTTCAAAGTGACATTTGCCCTTTGACATCTGATCTTCTCTCCCCTTTGTGCCTTCACCTTTATCTGGCTCGCTTCCTCTTTCCTCTTCCCTCCTCTGGCTGACCTTCTGGTACATGATGTGGCCGTGGTCCACTGAGCTCTTGAGACACTGTAAATCACGTTGACCCCTCTCTGAACCTCTCTGCTCTCTCTCCTGCAGCTCTGCCTCGCGTGCTTCCAGACTGTGCTGCCATGCGTTCAGCTTTGTAAACGTGCTCTTTAGGTTCTTCTCCTTTGTGTGGAGGTCTTCCTTCAGCAAAGCCAAGTCTCTCCCCATCTCCTCCAACTCCTTCGTCGTCGAGTTCACGTGCTCGTTCCTCCTCTGCAGCTCCGATCTCCAGCCGAGCAGCTCCTGCTCCCGACCTTTCACCTCTTTGTCCTGGTCTTTCAGCAGTTTCACCTTCTTCTGCAGCTCCTGGCCGTGGCAGCTCAGCTCTTGCTGTTTTCCTTCCAGAGCTCTCAGCAAGCTTTCCATCTCCCTTTCCTTCTTCTCCATGTCCTGAGCTCTCAGTTTCACTTCCCGCTCGCCACACTCTCGCTTTTCCTGCTCTTTCTGCTGCATCTCCAGATTCGCTTCCAGTTCTCTGAGTTCTTCTTCCTTGCCTTCAAGCTCGACCTCTCTTTCCTCCAGGCGAAGTTCTCTCCTGCTCAGCTCTCGTTCCCTTTCTCCTACATCTCTTTCCCTCTCTATCATCCCTCTCTCAAAGCGCTCTCTCACCTCGCCCATCTTCATTATTTCCTCCTCGTGACTTTCCTTCATCTTCTCCATCTCTACCTGCAGGTTGTTATTTGTTTGCCTCAGTGCCCTGACCTCCAGATCTTTCTCCATAACAACGCTTTGCATTTCTGACTCTTTGCTCTTCACCTGCTCCTCATATCTCCTGAGTTGTCTCCTAACATCTCCACCGTCCCTCTCCAGCTCCTCGTACTTCAATTCGAAATCGTCCATCTCCTTTCTCATCTTCTCGTTTTGCTCCTGCAGCTGCTGGACTCTCCTCCGATCATCATGATACTTCTCAGCGCTTCGCCGGCTTTCTTCCTGCAGACGAGCGATAACTTCCTCCTTCTCCTTCGCGGTCGACTCGATGCTCTCGTCTCGTCTCGCGATCTCACCTTCATATTCCCGTATCATGCTCGTCATCTCTTTCTCCATTTTGCCGGCGAGCTCCTTCAGTTCCGACTTGGTCTGCTCGATGGTGAGCTTCAGCTGGACGATCTCCTCGCCGTTCTCCTTCTCCCTCCGCCTCAGCTGCTCGAGCTCCTCGTCTTTCTCCTGCAGCTTCTCCATCATTTCATCACTCCTCTTCTCCACAGTCTGCTTTTCATCGCTTTCATCCTGGTCCTTTTGGTGGAAGTGATCCCTCGCTCTTTCCTCCTCCGTCTCTCGCAGGGTTCGTTGAAGTTGCTTCAAAAGTTCTGTTAATTCTTCTCTCTCTCTCTCTCTTTCTTCCAGTCTTTGTTCTAGTTCTTTTCTGTTATTTAACTGCTCTGTCTCATTCTTTTCCTTTTCTCTGAGCTTTTGCTTCAGTTGCTGGACGTTGACTTTCATCTCCTCGATCTCCTCCTCCTTCTCCTCCACCATCTTCTCCATCTCCTGCTTGTGTTTTTCTTTTGCCTTTTCCCTTTCCTGCGTTTTCGCCTCAGTGTCATTCAGGAGCTGTCGTAATTCCTCCGTTTCCCTGGCTCTCTCTTGCAGTTTGTCCAAAATGCATTTTTCATTCTTTTGAATCGTTATCATTTTTTCTTCTAGCTCTGTTCTTTCTCTCTCTCTTTCCTGTAACCGTCGCTCGGTTTCTTGCTCAAACTGGTTCTTCTGCCTCTCTCTCTCCTCCTCAACGCGTCTCATTTTCTCCATGTACTCTTGTTGCAGTCTTTCTACACCTTCCCTGCCTTCTCTCACCGTTCTGTCTATCTCTCCCTGCTGTTTTCTCCTCTCCTCCGTCATGCTGGTCATTTCTTGCCGATGCAGCAGTTTTAAATCAGCGATTTCCTCCTCTTTCTCTTGCAGCTTTTGTGCCAGGTCTTTTCTGTGATTTTTCTCCCTCTCCTTCTCTAATGTTCTTTCTTTGATTTGGCTGTGATATTTTTCTTCTTGCTCGGCCATCTCTTTCTTTCTTACTTTCACCTGTTCCTCCATCTCTTTTGCAAACTGCTCCGTCAGCTTCTGAATTTCTCTCTGCTTTTCTTCCTTCATTCTGCTTATTTCATTTTCATGCTGTCGTTTGACTGTTTCCATTTCTTCTCCTCTTTCTCGTAAACTCTGATCAGTTTCTTTTTGGCGCTGAACTTCAGCCGTCTCCGTTATTTGTTCTATCTCACAGATCCTTCTCGCCATCTCCTCCTGATGCTCTTTGTCTTTCTCACACAGTTTTACTTCCGTTTCTCGGTTGAGTTTTTCTTCCAGCCTTTCCACCGCCTTGCTGTTTTCTTCCTCTTTTCTCTGAAGAACATCTTCACACTGCCTTTTCATCTCCTCCATTTCTGCTTTTAAAGAATCCACTCTTTCCATCCACTCTGTCTTTTCTCTCCCGTGCAGCTCTACGGTTTCCTCCAGCTTCTCAGCTTCTCTCGTCCGCTCTCGCTTCATCGCTCTGACGTCGTCCTCCCTCAGCTTTCTCTCGCCCTCACTTTCTGCACAGATGCGTTCAAGGTCCAGCAGCTTCACCTGCTGTTCGTCGATACTCTCCTTCAGCTCCTCGACCTCTCTCTCTTTGAGTTCCACCTTCAGCATCATCTTGTCTCTCTCCTGTCTGCTTTGGTTTAATGCTATGCGGCTTCTCTCATTTTCTATGCTCAGATCCTGCATCTCTCTCTCTTTCTCCTCTGACAACCATCTGATCCTCTCCTCCAACTCACTCGTCTCGCTCTGTCTTTCTCCAGCCCTCCTGTCCTCGTCCCCCTCCTCCACCCTGTGGACGTCGGCCTTCCCAGGCGATTTGACCTTCTTCTTCCTGTCAAAGATCCACCTGAGGCTCTTCATCTCCCTCTCCCTCATGTTCCTCAACTCCACCTCCTGCCGGAGAACTTTATCTCCCATCTCCTTCAGACGCTGGTTGAACTTCTCGTTCCTTTGTTGGCTCAGGTCTCGGACTTCCTGAACCAGACCTGAGAAGGCCTCGCACCTGTTTGTCGCCGCCATCTTTTCCACTTTCTCCAGGAGCTCCGTCACTTCGGCAGAGCCACCTCCTCTCCCTCCTCCATCCACGCTGCTGATGACATGATACCTGCCTCGGCATCTCTCCAGCAGCCACTGCAGGTCCCTGCCCCCACCCTCAACGTGTTGCTTGATATCCACACCTTCTCGGAGCTGGTCGCCATGGGTGAAAAGCAAGATCGTGTGTCTCCAGACACCTTCGCCCAGAAGCTCCAGATGCTCCCTCACGTGTCCCGCCCTCACTAATGTGTCCACTCTCAGCGTCAGGAGGAGCGCATGGGGCCCCGGCGGACACAGGACCACACTACTGGCGATTTCCCTCTTCACCCTCTCTGGTGTAGCGCCCGCCACACCTGCCTCCCAGCCCGGCGTGTCCACCACCGTCACCAGCCGCGTGGCCACCTCTGCTTGTTGACGGACGCACTCCTCCGTCACTGCCCCCGCTTGGAAGAAGCGCGCCTCGCTCAGGATAGCGTTCCCAGCAGCACTCTTTCCGGTTTCTCGTTCACCCAAGAGAACCAGCCTGACCTCGGGTAGACGTCGCACGGCCTTGGAGAAGGACTGGTGAGCATCTAGCTTGGATCCCTGAAGACCATCACCTGAAAGCAACGTATGCTGTTTATTACTCATCGATTTCATGTATTTGCGTTAAATTTCATGTCATCGTTTAAAAGATTATGGTGGTGCCAAATGCTTTGTGCTTAATTGCGAAATGCAGTAATTTCATGTTCTTGAAGGTTCTTGAGATGTTTCATGAATCAGGTGAACTCACTTGTGAGAGCAGCTTTGATGGTCCCTCTCTGTATCTGTGCCTCCATCTCCCTCTGCTTCTTCCTCCTCTCTCTGGCTCTTCTCCTCCCATCTGCTTCCAATCCCAACAGAACCGTATGATCCATCTCCAAATGACTGGACCCCTCTTTCTTTTCCTCCACCATCTGCTCCAGCTTCCTTATCAGCTCTTTCACCTGTGTCCGGTCACCTCTACTCAGATTGTTCACGACATGGTATCTGTTTCCACACTTCTGGAGGAGTCTCTGAAGCGCCGGGCCGCTCGTCCCGATCCGTTGCTCCATTGACACCAGTCCCAGTTCATCTCCTCGGGTGAAGAGTAGCATGGTGTGTTCCCAGACTCCCCCTCCCAGCGGCTCCAGGTGCTCCTCGATCTCCTCGATGTAGGCATCTGTCACGGACGCACAGGCTCGAACCACCAGGAGCACAGCGTGGGGTCCGGGGGGACAAAGCGAAACACTCCGTGAAGTTTCTCTCCTCACCCAGTTGGGGGTGCTGTTGAGCGGGTAGTACCACTCCCACCCGGGTGTGTCCACCACCGTGACTTTCCTCCCCGCAACATCAGCTCGCCTTTTCACACACTCCTCCGTGGGCTTCCCGCTCTCGAACCCTCCGGCTCCTGCCAGGATGGTGTTCCCCGCCGCGCTCTTCCCGACTCCTTTCCTGCCCAGGAGGACCAGTCTCAGTTCTGGCAGAGGAGGAGGGGCGGTGCGGTCTGAGGTAGGGGGGTGTTTTAAGGCCATGGCAGTGTGAAGACTCTCATCTGTGAAGAAAGGGAGAAGGACTTCCTCAGTGTGGCGAACTGGATGATCTGAATGACACAAAACAGAAACGTGGGGCAGTGATCAGTCATCAAACAGCCTTTATACCCACATTCATTCATACAGAGTCATCGTCATGTCGACATTTTTCTTTGAGTAAATCTTTATTTGAGCTTTACAGTACAAACATGAGTGACTCATTTTGCTGTCGCCTTAGAGTACGATGCTCATTTTGACTTTATAGACCTTAAAATGAAAGAAAAGAAGACCTCGATGATAGACTCACCAGCATTCGGCTCAGTGGTGAGGCGACAGTTCTCATCTGACGTGTCCATCACCTCTTCTCCGTCCACTTTCTTCCTCCTGCCCTTCCCCTTCCCCTTTTTTGGTTCCTGTGTGTCGTTTCTACAGGAAGAGTTCGCTCTGTGTCATTGCGAAAGAAGAACCCCAAAGCAAGATGTTCATTCAGAACGAGGACCGAGGTGCAAGAAGCGCTGCGTCATGTGACCCACCTGCGGTTTCCCAGCGTGCACTCGGCTCAGACGACAGGAAGTCGAGAGGTGGCACGGCGAGCTTTTACGTCACGATGCGTTTGCAAAAACGCACACCGACCACATACTGCTGCAAACACACATGATTGCATGCAACACATGGCTGAAAGGGTATGTTGTTGCACATGATGAACACACACTCAGAACAACCATGCACACAGTGTCACACACAGACATCATGATGAGCGCTGCAGAGCGGTGCTGTGGTAAATGGGTGCCACTTCTGTTTCCTCCCCTCACAGGCTAACGTAGCTTTGTGGTGAAGAGTTCCTGCCTCGACCTTTATTTCAGCAGACACAGAAACACAATGTATACAAAGTTACCACCAGAAAACTGCAGGAAATGAACAGTACAACAGGACAAAAAAAAAAAACCCATCATACCACAACATCCATTAAGTAACCGATTCTGATCACGTCACATGATCTTTATGGTGTAATATGTTCAATATGAGGTTAAAGGAACAAAATCATACTAACTAACGGACTAATGTTTATTTCTGTTAAATGAATTTAGTGCCAGGATTCAAGCCAGTATTTTGCCGTTAAAATAAACTTTATTTCTCTTGGTGTCTACGTTTTGTACAGGACGATGCCCGTGTTTGTACTTTATCCCACCAGATCTGGTTTATGTGGTATTTTCCCTCGGTCAATGCTAAATTAACAACAAATAACCCTGTAATTCGCCATAATCTGAAATAGAGATCCATTTGTTTTGCTAACAGTCGCCGCATTGTGTGAAGAGCCAGCGTCCTCTCATCGTGGCTGCGGTCAGAGCTGCTCGCTGTCACCACGCCTTGGCTGTGCGGCGTCCCTGGCTTCTTCCATGGTACAACACGTTCTCATATCCAGCCCAGTGAGTGCCATGAAAACACACACACACACACACACACACACACACACACACACACACACAAGATCACGTCCTTTATGATTCACCCTTTCCTGCAGGGTTAATAAAGGCAAACCCTGTTTATGGAAAGGACTGAATCAGCCCTATTGATTTGGCTCCATTAACCCAGGCTGACTTGTTCTGAGGTCTGTTGAGTGTTGGTTGAACATTACCATGATGGATGCCCTTTCACATATGTGCTGCTTTTTGTAAATGTCAAATGCATGACTTTTTATTGGACTCCCTGCAGCAGCAGCACTTCCCTCCAAATATGAAGCTGCCTGACATCTAACAGACTCCACATCCTGAAAAAAAAAAGCTCATGGTTCTGAAGCTCATGGTTTTTCACTTTAAGGCAACACATGCATTTGCATTGGCGTTTGCTGATGAGTTTGCCCCTGGAATTAATTGATCATTCAGGAAGATAAGTGCGAGTGGTGGAAATGGAAGTAGAGGCATAATACAATCAGTGTTTCCACGTCTGGGAATCAGTTTGAGAAGTAAAGGTTGGACTGATGGAAAGTCTGTGTCGTGGCAGATGATTGAATGAGTGACTGAGTGAGATGGAAAACAAAAGCAGAGTGGTTGCTCCTTACGACGCTTCAATACAGTGTTGACTATATGGAAAAGCAAAGTGTATCTGCGAGACAGTAAACACAGAAACTAGATTTAACTTGGCACCAGGAAGTAAAGGAGGTAGAGCAGTAGTAGTAGTAGTAGTAGTAAAGGTTAAGTTATTATCAGTATTAAAAGTTAGATTAACTTAAACATGACCCTAACAGCCACTGCTGGATCCCTGGGAGTGTCCCACCCACAGAGACGAGTACACAAACCGAAACCAACACTACAAATAACAACACGCGGCGCGGCAAACACCCGCGACCGAAGAGTCCGAATTAAAATCCCACTACAAGCAAAGATATAACGAACGATAAGATAAATAAGCAACAATATGAAATGGAAACACGCTGAAATAGATCAGTCGGGACTTTGGCTGTGAGCAAACAACGCAGTTACAAAATTAGGTGCAACGTAAATAAAAGCCATTTATAAACTAAATAAACGCGATACATAAGTTGCACAACTTTTCCGCTTTTAGCTTCTGAGTGGAAAACAAAATTCAAGAATCCACTTACAATAACAATGATTGTAGAAAGACGGGTCATTCTATTCTTCAATAAGCACAGCGGTGTGAAGTTGCTAACGTATTGATGTCCAGCAGTTATGATGTTCACCATTCAAGTTTAGCGTGTTAGCATGAACTGGGGCAGGACATTGGTGTATTGGTTTGCAGCATGAGGAAGGTTCTGGGTTCGAGCCCGCTAACTGGCTAACTTTTCTGTGTGGGGTTAGTATGTTTTGATCATGGCTGCGTTGGTTCCTACACAGTCCAAAACAATGCGGGTCATGTTATCTGGTGTCCCCACATGGCTGTTAGGTGTGAGTGGACGTGAATGGTGACGTGGGGACCGCTGCAGGATTGGACCCCTCTCACTCCGCGTCAACTCAGATTGCATGAATCAGAAAGAACTGTTGCCCTCTCTCTTCACTCGACAATAGTACCAGGATGAAGGTAGTCATTTCATCACTCTGAATGTGTGTGTCCATCTGACCGTATCGTCTGGGACTTTCTGCCTGTGGTTTGTGCAGAGATGGCAGATTCCACATCCTGCTCCCGAGCTGGACTGACCAGTTACACCCACGACAACACCATTTCCCCACAGAGGTCTTAAACACACACACCCACCCACACACACACACACACACATACACACATTTGGGCCAGTGGGGTATATAAGCAGAAGTAAAGGACTCCCAGTCGGAGAAGCAGCAGCAGCAGACTCCAACCAACAGCAGATTATCTCCAACTTCGTCCGAGGCATTTCCACACTGCTCTGAGACGTAAGTAAGTAGAAACTCTGCTTTGGTGCAACAGTTTTCGTGACTGCACTGAAATTCCTCAGCGTTTTATGAACCGGGTGTTGTTTATGTCCTCCAGATGTGAGGATGCAAATGAATTTGCCAGTGCATCTGCGAGCCATTTCAAAGTACTGACAGCTCTTGTGCCAAGTTTGAAACTGTTTTGCAGAAACAAACTAACTCGGAGTAACTCAGACAAAAACTAATGTTTATTTTTATGCAATATTTTTTCGTATATTTTGTTATGGCTGCTGTCCTTCAATACCCAAGTGCTTATTAATGGAGTGTTAGTATTTTCACTAGATTTACTGCTACAACATGTACAGGTACCTAAGTTAAGTAAATATTTAGAGCTGAAACTACAAGTGCTTTGACTGATAACTTAATTTATGTAAACTGAATTAATTAGTAGTCATTTTCGGAGGAAATATGCAGCTTCTTAAATAGTAAACTGCACAAATCATCAAATCCGCAAAACATGAAACAGTAAAGTTTACATCGGCCCCTCTGCAGCGGCAGCACGCAGGTCGGGGGGGCACAAAGTTCCTGCCCTGCTGATTATGTAAGCATGTGGTAGGACGGATTTAACCGTGAATATACAACGTCTGTTTTCATAAGATGCTGCGCACACCTGCCTGAGGACAAAAAGGCTCCCTGTTGCATCATGTGGGTGTGTGCCGCCTGATGAGGGGGGAAGTTTGGGATGAGGTCTGGCTGCATGAGTCATCGTTTAACACAGCGAATGCTCTGTTGTCATGGCAGAGATAGACACTGTGTGTGTATGTGTGTGTGTGTGTGTGTGTGTGTGTGTAAAGCAGATGTGTGGAAAAGAAACTACAAAGGCACAAATTGAAAAAATCAATCACATATTTTTCTTAAGATGAACCAGATTTCTATAAAGTGTTCTCCCTCCTCTTCCAGTCCTGACAAGGTTCATCCATCCTGAACTATCACCACCATGTCTGATCAAGGTGCCACCCCGACTCCCTCTCCTGCCCCCCCTCCACCCACTGGACCCCCTCCCAAGGTGACAAGTCGTGGTCGGACCACCCGTCCCCTCGCCAGCACCAACTCGGACATGGCGGACATCCCGGAGTTTGAGTTCTTTGGTATACCAGGCCCGAGAGGAGTTCCACCACTGGATGGTGAGGAAAGTGTCTGGTGTTGTGTGTTGGTGTGTGTGTTGTGCAGTGCAACATCTAATAATAATAAAAGTTGTTTAAAAAGGCTGAATTGAGGAGTGGATGACAGATGTCAGAGTTAGTCTTGGTTGGAGAAGATAAAAACCTTAAAGCAGCATTTCCCAGCAGCTTTGGCTAATGACAGACACATGATTGACGCCCAGTCGTGATAAACTTCCTGCAGCTGGAAACTGCAGCAGAGCCAGAGAGCTGCAAACGGAGATATCCAGATGTGACAGAAACTTGTGAATGTAATATCTGATTAGAACATCAAACGACAGAAAACCGAAAACAAGTGAATAACTGGCTTTTTTCTACAAGTTTCCAAATGTTGACCGTGTAGTGTGATGGTAAATTGCGTGTGTTGTTTTACTCGGTGTCGCCAGAGTATCTCGACATCTTCGACGTGGACATGATGAAAGGGAAGGATGAGATTAACAAGGTGCAGCACAACACCAGGCTGTACAACTCCGACTATCTCATCGTTCGCCGAGGTCAAGAGTTCCAGGTCAAGGTCACCTTCAGTCGTCCCTACAATCCTGCTCAAGACAAGTTTGCTGTGGAGTTTGTCATTGGTGAGCCCAGTCGCCTTGATGGAACAAATACCACCTTACCATAGTAAGAAACAGTTAGCAGTGCATAAATCTGCCAATGCTTCCCGTGCATCCAGGCTCCAGCCCTCAGTACAGCAAGGGCACCTACATTCCTGTCTTCCCCACTAAGGAGCGCCAGAGCTCCTGGGAGGGCCGCATCACAAACCAATCAGACAACACGGTCACCATGGCCGTCACTCCTACTGCCGACTGCATTGTGGGGAAGTACCACATGTACGTTGCAGTGTCGACGCCGTTTGGCATCCGCAGGACGAGGCGGGACAAAAGCCGAGACCTGTACATCCTCTTCAACCCCTGGGTGGCAGGTCAGTGTGGGTCTCACACACACACAGGTGCTCTGGCTTGAAGTCACTTTCATGTCCATATAAACACTGACGTGACCTTCTGCTCCACAGCTGATGCTGTGTTTCTGGATGACGAGACGGAGCGGGAGGAGTGCATCATGAACGAGATGGGAATCATCTACCATGGCGCCTATGACGATGTGGCGGAGAGAAACTGGAACTACGGACAGGTGGGAAAAAAAACAAACAAAAACATTTTTTTTATTTTCAAATGTTTCTATTTCCTGACAGATTGTATTATTATTCTATTTTATGGTTAGTTTAACTATGGAGTCCTGGACGCCTGCCTGTACATCATGGACAGGTCTGAGATGCCCATCGCAAACAGAGGGGACCCCATCAAGGTGACCAGAAAGGCCTCTGCCATGGTAAGAAAATATTCATGGTCATACTTGAAAAAAAACGTTTTAAATGATATGTGGTGAAAATACGTCACACATTTTATTATATTAACGTACTCCCACAAAATATTATGACTTTCATACCTGTGTTTATACCTATATATGAAAGGATCTATATTTATACAAGATTTTAACTTTTGGAAATCAGTTACCCTGAATAAAATATGGTAATGGCTTAATATTACTGTATTAATGATAATAATAAATCTGGTAATAATCTTAAATCTGCTCTCTGCTGATGTCAGCTGAACTCTCGGGATGACGAAGGCGTATTGGTGGGCAATTGGAGCGGTGACTACACCTATGGAGTGGCGCCCACATCCTGGACTGGCAGCACAGACATCCTGCTCACCTACTCCAGCAGCAAGATGCCTGTCTGCTACGCTCAGTGCTGGGTCTACGCTGCTGTCTTCAACACCTGTGAGAGCTTACCTGGGTCACAGCACTCTCAGAATCGTAAATTATTTCCGTCTTTGCTTTTCCTTCAATGTGTTTCCGCCGTGTCACAGTCCTGCGCTGTCTGGGGATCCCGTCGCGGGTCGTCACCAACTACTACTCCGCCCACGACAACAACGGAAACCTGAAGACCGACATCATCCTGGATGAGAACGGCAGAGTTGACCGCAACCGCACCCGAGACTCAATCTGGTACGACGTTGTGGCTGAATGTTGAACTTTGTGCAGCCGTCAGTTCAATGCTGGCCTTGAATCGGTTCGATCGCCAGTGATTCACTAGTTAGACCTGTATGTCTGTCGCTGCCAGGAACTATCACTGCTGGAACGAGTGCTTCATGTCCAGGCCTGACCTTCCACCCGGCTTCGGAGGCTGGCAAGTTGTGGATGCAACTCCACAGGAGACAAGTGATGGTAAATCACCGTCGTATGAAATATTTGCCTTCAGCTTTTAATAACAAGTGGCGGATAATTAAAAGCTGTATTAATTGCTGCTCTGTATTGATGCCTGAAGGCATGTACAGATGTGGCCCTGCATCGGTCCAGGCCATCAAACATGGGCAGATATGCTTCCCCTTCGATGCTGCCTTTGTGTTTGCAGAGGTGAGACTTAAATACGTTGTTCCAGTGACGTTTTATGTGAGAATTTTCCTTTTTTTTTTTCTCTACGTTGCCTATGATAGTAAATTCACAATCGGTAGTTTTCCTCTCGGGGCTTCAGGTTGGGGTTTTTGTGGAGTCTCACTCTCTTTCTTCCTACAGGTCAACAGTGATGTGGTGTTTTATTCCCGGAGGAAAGATGGGACCATGGATCCAGTCAGAGTGAACCAGACCCATGTAGGCCGCATGGTTCTGACCAAAGCTCCGGGAGCCATGATCAGCCGCGATATCACCGATCAGTACAAGTTCACTGAAGGTCTGTGAGTCCTGCTGAAGTGTTGGGAAACCTTTTGGACAAAGGCTTTTGCACACACACATACATGTTTATGTGAATCATCTAACCCAGGCAGTGCAGAGGAGCGCACCGTCCTGGAGAAAGCAGAGGAGTACGGCTGTAGACGAGAGAAGACCATCCCTCCAGTCGGGGACGTGGACGTGGTCCTGCCCACCATGGAGATCAGCGTGGGTGACGACTTTGAGCTGAGCATGGAGTTTGTAAACCACAGCGACCAGAAGCGCACTGTGGAGGCCTACATCACCGGGAGCGTGGTTTACTACACCGGAGTTACCAGCTCTGACTTCCTGTTCCGCACTCCCACCGTTAAGATTGAACCCAAAAAAAGTGAGTATTTACTAAAATAATACTTTGAATTTGAAAGCGCTATTAGAAATCACTGGGTAACACAACTACTATGTTTTACCACATGAAAGAACTCAGCAAACTTCAGTCCTCTGCACTATAAATATAAAAATCATGGCTTTGCATTTGCTGTGGGGAAAAAACTGTTATATTTATACGCCCTGCAGGTGCGACGGAGCTGGTGAAGGTCGAGTCAAAGAGCTACATGAAGCAACTGGTCGAACAGGCCAACCTTCACTTCATCGCTACTGGGAAAGTGAAGGAGACCGGCCAGATCGTCACCGCCATGAAAGTCGTCACCCTCCACAATCCAAAACTGACGGTTGAGGTCAGATCTTTCATTCTGGCTCTGCAGAAATTATTCTGTTGGTATCGTCCTACCTGGCATTGCATTTAAAGTCCTTTTCTAATTTCTAATTTCACTCCTGCAACGATTTTTTTTGGACCTTATAGTTCCCTTCGTTTTTTTATTTTGATGTTTTGTAGGTTGAGTTTGTGAAATTTGTGTGCATTTGTTTGATTACACTTCAGGTATCTGGTTTAGCCAGAGTCAATGAGGAGATGATGGCGAGGGTCCACTTTACAAACCCCTTCACCTTCAGCTTGGAGGGCGTTTACATTCGCATGGAAGGACCTGGGATCATGGCGCCCATGTTCAAATATTACAGGTGAGTCCAGCCCAAAGGCAAATATGTCTGTCCATTATTATGGTACCATTTAATGGTGAATAGAAAAACAAGCTAGTATCTAAGTGCAGCTTTTCTGGTTTCAGTCTGATCACAGGAGGCTCCTCTCTGATCTGGACTGAGTACTTCACCCCGCAGAGGAGCGGTACCACCAGGGTGATCGCTTCTCTGGACTGTCCTGCTCTCCGACAGGTCTACGGCCAGGCATCCATCACCATCGAGCCCTGAGGGTCTCCACACAAACACCAATGCCAGACAGTTAAACTCACTCACACTTCTAAAGGCCAATTCAATTCCAAAATAGCAATTAATGCAGCTTTAACTAAAAATGTAGCCTCCGTATGCAACTGCAATTAAATTCAAGCATCAAGTCTTCCTACACCCTTTTCCATTAATATGTACAAAAACAATCATCATCCACTCATCAGCCAAATAAAACAGTAACTCATTTGATATTGTGACAGGTTTCCAATGAATGAATGTGCATGAATGTGAGATGTCATGATGGCTTTTGCTCTGTATTAGTAAAAGTGTCACAATAGTGGCACAATCAATGATAACAGAAAAAAACTATAGAAAAATATAATTCTTCATAGCTAATCACTGAAAAAAAAAAAAAAATATATATATATATTTGTGTGTGTGTGTGTATATATATATATATATATATATTTTTTGTGTGTGTGTATGTATATATACACACATAAATAAAATCAGATTTTTTTTATTTCATATATTTACATTTCAAATCAAATTGATCTAAATCGTCCCAACCTACAAACATGCTGTGTTCATAAATATAGCTTATAACTTAGCTTAGCTTAGCTTAGCTTAGCTTAGCTTATAAGACAGATCTAGTCTATAACGTGCAGATACAGCACAGACCTTCCCTCGCAGTCACTTGAAGGTGATGAGGTAGTCTGGGTATGCTTGGTTATCATGAAACACAACAAATATATTAGGGTTTTGGATTCTGTCCACCACGCTGTCGAATCGGTCATGTGGCTGGCCGCTGTTGCGCAGAGGAGGCACCATCATGTCACTTTGGCCTGTGGTGTACATGCCAGTCAGGACTAGAGCTACGAACATTAACTGAGTGCCATCCGCAGTGGGCCTGGAGTAGGTGGTGCTGGCTGAGTAGCTGGCGTTTACGGCAAAGTAGGTGCCACAACCATATGAAGTGGCTGTGAATAGGAGAGATCAGGATATTTACAACAAACACTTGAACACAACAGCACTTTTCTAGTCAGTAAGACCCAACAATGTCGAAACCACAACATCATTACCATTTTGCCCAGCAAATCTCCTGTCGAACCACGTTTTCATGATGGAGTCGCAGTTGTCCTGAGTCGTCCCGTGGTACAGAAGCTTCTCACCGGCGCCGCCCTCCTGTGCATTCTTATCAGAAATACGTTTCTTCTGCGCCTCGTAGGCACGACGCAGATGGACGTTCTGCAGACGCTCGATCTGATGTGGGAAAAACAAAAATGATAAATTAATAAGTGTGTCAGGTCATGTGTTGACTAATTTGATATATACACATATATATGTGTGTGTGTGTGTACTTACAATGATATATATATTTACAACAGTGTGTAGCCGTTACTGACCTTCATCACGGTCTTGTTGACAGTTTGTTTGAAAGCCACCTTAACGTAACGATATTCTGCAGAGGAAGACTGCAGCGTAACCGCCCTCGTATCCTCCCCGGCAGCCATGTTGTCCCAGTACAACGGGAGGGAGAAGTCTGGAAAATGTTGAAGGAAGGAAAACCAAAAAAAGAAAAGAAAACAGGAACAAAAATGTCTGGCATTATATATTTACATATTTGGTAGTTGAATTTTGTTTGTGATATGTTATCGCCTAAGTTTAAATCTTTTTCATCAAAAACACAATCCTCTGACCTGCCAGATTCTCAAGTCGTTTTAAACTACTCTTCTGTCCCGTCAGGGGTCTTGTGACCTCCGCCTTCTGTAGATTCACAACCCAGTCGATGCTCTGTGCGTCCACGATCCCTTCTGCTGTATTGTTATGTTCCAGTTTGTGATTGGCTGTTTTGGGGAGTCTTTCCCAGTGGCCGTTAGGTCCCAGGATGCACCATGCCACACGGCTGTACAGATCCTCCTCCTCCCTGACTCTCACCTGTCGCCTGAGGTTGCCGTGCAGAGATGCATTGATCATCTGCATCACCTGGTTCACGCCGTCTTTTAACCCACTCACTGTTAAGCTGCCCTGCCCAGACTGAATGTACAGACCCTCGCTCTCCACCAGCAGCTTCAGACTCTTAATGTCTTCCTGGGATAGACCTTCCAGCTGCTCGGTCGTGAAGGTTTGCTGAGAGCACTGAGCCTGATACAGATCCTTCAGCTTCTTCTTGGCGTCTGCGACGTCCTTTTCAGTAAGACCCAGGAATAGGAAGACGGACTGCTGATGCATGGAGCTGGTGTGTAGGATGCTCAGGTCAGGGGTCACTGACCCTGGCGGCTTTGGCTGCGTGTGAGACAGCTGAGGTGCTGACACTGCAAAATGGGTCAAATCAAAACAATCAGGGAAAAAACCCTACAAGTTAGTACTAAAAACCGAAGACAGAACGCTGTTTTGTGACAATTCCCATCACCTCTATTGGACACAGCGGTGGAAAACATCCACGTTGCCCGCTTCTTAAACTCCAAGAAGACATTGATCTTAATAAGGACCAGGTGGATGTCGGTGAGACAGCGGAGGGGCGCGAATGATGTGGCAGACTTGACCCCTAGGAGGATGGCGTTTGCCACCACACCAGGGTCCATCCCTCCAGCGCCAGCGCAGATGGCAGGAATGGCCACGGATTTGTATCCGGAGGACTCACAAAGTTGAATGATTTTACACACCAGCAGCTCAATGAGACACGCGTCGCTGAATCCACACACATGCAAAATGGCTTTGCAAGGGAACGAGCCGGGCTGGGTCTTAAACACCTGCCCTCTGGTGGCCTTTGCTGCACAGACGGAATAATGAAAGTGAAAACGCTGTTGTTGTGTTTTTCTTGAAGATATGAACGTCATCTTATTCTCACCTGCGTTCAGTTCAGCCAGCACAGATGCTCCTGCCACTGTTAGTATGTCTCTGCAAACGCCAGCTGGGAACAAAGATTATAGTCGTTAACGCCACTATGGCCTCGTTATCATCTCTGTTATCTGTGGAATCTGTTATATGGCCATTAACCAACGTACTGGACCAGAAACGTTTAGGGTACATTGTGAAGGAATCATGAAGCAGCTCTCACTGACCTTTGTCAAAATTAACAAAGTTGGTTGTGTTAACAATGGCATCGGTCGTCTCGTTGGTGATGTCGCCGAACACCACGTGTAGTCTCACCCCTCTTCCCACTGTCATGGTGATGTCGTCAAGGTCACTGGTGAGGGACCTGAAGATTACTGAGAGAGAGCGAGAGAAAAATGTGATTATTCTTTGTTTTCTGTCTTACCTGCCTGAGAAATCCGATGGAAACCTTTTGAGCTGTGTTTGTAATTATTGGATTGTGAGAGATGAATCGAAGCTGTCTGGTTTACCGTGTCCTCCCTGGTTCATATTTGAGCTGAGGTTTGCGTAGATATCATGGTAGCACTGTAAATAAAAACGCTGACGTCAAACCCTTTCTTATCACTGCATCGTGTATGCGACAGCTGTTCCGGTGGCGAGAGTCACCTTCTCGGAGTCCGGATAACCAGGTTGAATGACAACATGGATGGTGGAGAGAGAAGCGGCGGATGAAGATAATCCAAACTGGCAAATGCTGTCTGTCAGCACTTCCACGGCTCCTCTCAGCGTGTATCCGAACACGATCCCAGGTCCAATAACAGGAAATGCAATCGTTTTCAATCCCTGCTGTACACAGAGGTCCAAACATGTCTTCAGCCCCTTTTGAAGAGCCTAGAACAGAAAAGTTCAAAGGTTACAACTCAAATACTGAAGCGTTGATTTTCAGATATTGCCCGAAGAACGGTGGGAGAAGTGGTTGTCTCTTCAGCTTCACCCAAATCTGACGACAAAAGATACATTCAAATGTTGCATTCTTTGTCTCTGTCGACAGTTACTTTACCTGCACACTTTGTCCTCTGACTCCATCCCAGGGTAGACACTCAATGAGGAAGATCTTGGAGCAGCCAAGCGATGGAGGACCAGTGACCTGCAGAACATCTCCAGGACTCATGGTACAATTTACTGCCGCCGAGTTAAAATGTGCATTGAGTGTGATCCCTGCTTTCGCCAGCAGACATTTACCAATATTAGTAGATGTCAGTTGTTTTTTGAGCATAGGAACCACCAACACGTTTACCTGTGGAAATAACGTGAAACATTCGGACTGAGATTATTATGACTGCTTCATAAACAGCAAGTAAAGAAGGACGGAAGAGAACGAATCCAACCTGTTCATCTTCCAGCGTGCCAGCTACTATCTTCAGGCTTGCTTTGTTGTTGGAAATGTTCTCAACAACGGTGTAGTTCAGTTGGGCACTGGCTGGTTGGGTTGTGACACCGGAGCTGGAGCTGCCACTGATACTTGTTGGTGTTGTTTTTACAGCTGGGAAGTTTGCACCTTGCTTTTCCCTGATAAGGACCTGATAGGAGCTCTCGAGCAGATCCTTGTTCACTTTTCCCTTTCCCAGAAAGTACAGACGAGCGCCCGGTCCGTCCAGTTCCAGTGTGTCCGATGTCAGGCTTGAAAGAACTGAGATTAGAGTCCATTGGACCTGCTGAACATCACCATGGTGACCAGACAGTTGCACACACGGATACGGAAAATGTGAGGCTTTTATTGTCACATCTGTCCCCTTCAGGCCAATCAGGCGTATGACTTCATCAAAACAGTCAACCAGCTCAGGATATGGTAGGTTCAGTACTTCTTGTGTCCTGACTTGGTTCATCTGATAGTCGTGCAGCGCCTCTCTCAGTTTGTTGACGTTTTCTCTCCAGCCAACAATTCGTACCTCAGTCTCTGTGGTTCCGCTGGTTCCTGGGACGATGCTGAAGTTCACTTTGTACTCGTGACAGTTGGACTCATTCTTAGCTTTGACGAGGACGTCCTTCACTCTGTTCAGATCTGGAGGTGCGGCTGCAGTGCCCTGCAGCTTCACCGTTTCCACGCTCAGGTCTCTCTTCACTGCTGCTTCAGCCTCATCCAGAGCATCAGGGGACAAACTTGACAGAACCAGGTCCAGTCCCACCTCCAGGGAAACGGGTTTTCTGAGGCTGTGCTGGAAGCGAGTCTGGTACATGGTGACTGCATCACTCCATGCGATGAAGTCCAACAAATCCGGATGGAGCTTAACGCTCTTTTTCAATACCTTTTTCAACAGGTCATTGAGTTTTGTGGCTCCTGACTCCACCTCCCTCTCAGATCCTTCCATGATGAGAACGTTGTCACTTCTGTGAACTTTCACTTCCGGGTAACGTGCAGTCATCTCTTGACTGAACTCTCCCTCTATGAGGGTGAAATTCTTGTTCACAATGGGCAGTTCCTTACGGATCAGCAGACTCTTCTCCAAGGTGGCAATCCTTTCCCTTACATCCTGAGCTTCTCCCACAACCACCGAATAACCAATTTCCTTGTATACTTTGATATCGTCAGTCTCGAAGGAGCAGTCCTGCAGTAGCGTTCTGTTTTGTTTTGGGCCAAGCACGTGGTAGCAGAGGTATCTGTCAGTGAGGCCGAAGAAGACCTGGTCCACCTCCATCTCCCATTTCTCGGCCGTACCACAAGCTCCTCCCGGCCCCTCCTCGACATCCCCCCTCACCACTGCCTCCTCTTTGTCCACATCTAATTCCACTGTGCAGCCAATGAAGGACAGCTGTTTCTGTAATAACTTATTTGCTTTCAGGTTGTCGCTCAGGTAGCACAGCAGGTAATCATCTAGCTTGTAAATCTTCTCAAGGGCTTTTGTGTTTGCTTTTGTAAACGTCTAAAAAAAAAAGAAGAAGTTAGATCAAAACTGTGTCATGTTCCAACAGTCAGCATCGAAAGCTAACACTCCTTTTTTTTTTGATCATATGTTTACACTGCTGACAAAACCCCGAACCGGTCTGGTCAGATTACTTGGTTTGGCTATTTGTGTTTACCCGACATGTAAAAACACCATGCGAGGTTTTGAAAGTGTGATATTGAGCTCACCTGTGTCAGTGATTGATCAGGGGTTTGGAGTGAATTGGTTCTGGTCATGGACAGAGTCAGTTCTCCAGAAGGTAATGAGATAGTGTGAAACTTCTTCTGCAGAACTCTTTCCTGGACTGTAAAAAAAATGACAACGTCCAAATTGACAACACAGCCTAAGATCTAATGTGTGACCTATCAGTAGAAACTTTTCGGTTGAAGTGATTACTTACCTTCTTTTTCCTGAAAGCAGATTTTATAGACATGACCGCTAACACATTTGATCACTGAACACTCGCCTCCCCCGGATTCACGTTTCCTCTGAAAATATCTCCTGATTTTCTCCTTTTCTCTGTCTGTCAGGTTTTGGGCCTCAAAAAACAGTGCATGTTGGTGTTCGTCCATTTCAAAAAGCAGTTCTACAGAGTCAACCCTCTTCAAAGTAAGTTGTGATACTTTCCTGTCAGAGACTGTGTTGTTGCGTTTTACTTTCACTTTCATTAGTTTGATTCCTTTTCGGGTATCGAACACACCCATTGAAGTATATGTATATCAGGTAAACAAAGGTGAAGTATTTCCTTGTTTGACTTGTTCGCCAGATAAGAGAGGACGTTATGACACTGCTGAGTGTGGAGACTACAAAGAGGATGTTGATGATGAAAAGGTATGTGGATTCTTTTTTGTTGACAGCTGTTACGCCTTGGGAAATTCTATTTCTCTCCTTGTATAGTTAATCACTGAAAATAAACCTCATACATGAAGTAGTGGGGCAAACTTGACACCAATCCACCAGATGGCAGCTGTCCTTTGTTGTGAAAAATCAAAGCATTGTAGCATTACCACACTAAGCCACCAGATGTCACCATCACACTTCGGGCTACAGTATAACCTTATATATGATGACATTTAGTAGACACGGTTAGTATTTTAATATTTGTTTACATTTCACAGATTTCACAAGTTTCATCATCTATGATAATTATCCACTTATTATTTATTATAATGTATTATTAATAATATTCTGATTTTCAAATATTCCAAACAAGTTTGTGATGTCATCTTATTTTGTATTGTTAAAAAGTTACTATACATTTAGTTCCATAAGGAAAAATATGGCTGAACAGGACACTGGGTCATCTGGGCATTTTGATAGAGCTGTTGATAAGTGGACGGGTGTGGGGTGTTGGGCACGAGCGAGGAATACTTTGCTGACTACAGGGTAATGACAGGAGCAGCAGGAGGAGCACGAGCTGTGAGGGCAGTTGGGAAACTGCTCAGTCATAAGATGTTTCTGGAAGAGAAGTTATTTCTCCATTTTTCGTAGTAATTTCCCTTTTATTCGGACGCGTGCAACACGTCGCAGCTGTGTGATCATACGCTGCAGTTTTCAGATTTACACCGAGACCAAAACTAAAAGCAGAGGAGCTCCAAAAAACTATTTGGGTCGATTCTACAGTAAATTAAACAACGTAAATAAATGGGGTCAAACTTTTATTTTCTTATCCATTCATTTGCTGTTGCTGTTGTAAAAATGAAAACTATACGATGTTAAATGATCAGGTAGTTGGGGCTGTGTGGTCCGTTTAGTCGACTCCGAGCTAAGTTTTGGTATTTTGATGCAGATTAAAATGCCTGTTCAGGCGCGAGATGCGCAACTATATCACTATATGACTTGTGCACAGTGTGTCAGTTGTGTGAAATTCTCCTGACGCGATGTGAAGGTGGTTTCTGATGCTTGACCATAGGTGCCATTTGATTTTCAAATACAATTCTGTACAATAAATTAAGCACATACCTGATGTGCAAAACAGAGACAAACCCTTTGGCAGCACTGTATCAGAATACATTCATATCTGACAAGTAACAGGACTCTTGTCTTTCGTAATCGAAACTTTCTTTCAAACGTGTCCCAACCTGAGGAGACTATTATTGTACACAATGGGACCGCAAGCAGATTCTCAAGAAGAACAGCTCATGAGAATCAGGGCCAAGAGTCTTTTCTTGCATAACAGTGACCCCACTCCTCTTGGTTGACATCCCTGGAACTCACTATAAAAAGGAGGTGCAGAAAGCATGGAGCAGCACAGAAGACTGAACATCACCGGAGCAAAAAGACAAGGCGCTGTCTCAGTTTGGGACGAAGAAGACAAATATGAAGACTGTGATCCGGTGCATCCTTGTCCTGACCTGTTTAGCCATTTGCATTTTATCATCACGTGAGTTTTTGCTCCTCTCCTGCATTTTTGTGGTTTGGAATGAAATTTGACAAAAAAAAACTCCTGATTCCTTGGAAGACACGATCATATATTCTTAAACATGTTCACATCTTTTTTTTTACAGCTATTAAGAAATGCCAGTGTTTAACGACGAACAGGACTGTGACGACCTCTCTCATTGCTGACGTCAAGGTGTTTGAACCTCGTCCATACTGCAAAAAGAAAGAAGTCATGTATGTAACTGCCCCCACATGAGTTTGAGTCAAATGATCTTTTTAATTTTCCTTGATTTTCCAATGACGGAAACCTTTTATTGTTGTTTAGAGAATATTTTTTCCTCTTTCTCCTACAGTGCCAAATTGAAAGATGGGAACTTCCAGTGTCTTGACCCCACAGCAGCATTCATCCAGGCAGTACTGAGAACAATAAACAGGTGAGTCTTTCTAAGATGCTGGACTGTATACACTCATATTGATCTTTGTATAATCAGGACCTATTTCTACAAGTGTATATTTCTATGGTTTTATTTGCTTCTTGTAAGTGGTGACAGGATAAAGATGTTGGTGCTGATAAGATACATGTGATGAGATTGGCCATCAATGCCATATTATTATTGACATTTCAAATTTCAAAGGTCAAACAAAATACGCATTTATTTTTTTATTCACAGGCAGAAAGCGCGACAAGCTCAGAAGATGAACAGCACCGTCCTGCCAACGACCACCGCGCCAGCCGAAATGACGACATGATTAACCTGCTACCTCCGATTACCCGCACAAACTTAGTTAGTGTATATTATTTATATGTGTAATTTCTGACAGTGTTTGTCTTTGATATGTGCAAATAAAAAATGGTGGTGTTTTTTTTCCTGAGTCATGCTGTCAGACATAATACCATTTATTTTAACCATGCGGACTATTGCAGACATGTTGACGTGGACGTCTGAGAGAGACACATGTCCCCAGTCATGAGGGAAGGAGCAGGATTTCTTAAGGCAAACCAGAAACCATCAGAACCTGATTGAGGTTTTAACCACGGCCAAGTTGACCGTGGTTTCTGTCTGTCTCCTTTTCTTGTTTATCTGTCTATGTTTTGTCTCAAACATTTAATCGACAGTTTAACATACTTATACCTATTATTATTATTATTATTATTATTATTATTGTTGTTGTTGTTATTATTATTATCGTTATTATATATAATAATATATAATAGTAATTATTATTATTATTATTATTAATAATAATAATAATAATAATAATAATAATAATAATAATAATATAACTATATAACACATGAGTAAATAATTCTGATCAGCGGGAATAAAAATAGTTGTATACACATTTAATAGCGAACCAATGTTTTATGGGTCACATAAATTGTGTTGGATTGGGTTCATTTCCACTTTGGTAAATTACAGTCTCATATTTACATGATAGCTTCCAGCTCAGTTTTGGTCTCCTCCTCCATTGGTCTTATACAAAATATACAAACTGAAATATAAATATACAAACATATATACAAAAATATATAAATATACAAACTGAAATATACAAACTGCTGTATATTTCTGGGCTAACAGTTGGATTTTTTTTTTTTTATCGCTGACAGAAGCAGGTGAGAATAAACTGCTAATGGCTAAAAAAGCAAAACGGAGCTGAACGATGCTAAAACACAGAGTAGGGAACATAAAGCTGTGTGAGACGAAACACCACTGTGTTAACCGTATTGTATTGAGGTAAAATGAGGCCTGCCGTCATCACCATCAACAACAGCACTGTTTCACAGCATCATATGCACTGTAGCCACAGGTAAAACTGATCTTATCTGATGAAGATGACCACAGCGAGAGGGGAGAGACAGAGCTTCAATTCTTCAAGCAGATGAGAAACGAAGCCGTTGATGACAATCAGGACTGAAGCTCTGACTGGATGACTCAGCTCTTTGGCCGCTGCCCATGATCATACTGTATCTTCACCTCAGTGTGGCCTGTGGTATGTCCCCGAGCTCACCATCCCATGACTCCACCTTCTGCTGCACATGTCAACACACCAAAGTGAAAGAAATCCACTCAATCCTGGGGTTTTCAGTGAAGTCACATGATTAGTGGATGTATAAATACAACAGTGCAGCTGATTGTCAACAGCTCTCTGACATCTGTCTGTGTTCTAGGACTGAAGCAGCCGACTCAGCAGGATGAAGCTCTGCAGCCTGTTCCTGTGCCTGACCCTCGTTGTTCTGGCTGATGGTAAGAACACAGCAACACACTGCACCCCACCAAACCATTGTTTTGCATCGTTCATGTGTAGCTTTCATTTCGAATGCTTTGAAACGTTGCTTGCACACACACATTTGGAGTCTTGGGAGTCAGGAGCAGTGATGTGAAACGAGGTGTGATGATGAGACACTAAGCCTGCAGTGACATTCAACTTGATATGGGAGTGCCAACTTTAACAAATACCTCATAACACATACCGGAACAAACATCTACACAACTCCTGTGATTTCAAATCTGGTGTGACGCGGTGAACGTGTGTGTGTGTTGATGACAGGTATGCCCCCAATCAGCCGGGACTACAACACCCGCTGTCGCTGCCTTCAGGTGGAGTCGAGGATCATCCCGCCGGACAGTCTGAGGAGCATCAAGCTCATCCCTGAAGGACCTCACTGCCCTGACAAAGAAGTCATGTAAGTACATTCCTGGAACAAAGGCTTCCCCCACACACACTGACGTCTTTTATGAATTTCTTATGAATGTTTTGCAATCGCCTGCCATGCAAATAACAGTTAACAGGGAGTAATGTAGAATGTTGAAGAACAAGTTTGGCGCAGGTTCCTATTATGGTTGCACAATCGTGATAACACAAGAAGCGGCCGATGCTGTTGATAAATTATCTTGTTTAGATTGGAAATGTTTCTTGGCTCTCTAACTGTGATGAATAATATTGCTCAGAGCTGGGCTGGCGAGCGGGGAGAAGATCTGTTTGAACCCCCAGTCCTCGTGGGTGAAGAAGCTGATCCAGTTTGTTCTTGAGAAACAGTTGTATCACCAGGAAGGAGCAGTTGCCAAGAAAAAAGTATAAATGAAACATGTTGGTCCCTTCATCCTGCAACGCTGAGCCATGCTGTTGTACTTTAATTAATAATGGTATCTAATCTTATTTGTGTATTTTTAACTGCTTTTTACTCTTTACCTCTGATCTCTTCTGGTTTTATTTCTACTTTTTTTTACAAATATTTTGTACAAGTTCTAAATAACATAAATTCTGGTTCCTTTGATTTATGAATGATAAAATGAAAATTATTGATATAAAGATTTGACTAAATTAAATATGTAATATATTATTTCTTTGTAATATTCCTTTTAATGATTATTTTTTACTTAATATTATTTGCCTAATTAATTTTGGAAGATTCTGTACGGCAACCTAAAAAAGTTAAACATTAATAAAGTGTAAAATGTCTAATTTCATTACAGTTACCTATAAATGTGATGTAGTTACATTTTAAAATTAAGATTAAAAATACCTGTATGTAAAGGCATGATTACCGACAGAAGACTCAAAATGAATATAATAGTAAGAATGAGATGTTAATCTCGCTTTCAACAAACTCACACTCACACCACTGACAGTGGAAACACTGATCCTCTCAGTTTCATGTAAAATGCATTTAATGCAGTGAGCCACATACAACGAATGTATTAAAAAATAGGTGATATAACCCAGTATAAAACAAAAACAGTGAGCCAACATGTTGCGACAATGCAGTTTAACTAACTTAATTAATGTGAGCAACCATCCTGTGCGATGACATAACCCTTCCCCTGTGGGAACCACACCTGCAGGGCTTCCAACCAGCTCCCTGTCTCGCAGAAAGTCAACAAGATGTCAAACACTGTGGAAGGAAGAAATAATTAGCTAAATTCGTTAGATTACTATCAGATGGACAAAAAGTGTCTGAAATCATCACGCACCTTGATTAACTGCCAGGATCTTTGAGTGGAAATTCTTGGCGTTGTGTTTCTTCACCATGTACTCGTCTATTGGCAGCCTCGCCGTGAGCACGCTCAGCTCTCCAGCCCGCGACAAGCTCAACTTCTGCAAATGTTTGACACAGGCATTGTTATATGTTCTCAGTAAATTCAAATTTGAATGTATAAGATTGAACTGCTGCTAAATGGTTTCCAGTTATAGTTTGTCCTCCTGTATACTACCTTCTGGATGCTTTCATCGACAAGGCCACCGAGCACATACACCTTGTCTGCATCAACTGTTTCCAATGCTGAAATAAGAGAAGAAGAAACTATTATCACAGAAAATCAAGCAAAACAACCATGAAAATAAGATTAAATTATTATTTTTATTTTTTTTATTGTGTGTTGGACATTTTAAAATATCATTCAGCAAAGAACTACACAGACATATTTACCACAGTATTAGTATTGGCAGCTGTTTTAGACAGATTGCAGTGGACATGTGGCTCCCTCTGTTGACTAACTGATACATTTCAACTAAAAATTTCACCCACAGAATTTCCCGTCCGAATGAAATGAACCTTCTCTCTTCTCTCTTGAAATGTTTTGTAACCCATCACTAAGAAAAGTGACTGGAAAGTAAAATGAGTGTAAACCCCATGAACCTCGTTCAGCATCTGGTGAGAGGTAGACTATGGTTTCTGTGGGAAAAAGGTCCAGACAGCTTCCCTCTGTAATGTCCATCTGAAATAAGCAGATGAAGAGAATGTATATAATCAGTGAATTATAAATTATACTTAACTATCGCATGAATTCATTATGTGAAGTAAAATACTCGCCACGTAGTTGAGGAAGCCTTCGTTCATACGTAGGCACTCTCTGTAGAGATGACTGTCCTCTCTCAGCTCTGTCAGGAACAGGTGGAACGGGCGAGCTGCCTTCTTGTTTGACCCGTACACTCTTCTCAGCTGCCCGGCCAGTCGGCTCATCTCCTGACCCACCAAGTACATGCACCAAAACAAGCACAGCTGAGTGAATGAAACGGGCTGTTGGAGAATCAGTGACGGTTTGAGCGATTGGAGGCTTCCTGTCAGACCTTGTCAGACATGCAGTCGGTCATACTCAGGTCAATACACAGTTTGACCCCAGTAGACTTTGCCTCAGCCAAACGCTCTTTGGTGATCGCCTTCATGACCCGCTTGGTGAACTGAGGACAGTCAGCACGGGCACCTACGTGACAAACAACACAGGAAAGACAGATGTTAGGACAATGGGAGATGTCAGTTTTAACTTCAATCTCTACCGATTCCTTACCTGACTCCTGCTCGCGGTTCACCTTCCTCCTCAGCTTCTCTTCTTTCCTCTTGCTTTTCTTTGCAGCGAGCTGCCTCTCCCAGTTTCGCTGCTTCCTCAACACATTCCTCTGTTTGTGAAACAAAAAGCACTTTTCTACTAACTGAGTATGATAAGATAAACATACGGCATTTCAAGGAATCTGTGTAACGTTGGAAATGTTTAATTTCTCTGTTTTCATGTTTTGACAGTGAATGTCATATCTCTTATTATTGTTTAACATTGGTGAAGACATCGATACAATGTAAAGACAGATTTTGTTAAATAGATTGTCTCTTACTGAACACAATGCTCCCTCTCTGCCAGGCCTGTCCTCTATCACATCAGCCCCCACATCAATGTGAAGAAGATCCATCCCATCTGGAAGTCCATTCAGCTGCAGGTCAGACACAGGTAAAGGAATATTCGCCATTTCAGTGTCTGCTGATCTCACATGTACTCGGTTTCACTCACAGAAACCACTCAACTTTTATAAACAACCTGAGCAGCAGGGATATGGGTCGCATTTAGGTTGCGACACGTGAGTGGCGCATGAGTATGACGTCAAAGTAAACAAAGGGGACCTTCAACTACATTACGATTATTTAATGTTTATATTTATATTTTATTGAAAAATAAAATAACAAACGTGCACGCACAATTAATACATAAAGTGCTTGTTAAGCATCGGTTGTTTTGATGTAGTTTATAAAAATAACTTGACTTACAGGAAGTGTAATAGTTTATTTCGCCAGAGGAGGGCGTTGCCAGGCCGATACATTCAGTCAGTCTGAGTACAATAGAATAGTTTTATTGTAATTATACGTCACATATAATGAAATTACAGATGAGAAGATTAAATAAGTACATCAATATATGAATAGGTACTGTGTTGCCATTAATAGTCACAGTGCAGGTAAATCAAATTAGCAAAATATTACAATTAAATAAGCTGTTATATTGTAAAAACGACTTTTAGCAGAGAGACAGAAATGTTAAATTCAAATTTACATAGGTGTATAATGTACTGATGACACTTGGGAAGAGGACACAGTGACAATTATATCACTTATTCATATTTATGTGTGTGTGACTTAATGCTTGGTACTTTGTATAATGAAACGTTAAATGATGGTATTGTTTTTACTGGACGACATAAAGCAACGCAAAAAAAGTATATTGCTCAGTATTTTCCAAAAAATATCAATGCAGGACCGTCATGTTTTTTTAGGGGATACTGGTGCTGTACACAGTCTTTGTGAAAACCCTGATGTGGGATCAGCGTTTTGGTGGTTGCCCAGAGTGGGCGGGGTTTCACTCCACCTGCCAAGAAAACCACTGGGACAAATTCCGCTCCGCTGGCCTGGAGAACCACTCAAAACTTCACCAAAGAAGAAGAAGAAGAGCGAAAAACAGCATGTGTCTGCGTCCTGCCTTTGGACCGTGTTGAACCGTGGTGATTGACGTGAGAAGCCGTGGCCGGATTTGTTTCTTCTCCTGGAGACGCACGTGCGGTCGGAGAGGGATTTAACAGGGATCTGGTCGGTTGGTTGATGAGGATAAAACTTTTTCTTTTTTTTTTCTTTTTTTTTTACAGACTTTTAGATCAACACTGTGAGTGAAGGCTGTTGTCACCCCCGGAGAAAGCATGAGACGCAAATGATGTTCAACGTTTCTATAGATGGAGGTTCATTCTCTAAAAACTTGGAGGACTTCGACTCTATTCGCAGTGTTCTCCTGTACAGGTCAGCAACAACACTTTCCACTCGTTGAAACAGAATGAGCTTTAAGTTGTGGTTGTTCTGTTTGGCCTGAGTTTATTAAATACCAGAGGGGATTTAAACACCTCGTGCAAACTTGCAGGAGGAGGTGGGAAAACCGGAAGTAAATAGAAACAGAAAATCGTCGAATAGTCTTTTCTTTAATTGTTGAATTAAGTAAGTAGTTTAATTCTCGTACACATCTCAACTTCAATTTAATATAACGGTGGATTTTAAAAATAATTGCATGTTAAATTAAACATAACATCGGTTTTGTGGTGTTGTCTGTGGCTGCTCTATTATTTATTTGATGAGAGCTTCACTGCAGCTTCAGGTTAAATAAAAAAAACAAAACAAAATACAGTTCAGTCTCCGTTCACGAGCTTCTGCGTTGTCAGGGGCAACCGCGCCGTCCACCACTCAGATCGGGCGCCGCGCGTCACGTGACGTAGCGGGACGACCCGTCAGCGCTAACAATATGGCGACGGAGTATCAGCGTCCGTTTGTCTGAAAGTTTGCGGACGAATTAAACTTGTTTTAAAAGTAATGGCCGCCGCTAACGTTAGCCGGTGTTCTGCATTAAATGTCGGCGAAAAGGAGGCTGCCGGTACCGAGCAGGAGAGCGACAGTGACCGCGAACCCACAACCACTGACAGCAGCTCCGACTACTCCGAGTAAAATCTCCATGTTTTTATTTACTTTACTACCAAGGCGATGTATTGACAACAGAGTCTGCTCTGTCGTGGTCTAAACAAAAAAAAAAAAACAATTCTGTTGCTTTTCACAAACAAGACAAAGGCTTAACACGTTAGAAGTGTTTGTTTAGACAACAACATTTTAGCCAAAATGTCTAACAACAGAAAAAATGTGCTGCTTAAGCTCATTTATTTATGTTCACGAGTCAAAGATCGTTGCTAACAACTAGCTGTGCTACAGTGAGGCTGTCATCCACACAGTTTCCACCCCCTGGTCTTTTCATAGCTTTGTGGAGGGTTTTCAGTTTGGGAGGTAAACCCTCATAAATAATTGCAGGTCTTCTGCCATCAGGAATATTTATGGCTGGGATGTGAAGGCAGCTGCACGTCCTGCTCTTCAAAGCCGATAGAGAAACCAAGAGAGAATATATCTGCCATTCAAACGCATGATTATGGTTTCAATCTATAGAAGCTTTTAGTTATGCTGTTGTGTTCCTGCGTTACAGACTGCATTTGGACAATAACTGGACAGAAGGGAAACAAGTGTAATATGTCCCACTATCCGTCAGGAAAATGGTTGTCACTGTATACATTTATTTCTCTCAGGACACAAATCAATATAACAGCAGGGAATTGAAGCCATTAAAGACAGAAAAAAGCAAAATAAATATAATTTTGATTCAGACAAAGCTACACCTTATTACCGTCTCAAATGTCATTTATTAATTAATCATTTTTGTCAATTCTGTGTTTGTTTTCTCTCAGTGACCTGGAACCAGAGTGGCTGGACGACATTCAGAAGAATGGCGAGCTTTTCTACCTGGAGCTGAGCGAGGGTGAAGAGGAGGCTGCACTGGCCCAGGCGAATGGCAGCCAGGGTGCGTCCACTAATCACGTTCGCTTTAGCGAAAAGGAAGCAGAGATCATCACAGAGCAAAACAAGAAGCAGCGGTGTGGCTCACGGACAAAAGGCGAGTCCACGCTGAAGAGGCTAGTCAGGATCCTGAGGCGAAAACGCCGGTTGTCTCAGCGCAGGGGAGCAGGGAAGGACGGATGCAAGGACGGATGCAAGGACAGCTCGACTCAATCGCCACCAGCTTCCATCCTGAAGACCCAGTCAAGCCAAAGGCTGGGTGTGACTGTCCAGCAGCAGCTGAAGGAAGTATATGTCTACCTCAACCCTAAACGTCTTGGAGGTTCATCGACACCTGTGTCCCACAGTGGAGGCCTGTTGGAGGCTCTGCTAGGGGTGGTACATCGTCCCACTTGGAGCACGCTAGGACACACAGACCCCACAGCTGTCAGACAGGAAGACAGACTGACTGTTCATGGATTAATACCCAACAGCCCTGCCATCAAATGTGGCCAGATCCTTATTGGTGAGACCATTATTCGGACAGTTAGTTTTTAGTTAACTGCAGCCAACTACAACTCTATTCTTGTTTGTCATCTTATATGAACTGTGGTATCCCAGTCAAGTTCTAAAGGTCCAGGTTTGGTGGTGATGATGTGTAGTCACAGCTCAGTGGACCACGATTACCAGGAAAATACAGTTATGATTTTAGTAACAGTCATTTATTGAGTCCCAAACCATCACTGACTCATTTATTCCCACACTAATGCATTGGGCTGCAGTCACTACAACATGCACACACATTTCAGCAGTAGATATGAGCCTAAAGCCTAAACGATAAGGATAATTTACTTCAGGTCAACAGTAACCATGTAACTTAAGTAGATTAACTACTGTTTGTGAAGGCAACCAGATAGATTTGTCATTATTGTGAGGGATTTATTGCTAGAAGCTGCCCAATTTCAGACTGAATCTGCTTTTTTCATTCAATATAAAGCAAATAGCCAAACTTTTTCATGGTTCTGAATCCAACGAGTAATACAAATCACAATCATGGTTTCAGATTTCATCTGTCTTTAAAAACCACACAGTTAAAATATACTAAATTATGCGTGCAGGACGTTGACGGCTACTTCTCATGGCCAACTCTGCTCAGCATCTGCATTCAGTATTTGTGGAGTAACCCTAAATGCAGGTTCTGGGCCTTTAGAAATGGTAATCAGTCTGAAAGCCGGGATCTCTGAAGTGATTTTCTTCTATCTGGTCTAATCATCGGGCAGTTTCTACTAGCAGACAAAGGAATGCCGGTTGTGCTTTGCCACAAATGATTGCCCACATGAGTTACTGTTTAGAGAAGCTTTATGCAGCACAGCAACATGCTTAAACAATTACAGTGGTTAAATACCTGAAATAGCTCTGTTGGTGAAATGGTAGTGTGGCTCCCTGCACATAAGCAGGTGAAGCTCCATAAAGGACAAAATAATAAAACTAAAAACCAGAAACAACATCATATGTTTGTATAATTGATAAGTTGCTAATAAATGTTTTCTGTCTTTGTGCCGTGATCAGGCGATGTGCTTGTGGCAGTGGACGATGTGGACGTGAACTCTGAGAACATTGAGAGGGTTTTGTCCTGCATCCCTGGACCTACACAGGTTAGTGCTTATGAATCAACAAAAACCCCAACTGCATTCCAAGAAACGCAAGTTTTCTAGTTTTCGTCATATATAGTATTGACCTTGCATTGCATTTGAACAAGTTGTCTCTGCTAGTGCCCAACTAGAATAAGCCTTCTAAATTTAAAAGTGGCGTTTACATCCTCAAAATTCGAGCGAGACACAAACAACCAACAGTAAATATAGACATGAAATGACTCTGAAACACTTTGGTTCTTGTAAGATGTTAAAATGTGCATAGAAAGCAAAAGGCAGAGCCGGTTAACATTAGAAAACCCACAATTACTGAGAAATGATGCTTTGATCAGCAGCAAAAAAAAAAATCCTTGGACTGTGCCTCAGTTGTGCCTTAGCACCAAAAAGCAGACCATCAAACAGTAGGAATTTGCAAATAACAGAGTGCGTACAGGGTTGATGGCGAGCACAGCGGATAGACGGGACTGTGGTGTGACTCTTTTTCGGTGCCACAGGAAGCTGTTGTGGGATCGAAAACTCAGCTGATTAGAAGATGTAGTTGGAAACGGAATTACACCGCAGGGAAAGAGCAACTGAGATTTTTTGGAAACTACAAGGCTCCACAGTGACTTTAGAAAAAAACCTGAAATAGAGTTGTACTGCTGACAGAATGACTGTTTTGTGTGTGTGTGCGTGCATGTGTGTGTTTTCTGTGTACCACCCCTCTCAGATGGAACATAGACAGCTCTTATTATGGTAGGAGGAGCAAATATGAGTAATAACGTCAACCGGCCATGCTCTTTACTAATGCTAGACAAACTACAGTTATTGTGTGTGTGTGTGTGTGTGTGTCTCCATCCATGAGCGAGCACTAAATGACTGACATCAACTGACTGGAATTTCAGTGAGAGCGCACTCCAGTCTAACCACATCCTTATTATTTATGATGAGAGAGAGTGCTCCAGTTAGCCCACTCAGCCTCTTTATCCAATTATTCCCCAGATTTAGAGTTTGCCGAGAAAGTTCTCTACCCGTTTTTCCCTGTGCCGCTAGCTCAGTGTAATCCAATCTATTTCCCACATCTTTCACGCGTCCTCAAGCAATAATTGCTTCAAATGCATTTTACGACCTTGGCCTTTGCTTTCACCTCACTCGCAGACTGCACAGGAGTCAGGCAGAGTCACCAGTTGAAAGGTACATCCCATGGTGCTCCCCCACTATTCAGCTCTTCTTTAATAATATCCCTAAGATTGGGCAAAAATGGCTGGGAGCCCAGATGGAGGCGCCTGCTGGAGAGGCGGGTGGCCTGTGGTTAGTGCTGACAGGGCTTGGAGAGATCTGGGAGTGATCGCAGGATTAGAAAAATACATTTCTGACCAGAGAGTATGATTTTTTTTTTCTTGGTCGGCACCGTATGGTCTAGGATTGAGTAAACAATTCAGAATGTACCTTTTTGAACATAATTTATTTCTTGGTGCATCTTAACTGTCTGTTTTCCCTCAGCGTGTGTGTGTGTGAAACAGTGTAAGCAGCCGCGAGGCGTTCAATAAACGGCATATTTCATATTCCATGTTTCAGACAAACACCAAAATATAGTTGGGGCGTGTCCAGTAAAGATGGAGCAGTGGTTTGAGGTCAAATCCCAGCAGAATCTCCACTACTCTTCCTGTCCTTCAGCTTTTCTTCCACATACCTCAGTGGGAGAAAACTCCTCAGGCCTGCCGTGTCTTTATATGATATTTCCCTTTGTATTCTATTTATACAGCACAGAGGTAAAAAACCAAAAAATGCAGTAATATTGTGTTCAAGTGGAAGTGTTTTACATGTCGTTATGTATGTTTTTCAGCATACATTTATATATTTAACTCTATATTTAGTTGGTCCTGACCACTGGATTCAGCCAGACTCTACCAGCCTTTAGGATCTTTCTCATCTGACTTCTGGTTCTGATTTACTTGACTTAACCTCAGCTCAGCCCCACAGACGGCCTCTCCGTCGCTGACAGGTTTCAGCCCAGATTCAATGCAACGCGTGGACTGGTTTTCCTGCCCTGGCGTCTCTATATGTAGCCGACATGAAGCCTTTCTTTGTTTGAAATTGAATGCATTGTGTTGTCACCAGTTATGTGAACATTTGAGCAATATAATGCATCTCATGTATTTTTTTTGCACGTGCATAGGAAGAGAATAACTGCGTAACATGTGTCTTTGAGGTATTACTTACAGGTTTAATGTATACGTGTCTGCAAATCCTTAATCGCTGGATCAGAGCTCTGATTGAAAGAAGACTGATCTTTAGCCAAACTTTTGATTTGACTTGATGCAGTTGAATGATGTATAGTATCTTAATCCGTAAGGGTCACAGCCTCCATTAGTTATAATCTGATGATGGCTGACTGAATAAGACCTTAACGTTTGGCCGGGCGGTTTCTTTTTTTAACAGCGTGACGACAGAGCTGCTTTTTCTCCTCCTGTGCACCTTGACTTCACGTGTTTCCGTGTGCGTGCTCGCTGGATTTCCATGCAGCTCTCTCTCTCTGTTTCTGTTTCCACTGTGACTTGAATGAAGGACAATGTAAAATAGAGCGCGGGAGTATGGAAAGTTAGGAAAAAAAACAAAACAATAATCCTGCACAAATGAGGGAAGAGCAGCCGTTTGTTGTCCTGCCACCGTTTCTGCAGTGGTCTGGTTTTAATTTAGTAAAACACACTCGGAGAAGTGTACAAACACACGGACACACACACAAACACACACAGATTCCTTCTGTTTGTTATTGTGCGGTTAGCTCTGGATGTTGGTGTCACTTTCTCTCTGACAATCTGCTGTTCACTTTTTTGCCTTTTTCCTCAGTTAATGTCGAACAGATTGAGCTCTTCTTCCTCCTGTCAGCACGACACACACAAACACACATACACACAAGTAATGTTGTCTCGCTCGCCAAGTGTCATCATGTGGAGCCACAACGTAACTTGTAAATTTTTTAGAAATTAATGAATGGATTGTTGTTTTTTATTATTTTCCACATATTGTGTCCTCTTTTTCTCAATTATTTTCTTGCCATCAACTCATCCCTGTGTTCCCTCCATCTTTCCAATCGCTGGTTCCATTCTGGATTTTAAAAATCATCGTCTATTATCTGCCTCTTCCAGGTGAGGTTGACTTTAGAGACAGTGGCTCCAATGGACGACAGCAATGCTGATACCTCATCCACCCGCAGGCCAAAGTCCTCCCCACCAGTCAGCCAGCTGGTGCGCCTGCTGTGGGGCGAGGACACGGCTGAACTCCAGATGTCGATCGGACACATCCCACATATCGCCATGTACCTGTCACTTAAACTGGACTCAGCATCGCCACAGGATGAGGTCAGTTTGTTGATGTTATAGTTGTTGAAATAATGTCATGCGTCACTGCTCTGAATCCCTTCTGGATCTCAACAACAAAGCTATACAAAGGTTTCACTTTATCGTGAGTACAGAGATCTTAAAATCCCCTCTGTAACTCTTTTACGGCTTAATCTTGAACCAGCTCCCCCCACATTTCCTCCCACCCACCATTGTACTATCATTAAAACAGGGATGTTTGAAGAGCAGCCCATTTAGAGCCTGGATCTTCCAGTGGAAATGTGAATAAAGTTCTAAAAACGATCCTGTCGTTCCACTGGTGAGAAAAAAAAGGTATTTTAATCAGCAACATAGGGCAGCTCGTATATCTGTGAGAGAAGCAGTGAGTGAAGAGACTGGATGAACAACTTCATGATATTAATATGACAATAACAAAAGAAGTGGCCGGATAAACAGAATGAATCGCGTGTTATTGAAATCTACACCCCAATCTCTTTTTATTCCATCTCATTAGAAAGAAAAGTGGTTTTGGAAAACCTCTCCATCACTTTGTGGTCAAACTGTGACTCTGAGCACTGCTACTAAACTGCACTTAAATTTCTGAACTGTAACAACCAGACTCGTTTTATCATCCACATTCTTACTCAGTGCGCCCTGATGATTGAGTGTTAAGAGTGACCATAGCTGTGGAGGAAATCCCACGTCCAGGAGTGGAAAGCTTTCTCTGACTTTCTGTGACGTGAGTCAGATTCTTCAGAAACTACTGCTCTGGGTGACGTCCAGCGCCTTGCGGGAGCTACTAACAGGAAAGAGAAAGAGCGGGGAGGGAAATGAGAGAAGTCAAGGAGCGCCGCTCCAAGCGCAGCTCCTGTCAATAAACGATCCATCATTTTAATGCTGCAAACTTAATCCTCTCCAGGGTGAATCCACACATGCCCTCTGGCTAAAGCGCAGCAGGCTATAAACAAAACAGCACATTTCCTTTTTTTAATTGGAACCATGCGTGAGCCACTGTTTTATTTCCCAGCTGCCTTGCGTTAAAGTGCTAATGTCAAAGTTGTGTGATATCTTTTTCTAATGCGCAAACGGCACCCATTTGTTGAGCGACACTGGTATCACTTTCCCTTGTGGATAGTACTGGCAGGTTTATGTTTTCTTTATGGTTGTACTTCATTGCTCTGCAATTCCTTTTCTGCACGTCAGGCTTTTATTTATTTATTTATTTTTAAAAAATTCATCTTGACCTAAACGGCAGCTGAGATCGAGTTGTCTGGAGCCACATCAGCCGGCCGTTGATTTTCTAAATGACGGCGACGTGCAAGAACCCGCTCATCTCTGACTTTTCTTTCGTCCTTTGATTGCAGGGTAGCAGAAATTGGAGAGGTCGCGTGGTGGAGTTTTAACTGTGCGATGATTTGGTGATGTGATTTTGTTTTATTTCGTAGCTGCAGCTGAAAGGGTCTTTGTGCTGGTTGTCCCTCAGCAGCACTCACATACTTTTAGCAGACGACTTGTGCATGGTTTTGACCCCAAGGTCAGTATCTGTCTAAGGCAGCTGCTTGTGTTTTTGTTGCGGTTGCCAAGGCTGAGAGAGGAAGGTTTTTATCCCCTCACACACCACTCTGTCCTCTGACCCTCTCTGCAACCCACCTTGTATCCTTCAAGGCTGTCGGCATGCTGAGAGGAATACTAACATCCCAATACACTGAATCTGCTCACAACACTCTCTGGTGTTTTAGCTGGAACAATCTTTTAGGTTCTAAAAGTGTTGAAACTAGAGAAATAATAAAATCAAGCACTCAGCGCCAGCATCATCAAGATGTACACATCCGGTTCCCACAACACAGATGAGAGTTTTCCGGAGTGTTAGCCCAATTCCTGTAATTCCTGAATTTACGGTTCTTTACTCTGGAAAGTTAAGCCACTAAAATGTTAAAGTGACATTTATTTTGTTCACTCCTAAGTGAAAATGGGTTTGACAGCAAAACTTGCACCAAACTATTTGAGATGATAGGACAAACATCCAGCAGCCCATCCGTTCATTCTTCTGCATAACTGAGTGGAGATGTAAATTCTGGTAACTGCAGCATCCAGCAGCAGATATTTCACATTTTTATGCGACCTTATCGAGTGATCGTTTAACCAGAGGTTTTCTGCTCTCAGCTTCATGTGCAATTTCCCTGACAAGGAGCAACACTTAAACCAGATATTCCAAATGGTCCTGTATGTGTTTGTTCAGGAGGAGATCCTGTACCAGTACCCGGTGTCTGAAGCATCCGGTCAGCTGAAAGGAGTGAGGGGGATCTTCCTCACTCTGTGTGACATGCTGGAGAATGTCACAGGAGGGAGGATCATCAGGTATGGTGAAGCAACACGGAGAAAACAGTCATGCAACTGGTTCAACAGGATATACATATTTCACAATGTCAAAATATATACATCCTGAATAGGAAACAATATGATCTTTGTTTTGAGTTTGTTACGATGACTATGAATTTTCTTGTATGAAAAAGACACTTTATTATACTTTATTATATCTCTGGTTTATATTTAAAAATGTCAGTGATGCCTCAAACCAATTCCTTTAAGTCCTTTAATATGATCAGCATATACATTTTTCTAACAAAACCTTCTAACATTCCCTCAGTTCTTCTCTTCTCCTCGGGAAACATCTGGTGCATGTGGGCTACTGGAAGGAAAACAACAACCTGTTGGTCATTGGTCTTCCTGCTGAGAGGTAGACGGACACAAACATGCTGCACATTGATTTTCCTCCGACTGGCTCCCATGTGGTAAAGGAGTAGAAGATCTGACAAAGGATTGTCTGGATACGACTTTTGAATGATTCTGGTGCTGTAATAATTTCCCTGAGTGTGACGTCTGCCGTGCGCTCGGGAAATTATAATGGAAACATATTTCAGAGCGTGATCTGTAAAAACAATTGGACATAGCTTTTTTCTGAGCTGCAGCTTTGCACACATGCTCATATCTGTCCCTCACTGGCAGGATGAACACCTCTTTAAGAAGCATGTGGTTTTAAAAAGACTCTTGAGATGAGTCATATAAGCGCCTGTCTCTCTCTTTTAGCAACCAGGTCAGAACAATCAATCATAATCTCAGTTTAGAGATAATTGTTTGTGGATGGATTCCTGACAAACACAAACCACAAGTAGAAAAAAACAGGGATTTATAAAAACCTTCATAGCTTCTAGCTGTTACTCCCAGTCTTTGATAAGCAGTAGATCTGTAAGACAGTAAGAGGTTAATCCAGGTCTCTTTCTGACATTTCTCTGTGTCCCTCCAGGGTTCCCCTCTTGTATCTGCAGACAGTGGTGGGAGACGTTGTCCGGACACTAAAAGTGATGTACGGCTCTTTGGACAGGTTTGTTTGCCTTAGCTTTCCCATGATCCCGCTGAGGAACCTGGCTAAACCTCGCTTTGTGTTATTTTTAATGCTTAAACTATAGGAGAATTAAAAGCAAAAGGTGATTTCAGCTTGATTTTAGACAAACGAATTGTTTCTTATTTGCTAATCATGTTTTCATCCGTTGAATGCGATATGATGACCCCTTCGCTGTGACCCCCACAGCGCCTTCTGCCGGGCAGACCACGCTCCCAGGTTGGACCATTTCTTCTGCCTGTTCTTCCAGCAGCTCATCCAGCCGTCTCGTCTGAGGGACGGCTCCACAGCTCCGCCCCCAGACGTCTCAGGGACCCTTTTTCTCGATGGGCTCCCAGCAGTCCGATGGCTCACACTGCCTCCAGAAATCAAGGTGTGTTCACATGAAGCTCTAATTTTATCAAGAAGCTCACATAAAACTAAGTAAAACAGTATTAGTGTTCCTTCATATATTTTAAGGTTGGCTCAAATACAGCTCTAGTGCCCTCTTGTGTCCTTAAGTTATAATGACGCAAAATGAATAAAAGCTTAATAATATTTGCAAAACTGGAAAACTGAAACTATTTAACCTACACACACACACACACACACATTTCCGTGTAAATTATTTTTTTCCCATCCACAGGTGGAGGTGGATACTGTTCTCTCTGATTTTGAGTCTTCTGATTTTGGTGAAATGGTGAGACTCTTTAAAAACATAACTATTGATGTAATGCACTTCCAAAAACATGGACGCTATCTGTGTTCTGGCTTTAACAGGAGACGGTTTAGGTCATGTTCATGTGCACTCGCATGTGCATTGAGTGTTTTAATGGGGTCTGGCTTGTTCTTGTAAGTGAAGTAAATTAAGTCATTATCTTCTTCTTTTTTAAAAATCAATTTATATTTTTTTCATTTGCAGTCTGAGGATTTTTTTGGCCTGAGGCGCCTGTATCTCATTCTTGGCTCCTGTCTGTTCTACAAGGTTGGTGTCACAGTCAAAACACTGTCTAGACAGCTTAAATGTCAACTGTGAAAGACCCAGCTATCAGTAACTGTATGCAGAAGGTGGCCTTTCACATCGTATTACACGATAAGTGTGTCAGCTTGACTCGGGGGCAAATCATCAACCTAATTACTGTTTAACTATTAACGTAATGGAAACGGGAGGAGGCGAGTTGGCTGCAGTGTGCTTCATACTGCAAAAAAACGTTTTAACAGGATTTGTACAAGATTTTATTATAATAAAACAGCCAGTAATGCAATTGAGTATTGTTTCTAATTTTTCTATGTTTGTTTAAAATTTAATACAGGAAAAAATAAGAATGAATCACAACGTAATGATTACAGAGCCCCAAAAAAGGCTTTTTTTAAAACATTTGTTTATTGAAGCGTTATTTACACCCTCGCCTCCTCCCAGTCCTACCTGATCGCCAACCATTTGCCTAAGGAGGACCTGCTGGACGTGTGCCTGTACTGCCAGCACTACTGCCTGCTGCCGCTGGCATCAGAGCAGCGTGTGGGTCAGCTGGTCATCTGGAGGGAGGTGTTTCCTCAGCAGAGAGCCAACGGCGGTGGCATTGTGCCCAGATACAGCCAGCCTCAAGGACGACACTTCCTTCTCATAGTGGGGCTGGTGAGGCGGCAGCTCAACAACCAGTGTTCCTCTGCACTTTATACACTGCATTTCCCTTCATACCATCTAATTTACTATAGGTTTTGTTACTTACTTCTGTTTTCCCTCTACAAATCATTGACTTGCTTGTGTGTGTGTGTGTGTGTGTGTCTTCTCTCCACATCAGAGGCACTTCATGCAGTGTGTGCTGTTAGAAGCTGGTGGCTGTGCTTCACCAGCTCTGGGCTCTCCAGGACCTGACTGTGTATACGTGGACCAGGTGGACCTCATTCAGCTTTTTCTTGATGAATTCCTGATATAACATACAAATGTCTTACACATTAACACAAACTAAGACTCCCCCACACTCTGACCTCAGGTGAAGGCCACCTTGCTGCAGTTGGAGGTGTTGGAGGCCGGTATTGAAGAGCGTCTGAATGCTCCACCTGCTCCCTGCCTTTCCTGCGCTGACTGGTTCCTCCCAGCCGCCACAGCCCGTGACCGTCTGGACAACCTGGCCTCTTCCTCCCCTGTTTTCAGTAAACTAGCCGGGGCAGTTAAAAGCTCCTCGTCGGGGGCCAGAGGCCGTAGCTTGTTTGGGGAAAGGTCACGGAGGCCAAGCCCCCAGAGGAGTTTATCAGATAGTGGAAGTGAGGGACAGATGGATGCTGGGTCAGGGTCCAGTTCGTCCATGACTCCGGGTTTCAGCCCACATTCCACACCAGACTCGGCGAGGAAGCTCGGAGGACGACGGGATTCTCTGGGGTCTGATGGAAGTGGAGGCAGTGGAGGCCTCTTCAAGGTACAACAGGAGAGACGTAAATAAAACGCACTGAGGATGCACAAAAAATTCCATACATTTATTGTTTTTAAGAAATGTGCATTGTTGAAATACAAGGTAACACCATCAGTTATTCACAAGAGGCAGAATAAATCATCATTACTCTTAAATTATAACTCGTATCATATATTTTATTTGCTCTTGTACTCACTTTGTAGTATTGTACTGTAAAGCAGTACTCTGGATAACTCCTGTTGTGTACTTTAACACTAGAGTCCCAGGAAGAAGCATCCAAACCCATTTTACCTGGGCACGCTGAAGAAGACCCTGACCGAGAGGGAGACAGAGGAGATGTATAACACCATGAAGTAAGAGGTTTTCACTCACTCCAGATGTATATTTAATGTTGTTATTGTATTCGTATTTTACATAAAGCAATGGTGTCCTGTGTTTGTGACAGACTGACCTCGGGTGCTGAAAACACCTTGTTCCACTACGTCCTGATGGAAACTATTCAGGGAATCTTCATCGCTCCAACTCACAGAGAAGTGGCTCAGCTGAGCGGCTCCATCCACCCACAGCTCATCCGCAACTTCCACCACTGCTGCCTCTCCATTCGGGCTGCGTTCCAGCAGAGCCTGCCAGCCAGGGTGACACTGATCATACTCTGTGCAGACACACGCACATATTGATATACTTTCATGTAGACCACATAATGCCTTTAAGCTGTGAGGTCTCACACAACCGGCAGGTGCATTGGTGTTATTCCACATCAGCTGCTTTGAAAACGCCAGAAATCCAACTGATTCATAAACGAGTGATTTTCATTCCTGCAGGGTCGTCGGGCTGCTGACAGGCCTCAGGGCGGTGGTTGGGGCCTGGGCCCTGTGAAGGAACACGGGGTCCTGTTCCAATGTAAACCAGAGAACTGGACCGACCAGAGGAAACCGGCTCCCACCATGACTTACTGGGTCATAGGGTACGACAGCTTCTTGAGCTCTGCACCAGTGACTCCAGAAATGGGGAATGCAACTGTTCAGCTTTCTTTTTTAACCATGAAGGACCAACAAAAAGTAACCTGTGGTGTGGCTGAACCCAGTAATGTTTTTAGGTTGAAGATTTGTAGTATTTGTGTTCATAGTGGAAAACTTATGTTTTGTGTGTCTAGTTTCCTCACACAGAGCACTACAGAGTTATCTAATGTCTGTTCCTCTCGTCTTTTTTCTTTCTCTTTCAGACGGATGTTGCTCGAGCCTGTCCCTCAGGAATTCTATGTTTGTTTCCATGACTCAGTGGCAGAGGTTCCTGTGGAGATGGCCTTCAGACTCTCCTTCGGTCTGGCCCTGTGATGCGTTGTCTCTCTTTAGATTGAGAGTTTCTTAAGCTGCTGGCCGATGTCACACCTGGACATTTTCGTGCCTTGTTGTTAAAGCAGGTATCCAAGTTCCACTGCGGAAGCATCTCAGTGTTTTTGTGTATATGAAAAGCCACTCGGTGAATACCTCAGACATGTTGGCATTAACCTCTGATATGAGCAGACGAAACCTTCCAGTGAGAGCAGTCGTCTTGACAGTTTACTGCAAGTAAGTTTATTAAGCTGGATGAATAATAATAATTACGCTGCTGTGCACATCTCTATGCTGATAGAGTAAATTGACAAAGGTTATATTGTTCCTTCAGAAACTGTATGTAGTGTTGAGAAGGAATCACATTTATTAATTTAACTGTACAGTTTTGTATGGAATTTTTTTACCTGAATGAACATTGTTTGATATTTAAAAAAGCAATACAGTTTGTCAGTTTCATTTTTGTAAACTAATAACAGATGTTTTACACATAATTTACACGAGTTAAAGTAAACAACAAGTCTCAAATCTTGTCCAAAAATATGGAAACCATAATCATTCAGTGTTTGACTGTACATAGATTTTAATTCCATAATTGAGCTGCGTGTTATCCCCGCAGGAAGAGACATTATGTATTTTAATGCAGCAACTCTACAAGCAACAAAAGTCAAGCTGATAAAAAGTAAATCCAGGAAAAGAAAGGAAACTGTCTTCTTCGTCAGTCTAACTCGGAGAACTTGTGTAATGGAAATGCCATTACATCCAGGTGAGAGAGAGGGAGACCTATAGCCACTTCAACAGAAACGTGTCCCTTCAAAATTCAGGCTGCACTTTGCACCAGCAGCAGGTTCCTCTTGTAACACTCAAGGCTGCAGAGAGGAACCCCAGTCTTTGAGCAGGAGTATTTCTTCAGGTTGGTACAGCCGATGACTCCACAGCTCAATGGGGCTGGAGGTGGAGGACAGGGAGGTGCTCGGGCTGGAGCAGGGACCCCTGTGGGGAAGGAGATAGCCATTCCCTGTGCAGAGTCACTATATCGAACCATGGGGCACTGGTTCTGCTTGGACTTCTTCTCCTTTAAGCTTTTGATCTTGGCCTTGCTGGTTTTAGTTAGTCTCTCTATTGTCTGGTTCTTGTTCTCCTCTGCTTTCTTGGCAGCCTGCAGACGCCTCTTCCGAGCTCGTTCCTCCCGTTTCTGCATCATCTCAGCTGTCATCTCCTTCTCCTTGTAGCCCATAGGGAGCTCCAGGAGAGGCTGACTCTGCTGCTTGTGTAACAGGGCTTTCTGTAAAAGAACAGCAAGAAAAGCACTTAGGAAAAACGTGCTACTGCTTAGATAAATGGAAAACTTTCTGGTCTTCCCTGCTTCTGTTTCTCTTCCTCACCTGTCTGGCTGTGAGCAGAGACTCGTCAATTTCTTTCTTCAACTCTCCATTATCATCTAGTTCTCCCTTTTCCAGAGCATCCAACCATCTCTCCTCCTCGTCCACCGGCCCACCCAGCATGGAGTCTGAGTCCATGTCTGGCAGAGGAGACGTGGCCAGGTTGCTGTCTTCATCTGAGAGAGGACAAACAAAACTCACTCAGTTATTTAGTCATTAAAACAAAATAAGAATATTTCATCCAAATTTGTTAATCTCTAGCAGCTCTTCTAGTAAGTCACCCAGCCAGGCACGATATTGCTCCAAAGGCACAGAAGGCTCATCGTCGTCCTCGTCATCATCCTCATCGTCATCGTCGTCATCATCATTATCAATGATCATCAATGGAGAGGGAGGTCGGGCCACACCGGGATGAACGGTAAAGGTGGGCACACTGGTAGAGACAACAGGAAATGGATCACACCGTACACATCTGAGATGATCAAACAAGGCCACAGTCAACATCACCGCTCACCTCTTGGTCCCCAGCGTCTGACCTCCCAGTTTGATCTTGAGTCGGAGCTGAGGTGGAGGCCGAGGAACCATGACAGGTTGAGGCTCCGGGACATCGGCAAAGCTGTGGTGCTTCTTCTTGTGCTTCTTGTGTTTTTTGTGTTTCCGCTTGTGGATGCTGTGCAGGCCAGAGCCCCCTTCACCTGTGGGGGACAAAGGTGATTTATACATAGGTATGTATGAATGGGTACACTGTGATAGGCTCCCTGCTAGACATGTTATCCATTGCCATTTCCGACAGATGCAGATGAAGTTTTTTCAAATCTTCTTTACTTTATTAATGGAAAAAGACAAAACCATACAAATTTGGTCTTTACTTTAAACGCTGCAAAAATACACCAACTTTGTTTTAAAACCAGTTTAAACAAAGCCGTTAAATTATTTTTACGGCTGGGAACTCTTGAAACATCAGTTTCCCATGACAATCGAATTAAATTATGTTTAATTTCAATTTTAAACTTATCTTTAATGAAATCCCAGAGAGTTTACTCACCGAGAAACCTGGGGTGAATCATGTCCTTTTTTTTCCCCATTGAAACGACGTCAGGGATGTAAACACCACGGACTCGACACGTAGCACAAACCAACCAGCTGCAAGACACACATTAAACACAACTGACACCTTCAAACACACACGTAGAACACGACCGCTGCGGTTGCTATCATGGGTTTTTCCTCGTTAGGTAAGATACAAGAGCATGTTTTCGCTTTACTTTATTTCGTGTACTTATGTAGTAAAACGTAAGATGCTAACCTTGAAAGAGGAGGTCTTAACCGATAATTACCTTATCTAGCCAGGGGGTAACTCTCGTTTGCTAGCAAGCATTCACGTCCAACGGCTAACGGTAGAAAGACCATCGCAGAAAATGGCAACTTTAAGGGGAAAGGGCATTAAACCTGCGGTAATTTGGCCGTAACACACTAGAATGTAGCAGCAACGTTTTGAACGCTAACAGAAGTCAGATCAACTAACAACACGGAAGTTCGTCTTCTTCGTCGTTTCCGAAAAGTGTTTTTTTTTTTTTTCCCCTGTGGATACAGTTGTTGCTCTCTAGCGAGGAAAACGACTGAACCAAATTTCACACCGGTAAGAATTTAAGGATATCTATTTTATTACCAGCCACTAACAATACGATATTCACTTAAATAAAAACACGAAATTTTGCTTTGTAAAAGAAGTGCAAGCTAACTGTTCTTATTCTTATTCGTATTATTTTGAATTGAAGCTGGGCAATGTTGTTAACATACGGGATACTGACCACTGGTCGTCATACATGCCTACATTAACCATAAGCCCCTGCAGTGACGCATGCTAATGCTAGGCGGCAGTATGCAGCTGCACTCATTGTTGAAAGACACGATTTTACATCAAGAAGTAAAAGAGACGCAAGGTCGTTTACGTCAGAACCTGCCACCACTTTGTTTGGATTAATTTAAAGAATAAATTTGCTTCAGCTGTTCACGGTACAGTGTCCTGGTGAGTGTAAACTCTGAAGCTAACGTGTCCCTTAAGCGTTAGCATACAGTGATTTGTTTTGTTTGTTTGATTCTTTTTTTAAAAAGTAACATATAGTAATTAAATTCTTTCATTTCATTCACATATAGTAATTAAATTGTAATTTAATTACTATATGTGAATGAAATGAAACTAGTAAATTAGCTGCCATAGACACAGTGTGTTGAATTTGTGGTTACATTAAGCAGTGTAAGATTCAGGGCTGTGAGAAACATGTTTTTCCTGTTACACATTGTCACTGGACTGGTTAAAATGTGCACTGTGATTTAGACACATAATAGAAAACCTCCACTTGAGTGTAGGACGCAGTTTAAATGCACATTAAACCTGACTAATGAACCCGTCAGTCATCTTAAACCAAACCCAGAAGCTTCAGTGTGAGCCTCAGCAACAGGTGGAGACTCAGTGTCAAACCATTTGTCGCTCTTTGCAGGGATCATGAACTACGCTCGCTTCCTGACGGCTGTGAGTGCAGCCAGAAATCCCTCTCCCATCCGGGTTCTGAGTGAGTACTACTACTGGTCTGCTTTCACTCCTGTTTGTTTTTTTACAAATCCATTAATACATCTCACGGGATTTGCTTTTCTGTTTTTAATGTAGCCATAAACAGAAGCTCTTGTTGAGTGTTTACATGATTTAATAGGTTATTTGAAGAAATCAACATGGAAAGAGATTCTGTCCTGACATCTTAACTGCTGGTGTAGGTTACAGGTTGTGTTATGATTCCTGCAGGTGTGTTTCTTAATGTAATATTAATATTTTAGCTGAAACTACAGTGTTTTTCAATCCTCTTCTCATCTGCACGTAGCCGAGCTGCAGCAGCGGTCGCCTCCAACCCTGATCTCTTTGGCCGGAGGAGCCCCGAACCCCAACACCTTCCCCTTCGAGTCAGCAAGCATCACGTTGAAGAATGGACCGGTGGTGAACTTCGATGAGGCTGCGATGAAGAGGGCACTGCAGTACTCCGCCTCAAGTGGGTGAGAGATGAAGACAGGATAATCTTTCACTTCTTCATGTGATTTAAAAACACAAACATCTCTGTTCATGAAAATGCAGTGGTGATTTAAAAAAAACCCCACAAATTATTGGTTTTGATGAAACTAGATCTTATCAGCCACAGTAAAGCTGCATTTTGGGATTTGAGAAATGAGATGTTGTTCCCTTGTGCTAAATAAGGTTTACAGCTCGCATGTTCTGTATCTGTAAATGCCACTGGTTGTTACTGTTGACTCTATTGTGCTCTGAGTTTGAAAAATCATCCTCTCTACATAGAATCCCTGAACTGGTGACATGGATGAAAAACCTGCAGAAGAACCTTCACAATCCACCAACTACAAACTACTCCCCTGATAACGGCCAGATGGACCTTTGTGTGACAACAGGGAGCCAGGAGGGGCTCTGTAAGGTGTTTGAGATGCTGGTTAACCCTGGAGATAACGTTCTGCTGGACGCACCAACATATTCAGGCACACTGGCAGCGGTGAGACCAACTATTTTACACTGCTAATTTTATTTATATCAGCATTAACATCCAGAAGCTGATGTCGTTGTCTGACCTCCTACTTTTTTCTCTGTAGCTTCAGCCACTTGGTTGCAACTTAATCAATGTTCCCAGTGATCAGCATGGCATTATACCTGCAGCCCTGAAGGAGGTGTTGTCCCGGTGGGACCCCTCAGACGTCCACGCACCCGGCAGCTCCGCTCCCAAAATACTCTATACCATACCCAATGGAGGAAACCCCACCGGCGCCTCCATGACGGCTCAGAGGAAGAAAGAAGTGTATGAGGTTTGCCTCCTGCAAAGACACAGAACAAGGACTCAGAAATGCTCATGTCTGCACACATACAGAGTCAGAGATGGCAGATAGTTATGTCTTATGAATCACCCTGAATCTCTTTGCAGTCATATTAAACCAGAGCTGTCAGTGAAGTGCTGACTCTTCTAATTAGAGCTTGATTTCCCTGCAGATTTTACCCACTCATTTTCTATTTATGTCCCCTGCTGTTTTTTTCCCCTCTTCCCCCTCACAGCTAGCCAGGCAGTATGACATGCTCATCATCGAGGATGACCCGTACTATTTCTTGCAGTTTGACAAGGTATAAAGAGAGTTCACTCACTTTGACGTGACATTAAAATTAAAAAAAAAAAAGGTGGTGTCATCTACTTCATTGCTAGTTCATGGTCCTAAATTTAAACTAGTATAAATAAAGTGAGTCTCCTGGGAATCATCTTATGTGTTTTGCAGCCGTGGACCCCTACATTTCTCTCCATGGATGTTGACGGCAGGATCATCAGGACAGACTCATTCTCTAAGATCTTATCATCGGGGTGAGTGTCGGTCTGTGTGTGTTTGGGTGTGTAGCACATTTGAAGCTGTGCTGCAACACAGTGTTTGTGCTTTGCCTGTTCCTGGAAGTGTTTTCCAGTCCGTCTCACAGTTTAATTTGATTGTGTAATTCCCCGGTGGTCACATCTGATGGTTGTGTGTGCAGAAAACAGCTGATGAGTTTGTTTGTAGGAAAGAAATAGATTATTAGTGGACACCTGTGTGTTTTGTGTACTTATGATCTGGGGCTACGTAATAGTTTCACTGTTTATTTCTTATGGGGATAAAAATGAATGGCGCAAGATTTAACTTTGTTATTGGCTTATTTAGTGGGTTTAAACGTTTTCTTGTCATTACTGTACTTCAGACATGTCTTTTGCATATTTAGCTGGATGGAGAATTCCATATTTTTAAATAAAAACATAAATTGTTTGTGAGTTTTTGTTGTTGTTGAAGTGAAAATTAATGTTTTTGCGTGGGAGATAGTTTATGTGTAACTGCACTAGCATTCTTCTGTTTGTTATAACTTTTTTTTGTGCTGTGTCAGGCTGAGGATAGGTTTTGTGACTGGTCCCAAACCGCTGGTGGACCGAGTGGTGCTGCACATCCAGGCCTCTACAATGCACACCAGCACCTTCACACAGGTGAATGACACCTCAGTATTACAGCTCCATTTCCTGCTCTTCTGACAACTGAAATTCTGGATTCCCGCTTTCTGTTGGTGTTCGATATGATATGAGTGTTCGAGTCTGAATGGGCTGAAATAAATCCTTTGAAACACTGTTGTATTCTAACTGCACAAAGCCATGTGACTGAATATCTCCAGGAGAATCATTTTACAATACAAGACTCCATATAAGTCTAACCTGTATGTGTCCTGTGTCCTTTCAGCTCATTGTGTCTCAGTTGTTGCACAGCTGGGGGCAGGAGGGTTTCCTGCAGCACATAGACGGGTATGTCAATTCCAATAATATTCCTGCCCAGCCACATCTGCTCTGACAGGTTTGACTGGTTAAGCTCATTTATGCTAAGTGCAGCACTGGATAAATAACATATCCACGCCTACAGTAATACATTAAACTGTTTGTCTTTCTCTTCACAGGGTGATTGACTTTTACAGGAAGCAGCGTGACGCCATGATCACGTCTGCAGACAAATGGCTCAAAGGTTTGTCGTCTCACTGAAATAAAAAAAAAAAACACATTGTTGGATCTACATCATGAAAGTTCACTGAAACCAACTTTAGGTCCAACAATCCTCTCCCAACACACAGCACAGACTGTACAGATGGGATGTCAGTGATGGGAATCGTGGCAGCTGGATCTTGTTTCTTTGTTCCATGTTTGACTACTGAGTCAGAAAGCACACACACACACACACAGGTTTTTCCTTTCCTTAATTTGTGCTTGTTTGTGTAGGTTTGGCAGAGTGGCACACCCCATCAGCAGGCATGTTCCTGTGGATCAAACTAAAGGGCATCACTGACACACAGCAGCTCATTATGGAGAAAGCGCTGGAGAAAGAGGTCAGAATATGACCAATGCACAACACAATCCACTGATAGCTTCCTTACTTTAACGTGCAAATAATAAATACCCAGAATGCTCCTGGGCTGTTTTTGTTGTGTCTCTCTGTTGCACAATTTGTGAACAGATGCTTTGTACGAGTGGTGAAGGGGGGTTTAGTGTCTAAATAGTGAAGGATGGTGCGTGTAAGGCAGCCATTGTGCACGGTGTGAGTGGGTTAAGCATCGAACTGCTTTGCTAAGCATAAAGCGTGGAAACAGATCGTCAGTGTACAAAATGTAAAAATGTGTTTTATTTACTGGAGTATTACGTTATTTTGCTCACTTGATCAAGTTGTGTTTCATTTGCGTCTCTGTCCTGAGAATGGAATTTTAACAAAAGCTGTAACACATGGCAGAAAAAACATCAAAAACACAAAAACATTTATATGCATTTAAAGGGCAGTTCTGTAAACCTCTGAGTCACGTGTATGTTTGTGATAAAGGTGCTGCTGGTTCCTGGAGGAGTCTTCATGATCAACAGCACCGAGCCTTGTCCCTATGTCAGAGCGGCCTTTTCTCTCTCCACACCAGAACAGATCGACGAGGTACACACACACACACACACACACACACACCCCATAACATACAGTACACACACTCCACAGCTGAAGCTGATCTGTTAATTCTTTCAACAGGGCTTGAGAAGACTCTCCTCGCTCATCAGAGAGACTTTGTGATGTTTTTTTTTGGTAGACAATATAAGCATTATATATATATATAGTTTGTTGTTGGTTAATCACACGATGGTTTGAGATGTCAAAAAAGTGAATTATAGATTTGTGAAATCTCCATCAGCATCTCGGAGAGAAAATGAGGCACTGTTTCCCTTTTTGTGGTTTTAAATGAAAAAGCACTTCCTCTGCTGAGTGTCTCAATTTTTAGAGGGTAATTTATAAATCTGTCTACAGTGGTTCATTTGGACAGTTAAAACTAAAGTAATGAGTCATATTTTAGGGACGGTTTGTATAATTGCATGTAAAAATTGTACGTAGAGCAACAAAATTAACGAAACTGTGGTCTGCTTTTGCTGGTTGATACACCAGCCTTTTGAATTTAATTCACCGTAAATGTGGGAGTGAGTGGCTTTAACCCGCAGTCCATTTACCTGTCACCACATGTCATGTTTTAATGCGGACGTGCACAAAAGGATCCACTTACTGCACCACATAATTAAATGTACTGGAACTTTATCTCCATGTGAGTGAGGTTTGACTCCTGGATACTTGGTGGTTGTTGATGGTGTTCAGGGAATGTGTAATGCACAGTGGTAACGAATTAAATGGAATATCACTATTAGATATAATCTGTTGACTCCTTTCCAGCTTTCTCGTGTTCATGCGTTGAGATCAGGTGACTGTGACGAAGGTATGAGAAGGTATGTGTGTGGTTTAATGTTTACTGCGTGTGCAAATAAGCTGATCTTGACAAACACTGAACTTACGCCGTTGAATTTATTACAATGAGTCAAACTTTAAACCTGGTTAAAGACGTCGCAGTCTGATTGTAAAAACACAAAATGACAATTACAGGTCCTGCATTTACAAACCTGAAGTAAACGCTTTCTTTTCATAAAAATAAAGTTTGGATTCTGGCCTACATATATGATGTAGTCTTTTATATATTGAATATATTGTTGCATCAATTCCTAAATATATATATATATATATATATACAGTATTTGTTTGTTGACGCTGCTTTGTGGGAATCTACTTTTTTGTATACTTTTTGTATAAATGTGTCTAATCCATATTTGTTTTGAAAAAATATATAATGTTGCTCCTTTAGTCTTTAATTTTTTTTAAATAAATTGTTATATTTTTGTTTTTGAATCTTTTTGACAAATACATGTAGTATTAAAAAGTATAAAAGTACATGAATAGAAATATATACATGTAAAACATTTATCGTTACACTCTCCACGTCAAAGCGACTTCGCAACCAAGAAACTGGCCGATGTTGCCACGCAGTGAGTCCTGAGCGCAGAGTTGCCGGTTGCGGGTTGCCGGTTGCATAGCGGACGAGCAGCGGGGGGAGGAGGATGGAGACGGCGGAGATATAACTTATCCACAGAGCATCGGCTGCGGTGTTTCTGACCACACGTCTGCGATTTAACAGCGACAAATCATGAGGTAGGTCGAACAACGACGCGTAAACAGCAGAATTAGTTTAGCTTCAGCCTAGCTTAGGTTGCTATTAACGTTTAGCCGCTAATGTTTAGCCGCTAACTGACCGCCAGCTGATCAGAGCCGCTGTTTGTCGGTGTCATTTCAGACATTTAAACGCCTCGTGTCACGGCGGATCCGACTATTTCCTGTTGTCACATTCGCTGTGGACCGCAGCAACCAGATTAATAACTGAACGTCTGTTAAATGAGCTAAAGACGCCGCTTTGCTGCAACAACAGCGACGGTAGATGTTGGGAAAGATCCCGCGATAGAGAACCAATAGCGGTCCAGCACATAGCCGGCTCCCACGCCTTTGTTCCGTGTTGCGTTTAACCATCGTTTGAGAAAAGCCACAAATCTCTGACAACAATGCTAATAACTGCTCTTTAACGCTGCTGTTAGTGTATTTCTCTGTGACTCAAATGCGTTAGCTAAACAGCTGCATAGTTCCTCGGTAGTGTTGTGAACCAGCATTTAGACGGGTCCCCTCCCGCACTGCTCCGTTATCTTAGCGTTATGTTATGTGGCTTTGTTTTTATATTATTCAAGCCTGTATGTGTTATTGACAACACAACTAGGATAAATCTGCTGTTTTAATGTTGATGTCTTTAAATGCTATAGCAGGTTGTTGATACCTATAATTTAATGCATTTCCTGTGCTATAACCGGTTTTAGCCGTGAACACGTATTAGCCGGATCAGACTTATTGCTGGTTTTGTTTTGATAGTTTATAAATACACTCAGTTAATAAATGCACTCAGGCTTTATATTAAATATTAGATTGGATTTGATTAACTAAAAATGAGAGATATTAGTCATCAGTTCAGTGTTTTACCTCAATACTGAGGCAGTCGAAACTGCATCAGCAAAAAACAGGTTAATCAGTGGTTCATTAATAATTCAGACCTTAAATGATTAATTCATTAACAAATTCCCTGTCGGCAGAAATTAACCCGTGACTCCATAGTGACCGATTCAGGTACATTTTTGAGGAACGATGCTCATTCCACCTTCTTAATTGAGAGGATTTGCTGCTTCTCCATCTTTTATGTGACTGTAAATTGGGTTTTTATTATTTTAACGTTTCACTCGAACCAATCCAAACAGCTTGCTCTTGTTGTTTTATGCTTTGGGGCTTTGTTTTTCTCAACAGAAGAGTCAAATATATTAATAAGTAATGAAAATAGTCTTAAGTTTCAGTCATGTGACGTTTCAAGGCTGGTTACAGAACCAGCCTCTGTATCAGTTTTTCCAGCGACTGGGCATTTTAATCCCAAACAGCTACACGTTTTGTCTTCTTCTGTTTGATTAATAATTCAAAATCATCTTATTCTTTTCAGCAACAGTTTTCAAACCACAGATCTGACTACCAAACTGCCTTCAACCACTGAGAGATAGCCAGCGTGCAGGATGGAGACCCAGGAGGAATGACAAGTTTCTTTTCCCTCGCCCACACTTTGAGAAAATGACCGGCGGATACATCTTTGTGCTCCTTGTGGCCCTCATCGCCCCTCAGTCCGATGGGGCCCTATTGATGGACATCGACGGAAATGGCACTGAAAGCAGCAATGTGACAACAGACGGCGGATTTGTCCCGGTTGTGTTCACGAAAGTGAGTCAGCTAATTGCCCGGGAAGGGAGCTGTGTGCTGATTGATTGCAATGTCACCGGAGACCCGCTCCCCAGAGTTCGGTGGTTCAACTCCCACGGTGACCTTCTGGACACAGAGACGAGCGGTGAGACACATTGCACTGTTACTTTACACCCGGTTTCCTGTTCACCTTGTCACCAGTCACCAGTTTTGCTAAGACTGGGGCTACAATCATTGTCCACAGTATTGATCTGTCTTTGTTCACCTTGATAAGATGCAGTTTGACTCTTTTAAATGTTGGCACATGTTTGTAAAAGTCTTTTAGATTTTTTTAAAGGGTTTTAAGGGTTTTGTTTTTGTTCAAGCTGAGCGTCTTTGCATACTGCAGCTGGCCTCAGAAGGAATGTAGAGGGAAGACATGTTTGTTATTGTCGGCTGACCTGTTGGAACCTGCTATCAGAGAGTAGAGAAGCTCTTACCCCGGCTTACTAACATTATATATGCAGGAAGCAGCAGTTGACTCTCTGATAAACAGTGGTTACGTAAAAAGCAACATCTGCAGGGCAGATGTGTCCAGGCTGTTTGGTGTTTTCTTTAAACTTTCTTATAGTATTGGGCAGCACATCAATCACCACACATGATTCAGCGGTGGAGGTAAAATTAGAAATCACATGAAAAGGCGGAAAGGCGTGGAAGCTGTTGTCGGTCAGGCTGTTTTTTCCTGGTGGCAGAGTAGACCTGTATGGGAAATTGATTGCGAGCAGTAGAGAGGGCGGCAGAGATGTTTTCTATGGTCTGGGCCAGACTTCAGACTGAAGATTCAAAGACGTCTTCTGTGATGCGTGTCTTATGTACTCCCACACTGGAGAGACACAGAGCAGCTGAGGAGGCGTTAAAGCTGATTGCACTAAAGCTTTGCCTCCAGTGGGTGAACATCCAGTTCACAACTTGTTTTCAACAAAATGCGAAAAATGGTTAAAATACATGTGTTTTGTATTGGTACATTTAAACCCATTTGTGTACTAGTACACAAATGTGACCTGCTCACCCAATTCTGGGCACCATTGTAGTATTACTTACAACAGGTGTTGACCTACAGGCATGGCTGACTGGTTGCAGTTTTTTGATTGTTTGTTGACTGATGTGTAAACGGTGAACCATTTTTGAAATGGTCTGTTTAAGTAAATCTGTGAATTTTCATTAGTATTTTTAATTAATTCTTGGTGATTTCTACATCTTGAATCTGACACTGTACGATAAGATAGTATAAGATGTATTATTTCCCTGTGTGTTTGCTGGAGCTCTTCAGCACCCTGGTTACCAGTAGCAATGACTTAAAGTATGTCGCTTTGAATATATTGTTTCTTTTATAATGTGTGTCTAAAGCATCGTAAAATATAGATTTACAATTGATTTTTTTTACAGATTTGAGCCAAATCCTATAAAACGTTTGATGAAGGTGTGGGATAAAGCATTTGTTTTTGGTTAGTGACTCGACCGTCAGCACCGTGCTGATTTTAATATGGAAAGCATTGCATGTCTAACAAGGTCACTGCTGCTTCCTGGACTCAAGTTACACAAAGAAAAAGCACAATTGGTGTTCAGAGGCCATGAAGTGATTTACTAGATGTTAAATATACATCGTTGACAAGGAGAACACCCAATATAAAGTAGATTAACATTTCAGAACCAAATGTTGAGATCAACACAGATGGAAGTTGAGACATATGATCACTGTAAACACAACTGCGGCAAAGGACTTTCTTATTGATGGATAAATATGTGAGTCAAAACAGTGGTTCACAGAACAGTGCAATTGTGCCTTAGGTTTCAGTTGTGTAGGTCCGGCTGTTTTGTCATTTATGATGACATTGTTAACTAATGGGATGAACAATCATGAGAGGTCAGACAACCATAAAGGGTTATAAACATAAAAGTAAGAGCCATGAAAATAAAAACTGAAGCTATAGCTTTGTGACCAATTAATTAGCTGTTTGTTCTTACAGGTGTTTGCTTTATTCATAAGATCTCTTTGTCTCTGTAGGTGGGAAGTGGTGGCTGCTGGAAAATGGTGTCCTCAACATCACCAGCATCGAGTTTGCGGACCGTGGAAAATACACCTGCATGGCATCCAACGTGCATGGCAGCTCCAACTGTACAGTGACGTTACGTGTTGTCTTCATCAACGGTGACATGGGTGTGTACTACATGGTCGTATGTCTGGTCACCTTCACAATCATCATGGCCTTGAACATCACACGCCTCTGCATGATGAGCAGCCACCTGAAGAAGACAGAGAAAGCCATAAACGAATTCTTCCGCACTGAGGGCGCAGAGAAGCTGCAGAAGGCTTTTGAGATTGCCAAGAGGATCCCCATCATCACCTCCGCCAAGACACTCGAGCTGGCCAAGGTGACGCAGTTTAAGACCATGGAGTTTGCGCGGTACATCGAGGAGCTTGCTCGCAGCATTCCGCTGCCGCCGCTTATTATGAACTGCCGCACCTTCATGGAGGAGATTCTGGAGGTGGTGGGGGTGGAGGAGATGAGACACACATTTGTCAGACAAGCACCCGAGGGACGGCGTGAGGCAGTGGGCGGGGTCGCCTCCATCGCCGCAAGAGACGTTTTTACCATCTTGCAGGAAAGGGAGAGAGAGCGAGGGCGAGAGAGGGAGCGCAGCGAATCCCCTGCCGCAGACTCGGATAACTCCTCCGTTCAGGAGCAACCACAGCACATCGCCATCCAGGTGTCTGTCCACCCACCACTCGCCGTCGGAGGTTACTGCAGCATTGAAGCGCCACCTGAACCAGAGGCCGCACCCTCTACATCTCTCGCCACCTCTCTCCCGCTTCTCGCTCCTTCTAACCACGAGGAGCAGCCTGAGGCTGAAGGGGAGCCGGGCGCCCAACAGGCCATGCTTGAACCAAACACAAATAAGCCTCTTCTCTCCCATGTGTCTTACGAGAGCCATGTGTGACAAAGCCCTGGAAGAAGGATGCGTCACCCTGCTATGCATTTTCACTTGAATACAAGAAAAGGTCCTGAAAACATTTTTAATTTCACATTTTGGAATCAATCCACATTTTCATTGGATTATTTTGTCTGAATCAAACGGTCACAAACTTTCTGGGCTGTTTTGGTCTTTTCATGCTTGAATGTAACAAGAGTGAGCATCATAGTTACCATCGTTGTAACATGCAGCAAATTGTAAAAGAAAAATTCCTGTGTTGTAATTTTCATAGCTCTGGCTGTTATTTTAAAATGTATTATAGGGTCTGTAATCCCGCGGGATGGTCGTTTGTCAGCTTTTAGTTTCTTACAATGCAAAGATTTTTGACAAAGTGAAAAAAAATTGCCTCAGGCTGCTCTTGTTTTTTTTTCTAAACCAGGGGTTCTCAAACTTTTTTGGGCCACGGATCCCTTACGGTAGAGGGCGGGCAGCGATTGGGGTAGGTGGCTTAGGTGCGTTGCTGGGGTTGTGTCTATATGTGCTGTATGTAACCATCAGAATATAACATTTTATTCCTCTGATTTACCGGCTTTATCCAGGCTCTGCCCCTTTTCTCCCTCTCTCTCGAAAAAAACTTGAAAACTCCCACTCACTCACGGCCCGTCTCTTAAAAGGAGCCGCACCACTCTCACAACACTGCCGTTCGTCGTGGCCCAGAAGTCGGGCGCGGCTGCGGTGGACGCTGCTGGGTCTCTCCGGCTTTTAAATGATATGCCATAACTTTATTAATTTATTGCTACCTTTTTACAAACCCCCAACCAATGGCTCACGAACACCTGGGAGTCGGGGAACCCCAGTTTAAGAGTCGTGCTTCTAAACGATGAAAGCTTCCTTGATTTTTTTCAATTAGTCACATCCAGTCCCTATCAGACAATGTGCTGTTACTGTCTCGCTCACCTACAAATGCTTGCTGGCCTGAAATGGAAGATTTGAAGTTTGTTCACAATTTCATGTATGGTCCACTGTATTTTTACAAGTCAGCCAAGTAATCCTCTGACTATATTTTATGTTTCCTGATTGGGACGCACACAATGTATAAACTCTTGCTTAGACTCTTGATTTGTTCAAATGCCTCTTTTTTTGTTGTAGATTACAGCTTAAAGTGTGCAGGGGCATGGTCAAATAAATCTATAGACCTCTACATGTGCTTATGTCTGTATTTTTGTATCTATGTAAAACTGGTTTGTGGGGCGTGGTTTGTAAACGGGTGTGGCCAAATTGGCTTTTTATAAATTATAAGCAGAGTTAGGCCATGCCATAGGTGATTTCATGCTGTTTTATGGCATTTTAGTACGTTATTTCCATTTCTAATTTTTTTTAAGTTTTTGGGCATTTTCAACAAACTAATTTGCGTTGTTTTGCGATTTTTGACATGCGAGGAAAAGAGGTTTTCTGGTGTCTAATCAAAAAAATATCATTCTGGGGCGTGTTTGCACACTATTTCCTGCCATTCTAGTGCGTTATTTCCACTTTCAATTCTTCGCCGTTTTTGGACATTTCCGACATACTAACCCCTTACGTTATTTTACGATTTTGGACCGATGAGAAAATGAGGTTTTCTGGCGTCTTATCCACAAAATATCATTCTGGGGGTTTATTTCAGGCTATTTTCTAGCAATTGGGCGCGTTATTTCCCTTTTTCGGGTTTGGCCATTTTTTGGAATTTTTCGACATACTAACCCCTTACGTGTTTTTGTGATTTTGGACTGATGAGAAAATGAGGTTTTCTGGTGTCTAATCCACAAAATATCATTCTGGGGGTTTATTTTAGGCTATTTTCTACCAATTGGGCGCGTTATTTCCCTTTTTCGGGTCTGGCCATTTTTGGAGATTTTCGACAAACACCCCCCCCCCTTACGTGTTTCCGCGATTCTTGACTGATGAGAAAATTAGGTTTTCTGGCGTCTTATCCACAAAATATCATTCTGGGGGATGATTTCAGGCTATTTTCTAGCAATTGGGCGCATTATTTCCCTTTTTCAGGTTTGGCCATTTTTTGAAATTTTCAACAAAACACCCCCCCTTACGTGTTTCCGCGATTCTTGACCGATGAGAAAATGAGGTTTTTTGGCGTCTTATCCACAAAATATCAATCTGGGGGTTTATTTCAGGCTATTTTCTAGCAATTGGGCGCGTTATTTCCCTTTTTCGGGTCTGGCCATTTTTGGAAATTTTCGACAAACACCCCCCCCTTACGTGTTTCCGCTATTCTTGACCGAAGAGAAAATGAGGTTTTCTGGCGTCTTTTCCACAAAATATCATTCTAGGGGATGATTTCAGGCTATTTTCTACCAATTGGGCGCGTTATTTCCCTTTTTCGGGTCTGGCCATTTTTGGAGATTTTCGACAAACACCCCCCCCTTACGTGTTTCCGCGATTCTTGACCGATGAGAAAATTAGGTTTTTTGGCGTCTTATCCACAAAATATCATTCTGGGGGATGATTTCAGGCTATTTTCTACCAATTGGGCGCGTTATTTCCCCTTTTTGGGTTTGGCCTTTTTTTTGGAATTTTTCGACATACTAACCTTGCGTGTTTTTGTGATTTTGGACTGATGAGAAAATGAGGTTTTCTGGCGTCTAATCCACAAAATATCATTCTGGGGGTTTATTTCAGGCTATTTTCTACCAATGGGGCGCGTTATTTCCCTTTTTCGGGT